>CAEMYA010000223.1:861470-901824 GCA_903131615.1 Diplodus sargus | reverse complement strand
CTTGTAGTTTCGCAGAATTGGTTCAGGGGGTTGGTGCATGGGTTACATGTTGTGGTCATTGTGTCTCAAGTACCAATTTTTGTGTGTAAACAATCAAGAAAAACTGTAATAGCTTTAAAAAAAATAAAAAATAAAAACATAATTTAAAATCTAAAATTGAGAATAGAAAGGAAGAACTGAACTTCAACGGATAAGCTATTTCCAGTCAAAATAAAACAAGAGGCTGAGCTTCAGAATACACATTAACTTACAGTCTCCACTAACTACTGTGATCCCTGACCAGAGTGAAGGCTGGCTCCAGTAATCTATTACAGTTTTTCTCAGACGCTTTGGTACATTTCTCTAATCATCCTCGACATTTGCAAAACAGTAAGTGCATTTCTCAAAACAATTCACACAACTCGCAAAACACCATGGATTACCTGTAAAAGCCATCCTATTCATCTCTCAAAAGTAAATATCTGTGTCAATGAACATGTCAGTGCCATCATAATGACAAGTCTTTGTGTCATTGTGTAAACAGCAGAGAATTGTACATAAATCATTTGCATGGATGTACCAAAGCATTTGCAACTTGTTCAAAGAAATTAGAAACTGCTTTTTTGATGTGCACAAGTGACACAATGATGTGAAGATTGAACAAGTAGTTTTAAGAATTTCACTTCTGATCTGAAAAATGTACCAAAGCGACTGAGAAAAACTGTAGAGAGTCAATGTACGCAGATACGAGTGCGGGAAGTTTTGGTGGCGTTGTTCATCGTGACCCTGAGTGATGCAAGGCACAGCATAGCATAGTGGGGTCCGGGGATGTTTTGCAGCGTTCTCTTCTATATCCAGAAATGTTAATCTCTGCTTGAATGTCTCTGCAGCTAAGTCCTGAAAGAAAAAATAAATTGGTTAACTGGCTTCGCACAGCAACCTGCTTTTCGGTCTCAGATATGGTGGTCTCCACCGCCATTGTTCTTTCCTCTGGTTCTCCAACAAGGTCATTGATTTCCTTGAGATACTGGGATATAGTAGTGTTGAAGGTAATGATATTAACCATCATTATCTCAACAGAAATGGCAACTGCTGGATCTAGTGTAGGTTTATCACTTGAGCTGCGACACCATCTTGGCAGGCGTTTGACTTCCCCTCAGTGGTGCGCTTCTTGGTTTGTTTCTGAGGCATGTTGCCAGTAGAACAGCCCAAAAAGTTCTCCAAAGACATTCCCCACAGTTAGTACTCTCTCACTCTAATATCCAAGCTAAGTTGTTAAAAATAATAATACACAGTCATCAGATAGTAGGCTCAGCTGGAGTTGCAGCAAAGCGTGGCTACTCGGCCACTTGCATCACCAGAGTCTTTGTCAGAGCATGTCAGGTTTACCCTGAAGGTTACCAAAGGTGACTCATGCCATAGAAATTCATTTTTTTTCATATAAAGAGCATACATGAATGTTTCAGTTGATTCAGAATTACATTTTCAAATGTGACCTGGCCTTTGGTTGGGAGGGGAAATTAGAGGTAGCTCTAACTGTAACTGACGAAAAGCCATCATGTTGTTGTCACTTGCTGTCAGTCAGGAAGAGTATCACTTGAGACACTGAGAATCTGAATATGTCAATCAGTGACAGGGATCTGTTGGTTATATTTTGACAGACAGACTAGATGCAAAACTGTGAAGAAAACATACATACATTTTGTCACAGTTTTTAATTTAGAAGATCTCTTTAGCTCGTTTATGTCATTTATTAGTGTGATAAATTAACAACATAAACTCTCAAAATGTCAAGAAAGATAGTCTTACTTCTATTTTCCTTACCTAACAAATTAAAGTTTCCCTCTTTAATCAAACTAAGATGCTGTAAACTACCTCCATACCGTATTCCTCGTTTTTAAACTGACATCAGTCGGTATGAAATGCTGGGTTCAGCCTGGTGTCCAGACATGTTTAATGAAGGAATACTGACTTACATTTAATGATTGTCAACATTAGTCTAGTGAAAAATATCAAATACCAATATTGTATTTAATTTCCTGTGGAAGTAAAGCAAAAGTACACTGAGGGAAGCATGAGAACATTGAGGATGAAACTGAAGGACACGTAACGAGTCCTGTGGTGGCCTGCGAACCCTCCAGCATACAGTGGAAGGCTTATATTTGTGCTAAGTTCATTTACTGTCAAAGTCAAATTGGCTATATATAATTGTTTGACTTCCAGAGAAAGTCATTATAGATTACATAACAGGCTGAAGAGGGTATTTATAAGGATTTGTCTGACAGTTAAAGTCATGCAGACTATATATAACTCCAGCTGATGTATGGCTGCCATTAGCCAGATGCTTTTAACCAGCTGTTTGGATGAGTGCCAACCTCCAGCAATCTTCCCCTTTTCTCCACACTGGTGTATGTTGTTATTTACAATGGAAAGGAGAACGGCGTGCACCCTGGGATCTGTGAGTTAAAGTGTACACAGCAAGTTTGATCAACTATGGAGGCCCTGTGTCATCTATTGTGCATTAACACAGCAGTGACAGAACAGGCTCCATGTGTTGCTGCATAAAGTGCTTTATTAAAGCTTTTCAAATCCCCCAGGTTCTGCTTTCAAATCCAAGTTGTCCCATCCAGCCCCTCATCACAACCACATGGACACATATGTACACCTAATACACACACATACACAGCAATATACTATTAGCCGGCATATTAGCAAGGGTTTGTCGTCATGAAACACGGCTGGAGATGCCATGACTTCCCCGTCCAGAACGCTGGGTTTTGTTGCCACAAAACACACTGATAATGCAGCTACCTATAGTGGTGATGGTATGATGGTGTGAATGTCAGAGGTTGGCAGAAAAAAATTTAATTACAATAGCCAGGATTTAAGCTCTAGAGGGTGGGTTCTAAGCATATTTGGAACACAAGTAGTATTGAGATGCTTGTATACATATACAATGTAGTAATGTATGATGAGCGATTCGATGGAAGCTTCTGCTCGAAATTTGGAATATTTTCTCTCCAGTCCCCTCCTCAACTCCCACACTTGCAGGTGAACCATGGATAAATAATGTTCCAGCTGGCTGACCAGCAAACGACAGTACAGCCATGCATTTCTTGTAATCCTCCAAATGTATACCTATATCAAGCGAACCTTTTATGGCCACAATGACCATCAGTCTATTTCTACATTACTACCAGGCTTAAAAGACATTAGCCATTTTGCTTTCAGGAGTCTAAGTGAGTGCAAAAGCTACTTAAGAGTGCGTAGGGGAGTAATAGCCCAGGGAGTGCCTGATCTACTTGTCTTTCATTGTCTGCCTCAATGTAACGGGTGGAGGACCGTGCATCTGCTCCATCTGTCCATCCTTCTTATGCACGATCACACTCAGTATCTCATTATGCTACTTATCTAGATTAGGCAAAACTTTATGGAATGATGTGTGTAATTTGTCCCGTGTGGCATATTAAGATCACGCTGACTGGTCAAAAGAGGCTTGTGTTGTAGTTACAGATCAGTTCAAAATATCTCAAGCAGCTGATTCGAAGAAGCCTCGGGGAATGATGCAAGTATCACATTCATCCAAAATGTATTTGGATCTTTGGCTTCTTTGGTGCAAATGATGAGTCTCAGATCTGTATAACACTTGTAATAATGCTAAACTGTCTGTATGTTACTCACTCATATGGGGAAATTACATCTTTTGGGACCCCTTTTACTTTAAACTGCCCCATTACATCTCTGCATCATGGTTTGAAATGTTGTAGTTCTCATAGTGAACTGACGAAAACTTCCCATTAGGTCAAAGTAGCTTTTTCTCACATCTTGCATCTTGCCAGTGCGTGTACATGACACTCAAGAAAACCAAATTACTGGGTTAGCCTGACTATGATCGGATTTTTAAAATGCATATATACACCTTAGTCTAACTAAAATCAGACTGGATCGGATTTCTCATAGTCGGATTAAAACACCTAGATTATTCGATTGATAGTCGCATTGCTCGTGCATGTATATGTTACATTAGATTGGATTTGGATTTCAGGTTCTGCGCGGGGTAATGACATGCTTCAGCCAATAATTTGATTTTCTCACCTGCATGTATACTCGGACAATTGCAGTTGTCCGATTGAGTAGCATAGTCGAACTATGGCTGTAATCCCACTAAGCTGTGCATGTAAACGTACTGTGTGGCAAGGTATTCTTAATGTTATTTAGAGTTTGTAACTACCGATAAATGCATCCTTGGTTTTATGACGCTGCTAGAGATATATACGAGGAAGAACATCTCCAGAGGAATGTGTTCCTTGTGAGCAGACCTCAGGGTTTACAGAACAAAAGCATGACCTTATAACTTGTGGAAAAAGCCACCTCTATAACATTATTAAGTGGTTTGGGTGAAACTGGTCATGTTTTATGGAAAAACTACTTCTGGTTTTCCCTGTGCTGCCCTCGGGCTGAACGATTTCCAACAGCTTCTCAATGAACAGCTCTGGAGAGCGAAAAACAACGAAGAAGTCCAGTTAAAGTACTAAGGTGATTTACAGAGTTTCCTGGTAGACAGATACCGGTGGCTTAGTTGTTAAAGTAAATGCTGTTAAATGCAGTTACCTCGATTAATAAAGTAATTTGATTAATTTAAAGATGATTCACAACATCTTCGAGTTTTTGTTCAAAGCAAGCAATTTTGTTTTTTCCAGTTGAAACATGAAAAAAAAGTCATGCCCACTGAGAGAATAGGTAGACAACTGTTGGAGCCCTTTCCTTGCAAGACTCATATTTTACAATACATTGAGGACGCTTTTTCAATGGGAAAAGTTAGAGATCAGTTGTCTGTCTGGGAGCCCACTTACATTAGACAAGGGAGGGCGGGGAGATTAAGGAAAGGAAATCCGTGTGGTCCGTGCCCAGAGCCAAGGGCCTCTTTGCGGCTATCTGCCATGCTCAAGCACCCCTCTGTGCCCTGTCCACTGGACAACCAGAGGGAGAGAGTTCTGGGTCAGTGGATCAAGATGAAATTAAGCTCAAATCACACCACAAATGAGACATGAAATAGTGCTATTTCATAATTGTATGTGCATTTCTGGTGTTAAAGTGAAACTCTCGCCAAAATGCAACATAGGCTTTTGTTGTGAATGTATATAAGTCAAACCTTCGTGTAAAAGCATAATTGCGACGAAAGAGGCACTTTTAAGATTGACCATATTTTTGTTTTCTGCTCAAACTCATTTTCAATGGGATTGCATGGAGCATTTTTACACTAGTTTAAAAATCGCTATGTTTAAAACACTATGAAGGCTCAACACAACATGAAACTTTGCTCGTAGTATCACCAGGGTCTCTACACATAGCTCAACTGAACCACATACACTCTACCCAACATGTCGATCCCTGCTAACGTGAGTTGTACAAAAACTTTCTTTTTAGTAAACTCTGTGTACTCAATGTTCTCAATGCTCGTGTTCATGCGTAGAGACCCTGCTGAGTCAGCGAGGAATGCATTTTTAACCCATCTATTTATATCGTTTAATATGTGTTATTGTCATGGCTCGTAGTGGGGCCTTTATTGTGAGAGTCGAAGCAGGCATTACATTCTGCCCTCTTACGATCGGTGCATCGAGCTTTACATGATCTTACTTGTTGATGCCATTTTACGAATAATGAATTGGTCAGTCTCCGGAGCAGGTTAAGGTTTGCTCACCGTGGCAATGTACCCTGGTGAAAAGTAAACCACTGGCAAAATTGTGTGTGTGTGTGTGTGTGTGTGTGTGTGTTGGTGTGAGAATATTTGAGGCAGCACCATTATGAGTTGCCTTTTGTTTGGATACACATGTACGTTCATAAACACAATATACTGTATATCCATGCAAACCCCCTTCACACACACACACACACACACACACACACACACACACACACTATGGAAGAGCTGTTTCTTAGCAACCACCTCAGAATGTTCTCTGCAGAACGAGTAGGTGCCTTTTCCCCCTCAGTGTCTGTCACACTGATACTAATTAGTGGCCGTCATGGCGAGACCATTTAGTGTCTGATGCAGTAATACTGCTTACTGTCTCTGTCAGTGAAACCAATTAGTGCCTTTCACTATGTTAATTACCATGCAGGCTTACTCGCTAGTGTCATGTGAATAGGTCATGTGAAAATGTTAGAGGTGCAGTGGAGAGGGTGACATCACAATCAGGAACAGGTATTGTCCTTTAAATGGTGGTGGAAGATGTAAGTGTAGAGGATTTGTCTGACTTCAGACTTGTTATCCTGGCAGGGAGAGAAAGATTTGTTGAGGATATAATGAGTAGGTTTCTAAAATGTCTTATCTGTGTATTAATGGTTGATTTAATACCAGTGTAACACTTCGAGTCAAATTCTCCTTCTGCAGGGGAAGGTCACACACCCGCCCTGTTTAGATCTGTTTTTAATCATCTGTCCTGAGTGATCTGATCAGAGGCGGAAAGCTTCAGGTACCATTTAGCCGACTGAAGCACTGTTTTTTGACTAAAAGAACTTGAAAAGCACCGTGTCACTTGCCGTGACCAAACCTAGCCTGAGGCCCAGCATTGTTTCTAAATGTTTGTCCCAACTCGGCCCGGCCCGTGTCCGTGCTCTAGTGTAAACACCCCAAAATGCTTCAATGACACATTGGCGATCCGATCACTCAAACCACATTCAGAGGTGGTTTTTGACCACATTCTGTTAGCAGTGTGTACGCACTTATCCTGGACCACTCAAGTCCTCTGTGAAACAAGAAGAGGAAGAAACCCCAACAGCAGACAGGATGAATAACACTCTATCTATCTCCAAGTGGTTCACTGTAATAGCAATTATGTGTTTGTGCTTCTTTAAATATATAGCCAATATGTAGGAATTCTGCATGAAAATATCTGGAAAAAAAAAAAAAAAACTACACCTCTGTTTATTATTTTTCCCACAGAGATCCACAAGTTTACTCTGGGTAACGTTGCACTTCATGTTGTTGCCTGTCGCTACTTCTGGGATAAGGAATTCAGCGACCTAAATGTGAATTAAACTTTAAAACATTACCTCATCTGTGATCATCAGATATTCATCAGCAGTGACGGTTGTTTAATGTGTATACATCAACTGTGACGCGAGTTTGACAGACTACAATACTCGTGCCCTGATTATCTGCCCCAAACAACCAGTTTACTTTATTGTAGACTGGCTGTAAGCTAATGTCATGATAACAGCATACTGTTATAGCGTGTGGAGTATCATGTTTTAACATGATGTATATTTTTATAACGTCTCATTTACACAATATTATTTAGTTTCACTTCATGCTTGGGTTGAGACATGGAGATGGTTTGCTAGTATTGAGCAGGTTGAATGACGTGCTAAATATGTGTACGCTAAGGAAAATGCATGGGGCTGGAAAGAATCAGTCCTCCTCCCTCTGGACATAGCATCATTTCTCATTGATTAGCTTGAGGCACTATGAATACAAGCTACCCAGTGCAGCTACAGAGAGAAATATCTTTTTACATGGAAATTGCCATTGACAGTTATCAATAATCCCTAAGGATTAGGGATATAACAACATACCAAATTTTCCGATATCGCAATAAAAAAAAAAAAAAAATGATGATACCGATGTTGGACTGTGATGATATCTATCATCATATCCCTAACAAGGGATATCAGTATGAATGCCTTCCGCTATGTCTCTGTTACTGTATTGATCTCTTTGAACAGCAGAGGGAACAACAACACTGCTCAAGGAAACAGACTTGTTCTCATAGCACCCACCGTACTCTCACCTCTGATAGGTCGACTTCGTTGGCTGCACTCTTGACCCTCGATTCAAATTGCTAGCTCACACAGTCGCCCTGGTAATGTCTGTTTTCGGCAGTGCTTGAGCTGTAGTAACACCCCGTCTTACTCACACTGACACACAGATCTCTTCGGGGTCATTCCCAGTCTCCTGCTGCTCCTGGTCGCTGATATGCTGAACTTTATGAGAAGGCAACATGCCTGTTAAGGGGAGACTTAACAATGGTATCAACATTCGCAAATAGTTTTTGCTTGCTTACCCGTGCAAACTGTGTTTAAACCATGGCACAGTGTCTGCAGGGTACTTCAGTCACAGCCATGGGGTCGATGGAATTCACCAGATCTCTTTGCCGTCGACTGAGCGCGCTGTGTCAGGATGTCGCCATCGACGACCTTGGGGCAAGGACGAAGGATTACCCTGATCGCTACGAATTCAAGATGCCACGTTCTTTGTGAATCACCGAGACCCCAGCCCTTTCCTCAATTCCTGGTCTTCCACCATGTCAGCATGGCCAATGTGGAAGGCAATAATAACAGCTTCATGAATATCAGTCAATTTATCCATACCAGAAATGTTTTCTTCCTATTATCAGTATTTGCAACAGTCTCAAAAACCCTGTGTAGGTGGGGCTCTAATAATAATAGAAATAGTGATAGAAATGATGATGATGATGATGTAGGCTTATGATATGTCTTATGATAGGGGCATGACTATGACTTTATTGTTTAGAATAGGCCTACTTACTCATTCAGATCGACGTAACGATATAATAATAAATGCATTTATTGTAGTCATGCACACTCAATGGCTCACCTCAATATCAAAAAGTAAAAGTCTTATATTATTTGTTTTATTTTAACTTCATTCATAGCAGCTCTGACTTTAATGCATGTATAGGCCTAATACTTTTGCGCAATACTAAATGAGTAGCGTGTGTATGAAATGGCTATTTTAAGTACTGAATCATAAAAATTCAACACACAACACCTCATGTCACAGGTAAAGGGCTCTCCAGAACTGACAGTTATTGTGCCAGAGTGGCTAAGCCTAGAGTTGGTAATGCTGGCAGATTTGTGTTCAGGGCAGGTAGTCACTACCATCCAGGATGCAGTGTCCATTCTCCATGACCTGCAGCCACAAACACAAAGTGTGCTGTCGGACGAGGAAAGGCTCTCAAAGCTATGCCTGTCGTTCCCAATCTACGTTGCTGCATTGGAGCTCTTTCTCAGGCCCATGTATAGACCAAAAACCTGGCTATGCAGCACAATGACACAGGGGTGACTCACCCGCTTGGTGACAATGGATTAACTGTAATATTTTGAATGTCACTGAAGCACCCACCTCAGTGAAAGCCGTTGTTAGAAGGAAATGAGACAAGGTCCACTTATGCATGAGACAGAGATACTTGTATCCAGATGTGATCTATTTGTGATTGCCGTTATGTTTGGTTTCATCTCAATTTATTTTTGAGATACAAAACAGGATTTTAGAATTGATATTCATGAAAATGATGAGTATCTCTTGAAATGTTATGCACCCAATTAAAACACACCTAACTGTTGGATTCTATGCAAATTTACTTCCAGTTATTCTAGGTCAATTGTGCCATTAGATGTAAACTATAATGGTAGGTTTTATGAATTAAAACTTACTTGTGACATACAGACATTCATTAATTCACTTCATGCGTTTTTTTTTGGGGGGGGGTTTTTTAATGTCAAAATTGATAAAGATACTTTGCAGACAATTCATGCTGGTGTGTCGGGCTGCATCTGGTTGGGGCTTAAAAGCCCGCGGGCCGGGTTGGGTTGTAATTTTCAGGCCCGTTGAGAACTCCAATTACATGAGAATGATGAGCAATGGCGATTGATTAGTATCAATATTAATTGGTATTGTCTAAGATAAAATAATCAATTGAACTACACAGAGCAGACAAAAGTGGTGGAGTTAACAATAGATGCTAAACTTCTGATATTTAGGATGCTGATGATGCATTATGCTTGAAATCGAATATACCTAAGGAGGTAGAACTATGTGTTGAGTAAATATACTTATTTGCTTTCCACAATGATTATTTGGTCGACTTCTAGAGTCAGCAGGGGCGTGACACAGCTCTTCATAGGATTGAAAGGGTTTATGAGCGTTTTTTTTCCAGTCAAGTGAGCTATCTTCCAAGTGAGTAAACATATGCACTCCTCATCACAATAATTAGAGTTGGGTTTGGGATAATAGTAAAATACATTCCTTCGGGGAACACATACAGAAATTACTAGTCGGTAGTGCTCCACTAATTATGAGGGGCCGGACTAAGCCAAAAATGCCAGGACCGATTTTCTGTCCCAGTCCACCCCTGACTGAGTCAAAACACGTGCCAAAATGCTTTCTTCCCCCACAGGGCGAGGTTGATACAATAATGCACCACAAATGCAGTTATTAAAAGAGTAGTGTTCCACATGGTCTCACATCATCTTCACAGTAAACACCAGCTAGTACCACTCAAAAGGGGCAAGTCAGTGAAGGAGTTAATGGCGACAGGGGACTCTTCACATTCAAGTCAGTAAAAAGAGTCTCAAGTTTTGAACAATGTACTCATGGCTTGCACATTACTCATAAAAGCTACCATCCCTATTAATAGGAGATGGGGTGAGAATGGGAGAAATAATTCATCTTTAATGAGGAATATATTTATGACATTACCTGCAATGGACTCCAGCAGCAGAAACATTAAGTGTGTCTCCTTAAGGGAGATGATGTGCCCGTTTACGCACAAGGCCGAGTATAGTTTAACTTTCAATTATTACGCCATTGACCTGTGTTCATGGAAACGTTTTAATGACTGAAAGTAACCTCCCTAATAATTAAACTCGAGCTGAAATGGAAAGATATATTGACAGATTCTTTGCTGTCCTTTTACAAGGGCATTCACTTCCACAGAGCCTTCATACATAGCTACATGGGTGTTCTGTTAATAAGGTACTATGGCATAGGGGACACATGAAGTTATGAATTTGTTTCTGTACAGCAACCAGTGAAACGCTCTGCTCTAGCAGTGTCTTTTTGACATGAAATCTCAGTTCTGTGCCACTCACTCACTGCTTAAAGTGAGTGATTGATGGGTGGTTGGCATAATATTATTGGCTGAAATTGGGTAGTGCAAGCTGACGCCAGTATATGTGACATTGAGATTGACAGGAAAAAATCACGAGCATAAATAATATCTTACTATCTGAACACCAAGCCCTCTATAAGGCAGGAAACACACTGTGACATTGACTTTAGATCAGGCGCCCATCAGCAGAGGCTTTCTGCTGCCTCAAGATGGCAATGCGAAAGGAATGCTCCTGATTACACCACATTGTAAGACCATCGGTCTAAAACTAGCAGTGACACAAGACACACAAGAGGATGGGCATGGATCACTGTAGGTTATGTGATCAACCCTAGTTTATTCAGGGAAAGTTGACTGAGCGCTAAGTTATTTTACAGCAATGCCCCAAATCCTCATTCACACAAAACAAATACGTGTCAGGCCTGGGCTGGAAGGAGGACTCAGATGCAGGGCAAGAACAGTTATACCAAGACTTTATTTCTGTCAACCTTTGCTTTCTCCTGAAAAGGGAGTGACAACCAAAAGTAACACAGTAATGTAGTAACACAAAATAAATTATGATCAAGCCTAAATAAGAGCAGATAGATCAATAAAAACAAAATCAGAAAAGAAGAATACCATGTCTGGCAGGATCGTATACAACAATGAGAACGATAAAATGATAGAACGAAGAGGAGCAGAACCTCAGCCATAAAAACAAAAAACAAAATCAGACGAAAACTCTTGCACACTGTTCACCTCGCTTGCAATCAAGAGGGTACAACGACCTTCATCATCTCCTGAGATAACAGATGACATAAAATAAAACATAACATAAAATACATACCCTACCTATATCTCAATGGACCCAGCATCAATTCTTCTCAATTCCTCTGCGGGAACAACACACAGCATGTCCTAAATAGAGTTTGGATACAGGTCAGACCAGTGTCAGATTTTACCTCTGGAGCCAACCCGGGGTGGCTGTCCATATCCAGCCGGTAGGACCACTTATGGATAGTCAGAGCAGGTCATACAGAATGCCGGAGACAAAAGAGTTGACGCTCGATAAGATCAATCAGTATGTTGTAGAGAACATTCATTTTACAAGAAGAGCATATCTGGAGTGTGGAAGCCAACCTGTCACATCTCGTGGGCATAACTGAACAACTGCTTTCGAGACTAACTCAAGACTTCCACTGACCGAGCTGGGTAACCTCTGGTTTAGCACCTGGCTAACTTGAATGGGGATACATTTTATAGGACTGAATGGCTGAAATTCCGACAGTAAAACGAGTCTAATGAGGGGGTCATGATGCTCAAAAAAATGTATCTCGTGTTTTACAGATGTGTATTTCCCAAAGTTACCTTATGGTAAAGAGTCTTTTTGGGACCCGGTGCATCACGTGGTGGTGTAATTACACACTTTGGCTACTACGAAAACTTGCTCCAAGGCCTGGTGCTTTGCCTAGGGGCTTGATCTCTTCTTTGTAGAGTAAGTTCCAATCAAGCCAACCACACCACCATCCACTTGAGAGTACAGAGTATATATAACACCATGCTGTGCATTAGGATGCACATCTGCAAAAATAGAAAATCAATAAGTGGCAGCAAATGTGTGGATAACACTGAGGTAAATTGCAGAGCTGATACATGCTGCAGGATGCAGGTGGAGCTGGACGGTGGATGGTCTGTGTGTGCTGTAAAATTACATTGTTGAGTGGAATTCAGATTGCATCTTCGTGGGCGGGTCTTAATTTACCTAACCCTAACCCACCATCACTGCCACTTTACCATCTCCACACACAAAAACACTTGCCTCCACTACTCAGCCGCATTCAACTCCTGACCCTGTTGGTGGATACTTAAGCTTCTGCAAAATATCAGGTAAAAGGTAAAAATCTTGTGGCGATTATAACATCGGATCATTAAGCAATAATACGCATTCATCTTCTTTAGGATACTGTGCCAGTTGTCGCATGTTCCTGCAGGACTGTGAAACAAATCTGCCTTAAGGTTTCTTCTGAATGTATGCCTTGGGAATTAGTCATGTTGCTTTGCTTGACTGTAACAATATGTCACTACAGTATGTTACCTTATAATAACAAATTAAAAACAATCTTAAAGTGACTTGCAGTAGTGTGAATGGTGTCTCCGTCACACCCACTCTGCCCCCACCCAGCACTTCTTCCTGCATTATCTAACTTCAGTGACCGGTGAGCATCACAGTAATGTTTTACAGCACTATCACACACAGCACAGACTAACAGTAGCCGTTTTTAGACAGGGCAGCAAGCCGACAATTTGCCCGTCCTTTTGGCGGCTCGGTCTGTGGTTTTAGACAGAGGCCGGCAAATTGGAGGTCTGTTTCGATCCGCCGATTTTCCGCCTCAGAGGGTACATCTATTTCCGCCTTGACTGCTATCTAAATCTGAGGCATCAATGTGCCGGCCCCTGCGTGAGGTGGGCGGAGGTGTCAATGACCTACACTGTTGTGCAACCCACAGCCGGGGAGTTTTAAAACCAAGAAACAGCTGATCACAACAGTGAGTACATCATTTCATCCGCGGACGTCAACATTAGCAACTAGACAGCTGCTAAGATCCAGGAGATGCAGCGTCTCCTCAGTCTGTAGCTGTTTGGTTGTGTCCGCTTGTTGTTGTAGCGCAAAGTAGAAACGGTCGCTACTTTCAAATTAAAAGCCCCCCGCAAAGAACCCAGTTCTAAACTCCAATGGGGTGCAATGTAAAGCTCTTATTTTGAAGACAAATTCGTTGTCACCGTTCACAGCCCAACTCGAGCTTCACGTCACGTCACATGTTTATGTCTACCCCAGAGGCAGCTTTTGGAAAAGGAGGAATATTACGCCTCAGTTTTAGAAAGACAGGCCGGCACATTGCCGCCCTTACCTTGGAGCAAATGTGCTGCCTTTTCTATCTAAAAAGGGCTTGTGATTTTGGTGAAGCTGGATCATATTCCTCTGGAAAAAATGTTCTGTTTTTACGGGCTGCTCTGCTTCAACTCTCTGTGATGCATAGAGTTTCCTGAAAGCAACCTGTAACTGCTTGCACACTGTTATGTTTGTAACATGTTAGCTCTGCTAGCTGACTCTGCTCGGAGCACCACCAGAGTGGTGGTGTTTACACCGCAGTCTCAGCAGCTTTGGACCACCGGGAAGAGGTGGTTTTCAGGTAAAGGGCCAGAAAAGGTGCCAGAACCTGTGTGAATGTACATGAAGACACAGTATGTCAACCAACCAACCTGTCTCTTCCTTTTTTGTGTGTTTTAGCCAGGCAGGAAATGTGCATGAACTTTTGAATAGTCTTAAAATGATTGCTAGTGTGGGGCGCCGCTTAGCTCAGTCGGTAGAGCGGCGCCCCATGTTTAGAGTATCTGTCCTCGCTGCAGCGGACCCGGGCTCGAATCCCGGCCCGGGTCCCTTTACTGCGTGTCACTCCCCGTCTCTCTCACCCTGTTTCCTGTCACCCTCTTCATCTGTACTATCAATAAAGGCCAAAAAAAAAAAAAAAAAGATTGCTAGTGCTTCAATTGACAGAAATCTAATCAGTAGTTTTGGCAGTTAATTAATTGTTTCAGGTCATTAATCAACAGTGATGCCAGTAACGCATTACTAAGTAACGCTTTACTCTAATCTGACCCCTTTTTTTCAGTAACGAGTAATCTAACGAGTTAATATTTTCAGACCAGTAATCAGATTAAAGTTACTTATTCAAGTCACTGTGCGTTACTATTATTTTTGTCATTTTCCTCAGTAAATATATATTTTTTTTCTTTCTTCTTGCGTGTCGGGAGTGATGTTGCATACGCCAAAAGTCACGTTTTCTGCACGAGGACAATTCACATGTACACAACGCAGCGACACAAACAAGAATGGAGGGACGACAGAGTTGCGCGTTTCTAGCTGGAAATACAGTCATTATTTTGAGTTCGTGTCAGCTAAAAATTAGAATATTAAGGTTCGTTGTACACCCTGTACTGACGACAAGGGGTTAGAAGAAGTTGGTCGGGCGGTATGTTGTAGAGGAAATGCTGCCTTTAAACACGGTTGACTCGCCCTCGTTTCGTGCCACGATAAACAAGATCCTGCTACTATCAATGCTGAGCTTCCTCACAGAACGTATGTTTCCTCTTACCTGGAGAAGGAGTGTGTAGCGATGGAGAGAAATCTGAAGGCTACGCCGAATGTTAATGTTGGGGGGGGTGTCGGCACCTGCTAAATGTAACTAATAAAGTAAATAGAGTAATTACTTTTAAAAACAAGTAATCAGTAAAGTAACTAAGTTACTTTTTAAAGGAGTAATCAGTAATCACTAATCGCATTACTTTTTAAGGTGTGGCAACACTGTTAATCAAGCAGTCAATCCATAAAATCAATCAAAATGTCAAACATTGTACGGTCTAGGCTTCACACGTGTGACAAATTTCAGAGTTTTCTTTGTTCTGTATTCTTGTAACTTGAACGCCTTCAGGTTTTTTTTTTTACTTTTGTTGGGGAAATTAAGCCACTGAAAATGTTACCATGCCATGTGATATAATGCTAGTCTTATTTCAAATTTGTCTACCAGTTTAAAACTCAACAATCACAATACTTTCATAACCGTTGTCTCCATGTACAGTGAGTGTGAGGATAAGATGCGAGTCAACACAGAAAGGAGGTCAGCCAGGAGGAGGAGGAGGGAGGATGGAGACGGATTTGTTCTTCTCTCACCTGTGACACCTAAACTAGAAATCAGACCACAGGAGGTTACAGAGTTAACCTGCGGCTTTGTACAGTCGAGAAGACAATCATCTCTGCATGCTGTCAAGCTGCTTTCTGCAGTGTGTATGCCTCCTGCTGTGTGTGTGCGAGACAGATATTATACGTGACAATAAATCTCCTTTCGTCGGACACAGAGACGGTGAGGATGGTTTGGACGACAGTGATATTTGGAGAGACAAAGGTGGTGAGAAACAATATTTTACTGATTATACGGCTGCTGTATTGCCTGAAATGTCTGAAAAGCGATTCCCGCTGACTCTTCAGTTTTCTTCTCAAATAATGAGAGGCTTGAGGCATGAACACTCAGACCAGACACTGAGATTTCCACAGATGTATTCAGGTACTTGAACATGGGCGAGAGGGAGGGAACCGCAGGGAGGATTACCCCTTTTTCTTCAGTGTTCTGCTTTCCTCTACTTGTCCTCCCTCACTTTACTCTGTGATTGACTGATGTCAGCTGAAACCGTGAGCAGCCCACCTTTCCTCTGTGCTGTGTCCTCTTGTCACTGCTGCATCGCACTGTCGTCTCGCCGTGACACGCCTAAAAAGCTCAAAGATTGTTGTTAGTGGGGAGTTTTCTGCATATTGCATGACGGTTTGCTCATGTTGCATCAATGACACAGTAGAAGGCAGTCACTTCACTACTGAGAGCATGGAAATAAAAAAAATAGTGCAACCCTGCTGCACAGTGCAGGGAAACAGCGCAGTGTGTTATTTTAAAGGGACACTCACATGGTAAAAAGTTTTAAATCAATCTTCGAAATTAATGAAACAGAGAAGATATTCAGACTTTCAGCTCGGTTCAAACTCCAAAAATATGGTTCATTTCCCATAATGCATCTCCGCAATGGGCCTCTCTACCTGGTAAATGCTGACAGCTTTCCAAATCCATGCCATGAGTTTGTGAAACAGGCTTTATGTTAAAAAAGCTTATGTTGGGTGACTGTGGCTTAGGGGTAGAGCTAGTGGAAGGTTGGATTCCCTGGTCCCTGTGGAAGTGTTCTTGGCCAAGATACTGAACCCAAACTGCTCCAGATGTGCTGGTCAGCACCTTGCATGGCAGCCACCACCATCAGTGCATGTATGAATCACTGCAAGTCACTTTGGACAAAAGCGGCTGCCCTAAATGTAAATGTTAAAAATTAGGGAACCAAACTGCGATTATCCTGATGACATTATGGGGTCATGTGAAGTAAACAGGTTGTCATTTGCATGATCTGCGGAGTGGCCCTTTAAAGCAAAACGTCCTAACTTTTGTTTGGAGGTCACTAGTGCACACTCTCTATGGGCCACACCTCCAGGGAATGTTATAACCAGGAAGCTTTATTTGGTCTTTTTTGACCATTGAGCAGCTTACATAGGAGTTAACGGAGCTCTGCCTCCAACACTGTATCCAGATTTTAATTGTTGAATCCACGAATGGGACCACACAAGAAATCACAAACACATATTCAGCTTACGCACAGTTTGTTAAAGCAATGAAGCAAAGTTGTGTAGTAATTGAGTTTCAAAGTGTTACCCAACTGTAATACATATATTTATCATAAATACAGATCCCCGGTTTCTCTAATCATTCTTCAAAACCAGTGGAACGCTACATGCCAACTACAAACAAAACTCAACAGCAGTCTTGCGTAGGCATTTTTTGCCAAAAGCTGTGGCAGTTTTCACGAGTGCTGCACACAAATCACGTCATTAACAGCACACCAGGCAAATGTAACATGAAACAGATGCAATATCACCTGGCTTTAACATGCTACCAGTTAAACCTCTGTTGACCTGGCTTATACCCAAACACTGGCGATTTGAGAACTTTGTTAAAGCAACCAAATATCAAGCAAGTGCAACAACACAAGACATTTCACCCAGAAAGCCAGCTAATATTATTTTCTGTTCAACAGAAACAAGTCCGGCTTGATGTCTGTCATCCAGAGAAGCTGATGGCAGGAACTAAAAGTCAGTCTGAGACTCTTGTCTTTTGCTGGTTCACTGTCTCTTTTTCTTCTTAGCTTCCTCTCAAACATCCTCTTTGGTCTCTCTTCACTGGCATTATGACCATAAGGGTCTGGCACCATGTCCGATGCCCAAAGCTGCTGTGACGGCTTTTTTATTACAGTTTACCCCTGCCTTGTGAATTCTGTATGATTAATATGAGGAAGTGATGCATGAATTTCATTATGTTTCTGTTTGTTATCAAATTTTGCACCGTTATCACTCAAAATGAGGGTTTGCCCTCAACGATTTTTCAAGATTCAAATAAAGGTTGAATGGATGAGTGAATGAATAGAGCTGGGGGGGCGGCACACCACAGCCTATAAAATGAATGTGTTGAGAGCTGCATGAAAAAAAATAAGAACATTTGAATGGGAATTCACAGAAAATGTAAACTTTTGAGGTTACGATAGTCATTGTGGTTACCTATTAACATCATGTTTTAATGAAACAGTAATTAAAGCTTACACAACAAAGTCACAGAGGGTTGAGCATGTGGAACTTTAAAAAGTACTCTGCTGTAAATTGCTCAAGCATGAAGACATATTTAATTGGGCTGTTGTGACCCTAAAAATATTCGCTCTCATTATGGTGTGCGTGAAAAGAAGACACAGAGGAATAAAACAGACTAATTGAGTTGGGACACTAAAATTATTCACACTTCTTTCTTATGTAATGTTAATGAGGAAACAGCACTGTGACGCTGTGACCTGAACTTTCCGTCCTTCCAGATTAAGCTTTTGATTGCCACTTTCTTAGTACTGTTGAGCAAACATTCCTGAAGTTGGGATAATTTTAAAGCCCCTACAAATTATGTAAACATGTGAGAGGTGCATGGTTATCCTTTGTGTTGTTTTTGTACGATAGCTATAATATGGAATGTGATTAAAGACATAAACATACAAGATACAAAGAGATATACACTACTCAAAAGTAGTCAGAGATATCACTTGATTCTTTATCCTGTGACATATGTGAAATTTAATGTTGTGTTTTGTGAAACAAATATTTTTTAAGGCTTTAATGGCATAACAATGTAAATACATATGCACCCATTACCCTAACTATTTTTGAGTAGTGTATAGCTTTATACATTCAAAGCTTTTCTGGCCATTAGTGTATAGTGTGAGTCTGTTGCAGATGTATTTGGGGGGCTGATAAGCAGGTCGGATTGGACTGTTCACTCTTCACTCCCAATGCGCCACATATGACAGCTGGGTCAATGGCCATAAGTTTGTAAGTTTGACACCACAGTTAATCTTCTCCATGACCTCAGCATGTGTTAGAAGTAGCCGTTGGCTACATGCAATATAGCAGCCAATAGCAATCCCTCCCTCTGGTTGTACAGCGGGACGTCCAAGGCACTTACTCTTACTAAGATTTCCTTCTTCCTCTCTAATCTTTAGTAGAACTAAGAAACAGAGAAACAGATTCTCATTACTCAATTTTATATTTCACAAACAATGGAATAATTTATTTGCACGCTCTGTAATTGTGTCTTTACCTTTGCTAATCTCTCTCCTTTACTCTTTTTCCTAATCAGACTTCCTCCTCTCCTTCTTTTTCAGTGTACCTGGTTTTAAACATTTTTGTGGTAATGTTGTGGATTCACTTGACGCTTGCTGGCTTCCTGCTGGGTATTCCACTTCTCTCTTTTCTCTAAATGTAGCGAGGGCAAGTTGTTAGTAGTGGTCAGTAGTAGTTAGTAGTAGCGAGCAGCCCCCTCGGTTGGCCAAAAGAAGTACAACATATTTGAGATGTGTTTGACTTGCTAACCAGTCTTTTTTACCACATAAAAACACATGTCACTTTGCAGCCTGTTTTAGGGTAGTTTTGATAAGGAGGAATTGTGTGCAGTCCCTGCAGGATAGGACTTGAGCATTATCTTCAATAGATTAATAGATCAGACTGTTGTTCAGTTTTTGCAGCTGTGCTTCCTGTAACTCATGGAGCTGTTTCTTTCTGAGATTCCTGATCTCTGGGACACTCTTTCACCCTTACGAGTCGACAAATTACAGAACATAGTTAGTTTAACACAAATATACAAAAAAACATGTGGTGCATCTTTTGAATCTACATCAGGTTAAATGAAAGCAGCAGCAACAAGACGGTGAGGGCAATGTGGTGGCATCTGAGAAACACTGTCCATCAACTGTGACTGTGTGTGAGCATCAAGCATCGATATTACAAGCAGAGTCCACCTCTCCTCGGCCAGCTGTAGTCCTGCACTCTCTGTCTGCTCAGAACACTGGAGACAGGTCTCTGCTGGCACAACAGTCTCTGATTTCACATTTCTTTGCCCATTTTATCCATTTCTTTTCCCTATGACCAGACATTAGCCAGGAGTAACCTTTTATCAACTTGTATAGGCATGGCTCTTATTCCAACTTTCTTCCTCCCTGGAGTGGTCCAAATGGTCAGGTTGGATGGTTGAAAGACGCCCTGGGCCGTGATGGTCTCAAAGTCAGCTGCTCATAATCCAAAGCACCCGCATTCTTCTCTAATGATGATGACTGCATTTCTGCAATAGGCAGTATGTGTTTTAGTGATAAAGCCGAAAGAATGACAGGAAAAAAAAAAATGTAGCATAACTTGGATGGGCAACCGGCCTCTGCATGTTCACGAGCCACCGTCGCCATGGAAATAAGAGGCACAAGGGACACAAAAAAAAAAAACTCTACAGGGGCCCAGGCAGAAAAATATCACATCATGAGACATCACCCAGAGAAAAGGAAAAAGAAAAAAACAACGAGCATTGTTAGCAAGACAGCAAGAACCCATGGGGGTGTTACATCATTCTTGTTGCCATGCAACAGTTCATGTCACTTATGTAACCCATAGGTATAACATCACTCCAACTACAATGTTCTGTCATTAGTTTACTGCTTAAAAATACAAGAAACCCACCCAAGTCAAAGTGAGTCAACAAGAAACCACGTAAGCAGCATGGCTCTATGGGTAGTTGTGTCAGTCTGTAGGTTGATCAGCCACTTCGATCCATACTCAAGTAACTCAACTATTGGATTGTTTACTGTTATGACCGTAGGGTCAACATTTGTAAATGTACCAGTGCAGGTGGAGGCTGCTGATTGGGGGAAATCCTGACGGCTGCTGATTGGAAAAATCCTAATGGCGGGACGTTCAAAAGTGGAGCCAGCAGCAGACCGCAGTCTTTCTCTCTCGCATGTCTGGATTGATCCTTTCCTGTCCCCCAACCCCATCCGACTAGTTTTGGCAATTGTAAAAGTAATGATCGTTTGTGTTGTAGAGATTTAGCATCTCATATGTAAATATTGTAAAGATTATATTTCAGTCCAGTTTTGGCAGGTGTGAGCAGCCTTTTTCTTGGTGGCAATCTTTTCGTCCTGTTTTTGTGACGTTTGAAACCATTTTTTCTGTTGACTTTTGTTTTGGGATAGGCAAGTGAGTTTTAAACCCAGCTTGTTTTGTTTAATATTTTAGGTTATGCTCACTCTGACGTATTTGGTTTAATTTGGGTAAATACATTTACCTTATTTTGGACTGCACCTGTTTGTTTTGGTGATACATTCTTGGGAGTGTGAAAAAAAGAGAGAACACTATGTTATGTTTTGGTGTCCCCTAGGCTGGGGTATAGCATTTACCATACCATTTTGTACAAACATCTTTCCCAGATGATATAGCTTCATGACTTTGGTGATTGACTGACTTTACATCTAGCACCATTGGTAAATAGCTCATTCGTGTGCTATAAAGATGGATTATAATGCCTTTCATGATTTCCTTTAATGTTCCTTGTTTCATTACACTATTTCTGTTCCATTTATCAGAACATGACCTAACATGACCACTTAAAATCTCCCTGGGAGGCTGACTTCAACAATGTAAGGGATTACATATACAAGTGTTGTATTTATTGTCTGGGGAGAGTGTGGCAACACATTTTCAGAGACAGCAATGTTGGATGCAAAGTAGAAAGGATCCCCATAGAGGGGGATTTCAGAGCAGCTCTCCTCCTGCTGCTTTTCAAATGATGGAACTGTCAGTTGTCTTTGGCTCAAGACTCAACACACCACAGAGAACCTGGACTCCTCTGTTTTGATGTTTTCCTCTGATGAGTTCACTTCAGTTCATTTCAGGTCAGTTCAACATTGTGTAATTTTGATTGCAAAATAAATTCATAAAGAAGAACAAAAGTGCAAAAAATACATCTGAAAACACGTTTGTCATAAAAAATGCATTTCACACACCAGAGCTTAGTCTTAACACCTTATTGCTACATACAAATCCTTCATAAAGTGAATTATAAATGTGCCTCTACAACCTTTCAATACATTAAGCCACCTCCTTTTTGGATATCTGTGTTAATGCACTGATTGATAAAATTAAGGGAACACAGAACATGTGACAGTTGCGAAATAGTCTGGAGACAACATAGTTAATGTTAAGCTGACTGTAACAGCATCCAGCAGGACAAGTCTGGTGGTGGGTCAGCGATGGCCTGGAGAGGCATATCCTTGGAGAGTCGCACAGACCTCCATGTCAGGGAGAGAGAGAAACAAGGAGAGAAGAAGCAAAAGCTATTATGGACAGAAGAATTATTGTAAGGGGGAGGGAACAACAAAGCTCTTAAAAGAGCCATTGGTTGTAATATATTTGAGTGACAACAGAAAGGTGTTTAGATACTGTGACGGTCCAGTGGCTTGTCACTTCTCTTGTTCTTTGTTTCCATTATACGGAACATAGACTGTGAAGCATGGTTGTAGTTGGAAGCACATGGGCCCAGTGTGCTCGCTATAAAAGCTCATCGCTGCAGGTCTTTTCTCTTCACTACATTTTTCCTTCCACCAGTGTATTAGTGCCTAATTTGTCTTGACTGCAACAAGACCACCTGGTGGACATGAGAAACCGCAGAAGACTTCAACTATTACACATACTGATGATGATGGCGGGAGTGAGTTACAAAGGGGATAGAAAGGTGCAACCAATGGACATCACAAGATCCCTGGTAAAGTGACACAAGACTGCAAGTAAAAGTGTACCAAAGGAAGACAAGTATGAAAACACTGGTCTGACCAGGAGTACAACGAAGCATGGCTTCATTGGGCCGGGAAGGGTCCTTGCAAAGATAGCCTGCTTAACATTTAGAAAGAGGCTCCAGTCCACGGGACACAAACATGGCAAGGCGTAAAATTTTTTGTCTACAGTGCAATTGTTAAAATCGAGAATGGCTTGATTTTAAATAGGACATCAACAAAGAAAGTATGTTGATGAAAAAGTAAATAATTTGTTGGTATGGTAGTATGGTACTGCAGTCCCCTGTTGGTTCAAGCTGGTCCACCATGCATTCCACAGTCTGATGATATGTCGTCTTTGTCAGCGGTTTTGATCTTTGAAGTGATATTAGCAGGTTCCCTTGTCCCAGTGAACACATGAAATAGTTGATTTCATGACACCCACTGGTCTATACTCCTGCACTAGGAGTATAGACCAGCGTCTTATACTGTGTTATTGGTGACATGAGAGGTTTTTCAGTGTATTTAAATGACACAATCGTGCACTCAGGCACTTGGGAAACTCACCTGCAGTGTATCTGGCGTGTAAGTGTCTCGTATCTGCAGAGACTCGGCCTGGATTTTTACATTTTTTAAGTGTTTTTTGATGGGAGGTTTTACCAACCAAAACTGTTGGTAGTTGACATCCAGGGAATTAGATACGTCTTTTTAGTTTAACAGTCTTTGAATTATATTATTATGACACAAGGTTAAGTTAGCTTTGCCGAGAAATGGACGGTAGTAATGTCCATTTCAGGGCTTGTACTGTCTTACATTTACTTGAGTAAAGACGTTGCATCAGTACTTCTACTTTTACCAGAGCCTTTTGTTTACACATTCTCACAATCTGTACTTCTACTTTAGTGAAAAAATTGTGCAGTTCTTAAAAAAGAAACTCTAATCGTGTCACTGAAGCATTTTGATGTGTTTGTTTGGGGCAGTAGTAGCCACTGTTAACACTGTTGACTTTCCTCAACTCATTGCGACATCCTAACCAGCGGTTAATCAGGTGAAACTTTATATGAAGGCCTACCGTCTGGATGTCTACTATGTGAAGGGGACAAACAACCTGGTGGTGGGCATGTTGTCAGAAACCTCCCTGAGTGTGATATTGTCTGTTCTCTCACTGACTCTTTACTTAACCGTTTTCTTGCCTCTTAAATTGCCTCCTAGGTGCACCGGTTGCCGGAGTTAGTGCTGGATACAAGGGACACTAAACCTGTGGAGCAAGGCCACTGGTTTGCCCTGGAGAATCTATGTTGGAATGTAGTATTAATAAGAGCAGTCGGTAAGGTATGTATGGGTGATACTGAATGAGTGTTATGAAACAGTTCATCTTAATGGTCTTGCAGAGGGGATGTGATGGTTCCCTGTCTTGTCACTTATCTTGTACCTGGGAGGCAGAGCATGGTCGTAGTTGGAAGCACCTGCCCACGCTAGGCCCTCTCATGGTTGTAGCTGTCTTGCAATTTCTCTTTACACCAATGCATCGTTTGTATTGTTTTCCAGCCATCCAACATCTTTTGCTCAGATTACATCTTACACTCTTGCACACACGTGCCTTCACCGCTGACCACTGATAAAACACCCCATCATATTTTCAGTTTTTATTACATTTCAAATTGTGATTTTTGGTAAATAAATCACTTTTGTATTTTTTGACTCAGCCTGTGTCTAGTTTGCCATAGCTTTAGAGCCAGGTTGTGACAATGTACAAAGACCTGCTTCTCTATACAGTTCAGGAAGATGGGTAAAAATGATTTTGAATCTTTCATACATAAAACTTGTTAATTTTCTATTTTCTTGATGTGATTTTTGTAATTAAGTCTTGCCAGATAAAAAGCAATGCAACATCTACACTAAGCAAGTTTGCTATTGAAAAAAAAAAAAAAAGATCAAAAGAGCTCAAATTATCAAGCAATTAAAAACCATCAGAGCAAGCAATGTAAAGATTTGTCCCTGTATCCTAAAAACTCGAAAATATCCTGTTCTAAGCTAAACACAATATGAAACCAATGAATCAAAAGCGCTAAAACCAGATTGTACACTGAAAGCTACAAAGCATCCATCTGTTCGAACATGGATTTCGCTGCTTGTGGGATTGAGGATATCAATCAATTACTGGACATGCTTGTTTGAGCTGCTTGGTTTACATGAAAAAAACGAACAAGGAATCTTCTGACACCTGAGAGTCAGATTCACAGGTTTGTCCTGGTCGGTTAGTCTGTCCACTTCCAGTGTAATCCCTCACAAAAAAGCAAATGTTAAAATAAAGTAATGTTAAAATCCCAAATGTAAATTCCCAATGCGTAAAAATGTAACCAGACTAAATGTAACCAAAGTTTATAGAAGCGATGTTCTTCTCCAGTCACTCAGAATGATGTAACCCGCTGCAATGGGACCAACTGATTTACACACATTACTTTCCATGACTGTGTGTGTGTGTGTTGTTCTCCACTTTGAACTAAAGCCTGTTTGGGTCTGCTGTCTTCTCTATCCAGACCTTTCTGCTGTAGGCAAGAGCAGTTCTGTGTGTGTGTGTGTGTGTGTGTGTGTGTGGGTGTGTGTCTGGGTCCTCATCATGCTTCTTTGTGTGAGCGTTAGACGTGACTAATTGTCAGTCAGCATCTCTTTAATGTGACTTCACACACATGACTTCACACACGCCAAAATTACATCATCAGACAGGAACGCTAGATATAATACATAGCTGTGGCTCGAAATGATATGCACAAGCACAAACACATACGCACACACAATCAAAAGTACTCTCTTGTCTGCAGCAAAGTTCATGCATCACCCTGTAACTCCTCCAGAGTTATCATTACTCTCCTCTGTCTCGCTCATAAAATTCATCAGCAGCCTAATTCAAATCATGGCCCACACATCTGATACATCCTTACACTAATGAGTCTTGTCACAGACAGCCTAATTATTTCACTTAGATGAAATGGCCCCTCTCACCATGTTAAGACAACCGGCCTGGCGGAATGTGTAATCAGCTCCAGCTCCTTTCTACTTCCTGGACTTTATCTCTTGGCCCTTGTGTCTTTTTTCTTTCCAAGTCTGAATCTCTTCATCCACTCTGGCTGATATCAAGCTCTTGTTAAAAATCAGATAGTATTCATTCTGTGTGTTTTTCAACTGTGTTCCCCCGATAGTCACTGTATTCATTTATCATTTTGCTATCAGATGTCTGACTGGAGCAATGCATTCAAGTTTGTGTGGGAAATATTAAAACATCAATGAAACATGCCTTACAATGATCAAATGAGCGATTTACTCATATAATCTGGCGTTTAACGGAGCATGTTCAGTATTTAAGCTTTTCCATGCAGGATAACAACATATTGACTCGAGCACAATAAGAAAAGACACTCACCTTAAGGACATCACGTAGGCTATTGCAGTTTCTAGAGAAGGTGTGGTCGATTTGCTTACCCAGCTGTCCAGGAATGATATCAATAATATTAATTTGTATTGTATTTTGTGCACACACAAGGGTAGACTGGGACAAAAATTCAGCCCTGGCATTTTCTGTCCAGACCAGCCCACTACATTATTAGCGGACACCACGTAGAAGTCCACAAATCTCGGAGTGTCTTCTCTTACACATGCTATAAAGGAGAGTCATATCCCTTGATAGCAGTTAACAAATAAAGCACGTAGCTATGAACTCAAGGACTAAAACTGACAGCTATAGCAATCAACCGATCATTCTTTATTCATTATAATGTCAAATTGCAACAGAAGTTATGTCATGACAAGGGGTGGGACGAAACTAACGGGAAGAACCCAAAACCAGACTCGGGGTGGGCACTGCCTCTACCAGATGGGTGGATTGGGGAGAGAGAGCGAGAGAGACAAAGAGACAGAGACAGGGAGATTAGGACAAACAGAGACAATAATAACAAAATATCCTGACAAATAATCTAAATAGAAACATATTACAGACAGTTGCAGCGGTGACGGTGACTCAGTCATTATGAAACCATAAATAGTGCATTGAAAAAAAAAATATCTATAGCTGTGTGAAAAAGTCTAAGAATTACAGGTCTGAATAGATTTGCATTCTCATATACGTGTATGTGCACAAGTATGTATTGCCCTAATTCCTCGTCCGCAGCCAGCCAGCTCCACTCCTCACCAAATTTGTGACCTGCAAGAAGCAGCAAACAGAACTTGTACTCAGTAGCTGTGTACTGACAAGTATATGTAGCCGAGCAGCCTTTTTGTGACGTGGTGACACCGAGTGAACAAATTTATCTGAAGGATGACTTAAAAGTCTTAAAAGAGGCCTAAGGCCTACCTCCATAACTGTTAATTGAACTTAAAAATTATGCAGATGTTGGACAAATAAAATCATCAATATGAAAATCTTCAACAAGGAAATAATCATAATCAAACTTTTTTGACTTTTTGACAAACTTTTCAGATTTTTCCAATCTGAGACAAAACAAGTTGCATAATAAACTCACAAAGACAAGACGAAGGTCTCTGATATGATGAATGACTCAAGCACCATAGAAGAACTTCTAGCAGGTCAGGAAGTCTCTAATCATCACAAAGTAAGTATGATTTCAGAAAACATAAAAAATGATAAACTCACCATACTACAGGAGACTCAACAGCCAAATTGTGGTGCACTACAGGCAGAGAATGGAGGCAGAGAGCGAGCAAGTCCTCGAACATGGACGGAGGGGGAACAACTCCTCAGGCTCTCACATGCCAAGTGGTCAACCTGAGAGGGACATGAATATATTAAGTCTGAAAAATGAAGAAAATGTTTTCCTTACTCTTAAAAAATGATTCATCCTTATAATTATGAAGTATGAATTTATACAACATTAAAAAATACAGTGGTCCCAAATGAGAGAACAGGTCCACATATAGAACAGAGGGAGAACGACTCCTCAAATATATCACAACCTGTAATGGAGAATAATTGATAATTTAGTGTACATGATCACACCATTAAGGATCAACACATAACTACAATAAAACTTCAGAAAAGAATCATAAAAATGTCAAATAATTAATTACACACAAATTAAAGTTACACACAAATTATACGTTTTAAATAGTTATCACCTCAGTAAACAATAAATTAATTGAAAAATTACAATAAATTCAATGGTAAATATTGGAAATTAAACGTATTATTTTCTATAGGTGTACTTGTATTTTGTGCTAAAATTCAAAGTATCTCGGCTTGATTCTACATCTCTATTTATAGCTCATCAGCCCACGTGAATGTTTACTGTTGCTATGGCAACAAGAGACCGCTGATGTTAGCATCTGTAAGCTATCTTAGCTAAATCATCTGAACAATAAAAACCCATAATATCACAATTCGGCATATTTGAACAAAATCAACCACAAATACCAACAGCCACAGCCTTCAACTCTGGGCTAATATGCTGTCACATGTTAGATTGTCAAAGTTAGAAAAATAACGGCTTCAATCCCTGAGGAGCTACGTTAGCATTAGCGGTAGCTGCATTCATCAGTATGCAGTTAGTTAGGTCACATCACATTCAATGTGAAAAATTTACTTTGTTTTGGACATCTCTCAAAAATGTAGCCTAGCCAGCCCCAGGCTGACGTTACTTACCATGTCTGCCTCCACTCGTTCATCATCATTAGGTAATCCTCCCTCGTCTCCAGGTGCAGCAGCACCTGGGGCTGCTGGCAGGTTGGTGGTCCCGGCACCAAAAAGGTCCGTCAACTTCGCACATTAAGAAGCCTCCACCTCCAGAGACTTCGACTTTTTTAATCGGTGTTTCTCAGCACCACCCGGCGTTTCTTGCTCTTGTCCATTTTCAAGTTGAGGACACGGCAGTTTCAAAGGCGCTCACTATTACTACTCCCTAACGTTACTACTGGCTCAGCAGCAGCCCGTCCCAGCCGCCCATCGAGGTCCCGCCTCGGCCCCACCCTGGTTCGTGTAGTGATTGACAGCACTGTCAGGGCTCTCTGAGCCTGTCAGCCCGTGATTGTTTGACTATGACAAACAATAGACCAATTATATGTGGCGATGCTGATAACACACTGCTAGCCCTCTGTAGCCAATTGGCCGACCCGATTGGAGGGAATTTAGAGAAGAAAACAAAACAAAACAAAAAAACGTAGCGGACCGGATCGGCCCACATTGGGTCAACGGTCCATGCCAGATGGCCAGTCCACCCCTGTGTGCACATTATACTTACTTACAATAGAGTATTTCGTGCACACGTTGTACTTATTTCGTGGCCAAGAATTTGTATTTTGCGGCCACAAATTTTTATTTTGTGGCTACAAATTTGTATTTTGTGCATGTGTTACATATTAGTATATTGTGGCCACAATTATTATCATTTTTTTGACCATGTCATGTCTGGGGCTCCATAAGGTCAGTGTCTTCACAGTGTGATACATTTTCATTCAGAGCATTTCAATCTTTATCCAACATAATCCTTTAAAAAAAAACTTGTTTTAGAACACTTCATTTTTAGAAATGTAATGCAATCGGGTGGCTCACAAGTAAAGCAAATGACGGCATAGCTTGACTGACTAGACCTGAGTTAATGTTTTGAATATGTCACGACCCGCAGGTCTGTACCCGCAGGTCTGTATGTAGTTTTTGTGTTTCTTTTCACCCTTTTGGTGTGCTTGGTGGGTTTTGTTTTGTGTCTATCTCCGTGTGCTCTTCTTCTACCTCTGACGGCTGACGCACCTGCAGCTCATCACCGGCAATCGACCCACTTACTTATACACAGATCAGCCTTCCAGACATCGCCGGATCGTTGAATCAACTCCAGTGAGATACGCCAGCCGACTATCTTCTCGTGAGCCTTTTCGCATTGGGCTAATTCTGTTAGTTTTTTGTCTTGCCTCAGACACCAGCTCTAAGCCTGAACCCTGCCTGCCTGCCTGCCAGCAACTCCAACTTCAAGCCTGGAGCCTGAAACCCACCTGCTCTCTCTGACGCCACTGATACATTGCCTCAACCTGACTAGTGCTGTTACTTCAATAAATTTCCTTGAACTCACTAAATCTCTTGTCTGCATTGGAGTCCCTGGTCCCCGGACCTGACAGAATACAACATTGCCAACAGTGAAACCATGATATTCATAACATGACTGTGGAACATGTCCTCATGGTAACAGTAGTTCTGCTCTTTCAAATGTACAAATGACAGACATGGCCGTGAGCTAACCAGGATTCTTTGCCATTGACCTATCCAAGCTATTTGAGAGATTTACATGTCATTTTTCTTTACTACCCACTAGGCTGGTGAGATCCTTCTCACTGGATTAACAACACTGTGGAAACATGTATGTTACATATATAACAATTTACCATTAAGAAGTCAACCTCAAAGCTTTCAAGAGTTCTGTGTAATGAGTGCGATCCTGGGTGAGCACAATTGACATTTGCCTCATTTGAAAAACAGCAGTGGTATGCTTTTCCTCTGCAGGGGTCCTTTCTACTTTATTCATTTCATTAGGATATCTGCCTGAAATATTTGATGAATTGATATAAAAAAGAATCCTGCTGCCAGCTCCAAATACTGTACTTTCTTTGCTATGCTGTAGAAAAGTTATGTTATACTGTGTGTAAAAAAGGTTTAAATTGAAGAGGCTAAATGATGGCAATGTCAGTCAGTTGCCCATCCCAACACATCCTCGCAGACTAGGTCGCCTGTCAGTGACTCCAGAAATGACAAACACTATATGAGATGTTTGTAAAAATAGGGAAGATGTACCATGCAAATATGACTGATTTTTACTAATGCTAGTATGTGCTGCTTTTGTAGCCTTAAGCTTTCTGCCAAGGGAATGACAGATAGGCTACAAATGCTCACCATAGCTGTTTGTTGACTCACCAGGGTTGTAAAAGTTGGGTCTGCTACCTCACTAGTTAAAAATGTAAACACTTTATGTAAAACATTTCAACAGCCAAAAATAATGCTGCATGCTTTAAGAAACAACGGGCACTAACAGAGGATGCAGGCAGACAGATTAATTTTCACATGCAAAATCAGAGGTATGGTTAGTAAACATTCCCTGAATGTTAGCAACTTGTGTACTGCACACTTCCAGGAAAAATAAACAATACCAACCTTTAAAGGAAAGAAAANNNAAAAAAAAAACAAAAGAAAAAAAAAACAGAGAAACTGTTCTTACATGTAGGATTAGGGTCAATTGACAGCCCCCTCAAAATTTCACAATAAACGGTTTCCGAAAACAACTTGACCAGCGACACACGTAACAGACCTTCATCTTACGGTCACTGTTTGGATAGGTTTAGGCACTAAAACTATTTGGTAAGTTTTAGGAAAACATTGGGGTTTGATTAGATAACCTTCACATAACACAACTGTCACTGCCAGGGAAACCACAACAATAGTTTGGACTCAATTGCCCGACAAGACACAGTTAGAGGCAAGATAATAGTCTTTACTTGGGAAATGGGTTCGGTACACAGGTATTCAGTCAGTGGGGCAAACACACCAGACAGGGAGCAGGCAGGCAAGAAGGTCAGTACACGGGTGATCATTCAGCGAAGGCAGACGAATCAGGCAAGGAGCAGGCAGAGGCGAAGTCGTAAGGAACACGGCTGAAGTCGATAACCAGGAATCACTAGGATACGATTTGGATCAAAGCTGGGACATTTCTGTACGGAGACAAGAAGACGAACTGGCAACTAACAGGGGAAACACATGGACTATAAATACACACACACCACCACCAGGTGAAAGAGATCAGGGAGGGGACTGACGATCAGGGAAGAGGGCGGAACCAAACGAGCAGGGAAGGGGGGTCAGGAAGGAGAGGAAAGGGAAATACACAGGACAAAAAAAAAGAAACAGCTAAGATCCAAACCGAGTCATAACAACAACTATGTATATATGTATATTATTAGATAAGCAGCTTGGAACCGCACTTATAATAACCACCGTGGGAATTTATGTTTTCATGAAATGTAAAGCAGGATATATTCAAAATGTGATGCCAACGTAAAATAGATTTTAGAGATGCGATCCTAGATACTAGCAACAGATTAGGAAGAAAATGGAGATGAAGTACACAATATATTAGATACACATGGTAATAATATTGTCAAAATCCATTCTACGCCTTTGCACATAGTGTCAGAAGTCTTTCATTGCGGAGCTATTCGGAAAAATAGTCCATGGCAGCCATCTTGTGCTCCAGCCAAAATGTCATATGTAGCAGCCAAAAGACAGCTCAAGAATGTGGGTCTGGCTACACAGTCTCGTTTTCATCCTGTTTGACTGCATAGCGGCTATGTTATGGAGACAGTACAGTGGAGAACACATCTGACAGCTCCATATTGTCGTTGTAACGCACGCACTGAAAACTGTCTGCCTTGATAAATCAATTAGTAAGGTATTCTGTCTTCAATATGAAGTGATTTCGGACAGTTTTGGTTCAGATATTCATGCAAAACCTGTCTTTCTTAGCTTTACAGCCATTAAACTGTGCAATCAGTTTTCACCTCAGAATGATTAGTGAAAGCATAAAGGTCTATCGCCAGTATAACATCGATGTTTTTTAAGGGGCTCTGAGGAATTCACCATTAACTTATTGTTTTTTTTTTGTTTTTTTTGTGAACTGGAGTTGAGGCAGATAAGATAGATGTGGACTTACTCTAAGAATGATATAAAGAGTAGAGTGAGTCAGGGAGAGCCGAGCAAGACAGCGAAATTAATCTCCCACAAAGTTAGTTTATCTTTCCCACGCTGACTGAAGCATTTATGATGCATTCAACCTTTGGCCGGCATTTGGAAGGTCAACGATAACAATATAATCTTTTTAAATGTCTCTGTCCATGCTCCTCGCTAACCCCTTCTTTCTTTCTTTCTTTCTGTCTTTTTCTTTCTTATCCGTCCCTCAGTTTGACTCTCCCCCTAAAATCAAGACTTGATGATAGTGGGTCCCACGCCGAAGCTGTTTCATTAAAGGTTATGGGGAAAATGCCAGTCAGTTTTAACTCACACTCAAGGGCGAGAGAGCAGACTTATTTGGTTCTATATGGTGAACCCATGTGTCTCCACAGCTCACGTCCACTATCCCAGAAATTTGACTTCAAATAAACCTTAGTGTGTGGGCAAGTGCACAAAAGAAAAAGAAAATGTGTCCAATAGGAAGAAAAGAAAAAAAGATTTACGAGGCATTATGGGCACTGCATCGGGCTCCAAATGTCAAACTGAAACAATAATCTTTTTAGGTGAACCAAATCTGAGATTCCGGCCGAGCATTTATCATCGTCATTTTTCCTTTTTCCAAATGTCACTCTGTTTTCAGGCCGCCTAGCTCTGGCCATGGGCTTTATCAATATACATAGTGAAGGAAAATAATATAAAGCACAAAAAAAGCACAGCCATAAAGCTGGCAGACACTGAATTGGCAGACAGAGATGGATTTTGAAAATAAAGCAATAACTGGAAATGAGCCATTCATGCAATGACTCCATGCCACTGAAAAGGAATGTGCAGCAGTGAAAAGTTTCCGATGTTCTTATTGTGTAAGCACAAGGACAAAGTATTGCTGTCTCCTTAGACCTGTAGAGATGTCCTAGGTTTCGACGTTTGAAAGCCAAAGTGCTTGATTCAATGAACATTGAGGTGGGTTGGAGAAAGCAAGTTTGAAGTCACTTATTAACAAACAAACCAAGGCTAGTATGTTGCCTCAGTAGGTAAGTTTGTACTTGTTCAAGGAAAACAGCTCTGAGGCTGGCAAACTGCAGAAAGAGTTTGGCCATGGGAGAGAAGTGCATGATTATATGTTGATGTAAGCACAGTGAACATCTATATTATGTTGGGCAAATAATTTGTTAAATAGCAGTCAGGAAGCCGTGTTCTATTTGCATATTCAGAATAGAATAATAATAAAAAAAACATCCATATTCAGCATATAGGATTTCTGTTGAGTCTCTAACTTTATGGCATAGAATGGATGCACAGTGAAGGGGATGTATGTAAAGTTGCGGTTACATATGTGTGTTGAATGATGGCGTCACTGCTCCAAGATTTCTATCATATCTGGCTGAGGTAGCTGTTCATTGTGTCCAAATGAAAAACAACTTTTGTTTCAGACCTGTGTGATGACCCCTGCTGTTGGGGCAGCAGCCTTTTGATGTGACTTAGGTTCGTGGGAGGAGTTTTGGTTGATCAGGGGCACCTGGGGCCCAATGTCCTGAGATTATAAAACCCATTAGCAGGGTTGCCACAGTTACCTTGAAAAAGTAATCTGATTAGTGATTACTGATTACTCCTTTAAAAGGTAGCTTAGTTACTCTTAAAAACAAGTAATCAGTAAAGTAACTAAGTTAGATTACAAGTTACTTTTATACAGGGGTTCTGCGGTTGAGAAAATGTAGTGCCAAAAGAAAACGCGGTCTGATGGCGATATAAAGCGGTGTGAATTTTACCTAGACAACGTACACTTGAACTGTTATAGATTTGTTAAGGTGAGCCTTGTTTTAGGTGGTTTATTTCGCTTTTTCTCTGGACCCCGTTCACTGCAGTATAAAGCTGAGCGTCTAGCTGGAGCGGCTCTCTACTTCTCCAAACTGAGGCTGCGCTGATCGGTGATTACGGTAGGAAACAGACCGGCCATAGATATGTACTTTATATGACCCCACTTCAAAAAACCCAAACTATCACTTTAATATTCTAATTTTTAGCTGACACAAACTCAAAATAGTGACTGTATTTCCAACTAGAAACGCGCATCTCTGTCCTCCCTCCATTCTTGTTTGTGTTTGTGTCGCTGCGTTGTGTACATGTGAATTGTCCTTGTGCAGAAAACTTGACTTCTGGCGTATGCAACATCACTCCCTGACAGCAAGAAGAAAGAAAAAATATCTATTTTTACTTAGGAAAATGACAAAAATAATAGTAACGCACAGTGACTTGAATAAGTAACTTTAAACTGATTACTGGTTTGAAAATATTAACGCCTAAAAAAGTGGTCAGATTAAAGTAACGCGTCCCATTTATTCATTATTTTCCCTTGTTGCACATTTCGTTCCTTGTGTGTGTGTGTGTGTGTGTCCGTCATCTGGTACTTTCTCCATTGAGAGGGGTCTCATACATATTGATTTTCCATTCTCAGGTATGAGGGGGAGTAATTGCTTTGAGAGCTCAGTGCTTCAATACTTTTAGTGATTGCTGCACTCGTGCTTAAATTCAGATCCAATTCCTGCCACTGACCTCACTTTCTGTAAGTCTCTCTCTATCTTTATCTTTATCTCTCTCTCTCTCTCTCTCTCTCTCTCTCTCTCGCTCTCTCTCTCTCACACACACACACAGGCACACACAAACCGTGATACACTTATTCACACACGCATTGATTCTCAACCTAATTTACCCCCTCATTCCCCTCCATCTCCAGTCCCTCTCACTTCATGCCCGTTCAATTCAGCGGTGCTTTATTAACATGACAAAGCAGAATCAGTGCAGCGGCGCAAATGAAGGCAGTTCTGTAAAGATGAAGTGATCACCGATGGGAATAATTAAAATGCGTGTGGAACCACATCAACAATGACGGGCAAGACAATATTGAATACAAACCGTAAGAGCTGTTACCTCGGCCTGTTTGTTGCTTGGTTGGATTGTCAGCAGGGTTACACAAAAACTGTTGAACAGGTTAACATGACACTTGGACGGAGGGTGGATCCTGGCCAACCATGGACCCTTTTAACTTTTGGTGGGAATCTGGATAAAGGATGCAAAATCTTTTTCACATTAACCTCGATGTAAGACTGCATGAAACAGAAGGCAACGTGGTATTTGCTTTGGCATACTTACGTGATTCCTGTAAAAAGGGTCAGGAAGAGAGGGACCACAAACTGTGGTGTTTATTGCATTCAGTATAAAGCCACAGCAGCTAAACTAAGTAAACCACCTGGGTTAACTATCGTAAAAGTGACACTGGCTGTGTTCGCTTGGACCAAATAGCTGCTTTTAGTGATTACTTACCAGCAACAAGTGAAGCCTTTTTATTTCAGGAGACTCTGTAAATCACCAAGAGTTCAGACAGAATGGCCAGAGGACAAAAACAGAGGGAAAACCAGAAAACTAGGGATGGAAACGTCTTTAACCAATAGTCAGATGACTTACCAATAGATTATTTGTGAATCATTAATCATATATGAAATGTGTTTTAACCATTGGCTTCATGTATGTTTGATGCAAAACCAGAGTAGGCTACAGTAGGAGTTAAAAGAACAGATTATGTAAACACCAAGTTACTAAATTAATAAAGCAAATAACACCAAGTGTTACTTGATTCTGATAACTTCTGTTTGTTGCTGCTCAACATGTTTCAACAACAACATCCAAGCTATGTTGAGGCTACTAAATGGCTTCACTGTGTTAGCTTGTAAAGAATGCCTTCTTGTATTTTTTTTAAATACACTTACTAATACCAGTATTTTGTATTGTTTCATCAGTTGAAATCTTCATGGCGATTAATCGATAAATGGTTAATCATTAAAATCCCTATAGAAAACACTGTCTCCATCAAATATGATCCAGTTTCACCAAACTCAGTGAGTAAAGTTGTTATAAATGTGCGTATTTGCGCCGCTCACGCACCTCTTAAAGTTGAAGACTAATGATTAATGGGTGGATGGCATATTATCAGTTGAAATTGGTTGGTCCAAGCTTATGAAAGCGCAGGCTACATTTTGTTTTACAGGAAGAAGACTGATTGAACGATTCGGATCATACCTTGCAATTAATACAGTTCACACTAGACACACACAGGGGCGCCGCCAGGGGGGGAAAGGTTAGGACGATTCCAAGGGCCCGGCACTCACAGGGGGCCCTTTGAGACATGGGCAACCTATACAAGGGCCCAACTAGATTTTTTTTCATGGGGCCCAAAATCCCTGGCGGCGCCCCTGGACACCCACACACACACACACACACGCACACACACGCACTGGTAGGTCTAACTACACAGTATGAAATGAAGCAGGGGTCTTGAGGTGTGAGTTTCAACTGGAGGCTCCGTGTGTTCGCTCACATCATCTCACACTCACCAGGTTAGCAGCCCCCACGATGTGTGTGAAGACCAGCCTCTCTCTCTCCTGTCTTCAGCGTGTATTACTCGTGCTTGTGTGTGAGCGGGTGCGTATATGTGTGTGTGAGAGCATAATTCTCACTCCCCCCGGTGCTCTCCCTCTCGCTCACTGTGTGTCCGTGAGGTTAAATTATTTTGTTAGAAGGTAAAATGTCACAGGAGATTAGCAGGCTTGGATGGGAGACAAGGAGAGTGTGGAGTGGAAACATAGATGAATAAAACAAGGAGCAGAGAGAAAAGAAGCAAGAAAAGGAAGGGTAGGGCTTAGAGTTTTTTAAGATACATTGAGGTTTTGCAGAATCATCCTGTTGTTCAACTTCTCCAACAAGTGATAAGAATATAGATACCCAGTGCATCCATAGTCAACATTCTACATGTTCTACATTGGAATGAAGCAGCTAAAAAACCAACTCAGTTTAAAACTTTAAGATTCTTATAAAGCTACATCTCTTTATATTCAATTTTTGTCTTGGCACAATACTGTGTTTATGCTCCAGTTAGGTTTTGGCACAAAAAACACTTGGTTAGGGAGAAGGAATTCCTCTTTTGGCATATAATATCTGTTTAGGTCAACACAAGCACCTCTGCCCGGAGGTCTCCTGAAACACAAACACATGTTAAAGCACAGACTCAAACTGCTGTCACTGGCTTGGCAGCTTTGTCACCATGTAACAGTTTGATTCAATTTAAACTCAGTCAATCCTTAAACAACAAACCCCAAGAAGATGAAAAAAATAAAGATACAAAATTAAACAAAACAAGGGATCACCAGGCTTCCGCTGACTCACGGGTACTGTAGTGATTTTTTATTGTTGTCAGGTCTCCAGTGACTGCTTTATTTGAATGAATTGCTTCCGCTCACAAGTAAATATGGCACAAAATGCCTGGGCAGGCTGATGGAGTGGAAGACTAGCTTGTCTCCCTTACTCGCCAGCGTCAGGCATCATACTGCATGCTGTGGCTCAACCTAAAAGAAATATAAGGGGCCGTACTTCCCAGAAGCGGGTAAATCAGGGCCAGATCACTGGATGACAGGGCTGATGGGTGTGTGGAGGTGAGTGAAAAGAATAATGAATATTTCTTTTTCGTAATCAATATAATTTGGGTGATCGCCACAACATGTAACATCACCAACATTCCAATATGAGAGTCGAGTAATATGAACGTGATATGACACGTTTTGTGTACTGTGTCTGTGTGTTTGTGTAAGTGTCAATACAGTACGTAGCCTATGACAAGTGCACATTTGAACGTGGTTTGCAGAAACTTTAACTGCCACATTATTCTGATGACTGGGCTGTTTGTCAGTATGTTGTGTTATTTGCCTGTACAGTAAAATGCCCCCTGAAAAGCTCTATATGTGTAAAAAACAAAGTAATTAAATGTGTTAGGCCAAATTAATGCACATTGTGTGTATGTCTTTATGGGATTAGTCAAGGATCATGTCAGTCCTCAGTGCCACAAAAATGTCAAAGCATGTGTGTTCATCCACCGATGCGAATCACTCAGCAAAAACAAACCACAACACTTGTATCACCAACATAATAAAATCACAAAGCTCACGCAGCAATTTTGCACACTGAGATGAAAGCTGCCTAATCACACTAGACAAAGAATAGAGCCTCTGTTCACCTGTTGCTGTCACACATCTGCAAATCTAAATTTAATTATTTGGCGGACAAAATATGTATTTGTAGCGTAAACCATGGAAACAACAAGATCACAGCCAATTCACTGATGCTTGTCCACACAGACTCCAGTGCCAGCCTCGAGAGTTGCAGAGTGTGACCATTCAGAAAGACTGCTATGATGTTTTGTAATTTGCAGGCATCATGGCCAACAAGTCTGATTAGATCAGAATATGCTCCAATTACAAAAGGGTTTATGGGTGCCAGCCTTAGTGGATTAGTCTTAAAGCTGAAGTAATTTGTGCTTGGCATGCTGCATGATGAAGGTGCTGTTTGCTGTGCGGAGCTCTGTTCACCGGCATATATTTGCCACAACTTGATTTGCATAAATTTCATAGGGAATAAAACAAAAACACTGTGTTCTTTTAAGCAGCCAACGAGCACAACGTGTGACAGAGTGCCCTCACAATGCCGCAGTAATGAACCTAGACCTCAGAGTGAGGCTGGCTGGCTGTTTGTCAGGATAAGAACACTGTGCTGGCTGTAGACTTAATGAGGGTATAGTGCACAGCGTGAGTGCAGACAGCATGGCGGCTGACCTGTGGTAAGCTTACGGCCACAGGTGCGCACCTGCAGAGCAGACAGACACAGGGTCAGGAAGAATCCATCATCGGTGGATGGGGTGGGCCTCTTCATAATAACAGATGGATTCTCTTCAAAGCAGAGTGCTCTGTGCTATTGAGCTCTAACACCTGGATGGTGGCAGACAACAGTGAGGTGTTCGTGTTGCACTGTGGTTCCCAAGAGAAAACTGACGTGTCCGGAATCCATCAAGCAACTGCAGCCTGCAAAGCCAGATATGACTACCATAAGCCAGGAGGGAACTGAACATGTTTTGTTTTGCCACAAGGAGTATTAAGCCCATGGTGGTAAAATGTTAACCCTTTGAGCCAAAGGGTGTTTTTAAGTGGTTTTCACTTCCCTCTATAAACAGGTTGAACTACATTGTCTGAATAGTCCAGACCTCTTATGTCAATGTATGGATGGATAGGCGAATAGGATGTTGCTGTGAAATTCTACACTTCAGTACTATTAATATGGTATGAAAAGTGTGTCTCGGTGCTTTATCTTAGGCAACTCTACTTGTTTCAGTTTCTTGAAGATGTTTGATCTCACATCCAAGAGGCTTCTTCAATTCTGACTTACTGGAGGGGAGTTGCAGGCTTTTAAACTATGTGTGGGAGTGTCCGTACAGAGTTATTAAAGACAAGTGTGAGTTCTGAGTTTCAGAGTCATTAGGGCCACTTGTGGATCAATCACAAACATGGACAAGTCTAATGGCAGCAGAGCAGAATATGTTATAAATGACGAGCAAATTGCAATATTAGACAGATATGGATAAGAAACATGGTTCAGACTAAAAGCAACAAACTGCTGCTGAGAAATATTACAGAATGTATGAATATGTAAATTAATAGATTAGTAATATCACAGCTCCATCATTAGGGTTTGGATGTAATCTTATGGCGTGACAGACAATTTCAGCCTTATTCTTCTATAGATTCAACCTACAGAGGTGATTATAATCTAGGTTAACAGCATGATAAAATATGCTTAAAAAACAGGGGAAGTTGTAAACAAATCTCTGGTTTTGTGTGCAGCTGAGGAGAGTAATAAAGTGCATCTATTCTGATGACATTTTGAATATATGTAGAAATCCCTTCCCCAAAGCCAGCTGGCTGTGAAACCACAGCACGATCAATCATAAGCGAGTAAATCCATGCCCATCCACTGTCATAATTTATACACACACCTCATTCCCTCCCCGCCCACCTCTCTCCAACACCCCATCTTACTGTCTCTCATCCTTTCAAGGTAATATTCCTCAATCAATCACTGCCCTCTCTCTCTTTTCAATCAGTTTCTTTCTTTTTTTTTTTCCTTTTTT
>CAEMYA010000223.1:830909-860674 GCA_903131615.1 Diplodus sargus | reverse complement strand
GTGGGGATGACTCTGCACCCAGATGTGGACCTTTTTAAAGTGCATTATTTTACATGTTTGGCTTTTTAACACACTGAGCCATTGTTTTTAGGTGTTAGGGGAAACTGGTTAAACACAGCTTATACTAAAGCATGATTGGTATAATGACAGCAACAGAAAGTGATTTGAAACTTTTAACATGAAACTGTATTCTTCACCTTGAGAACACGTGAAAAATAACGTTATGTAAAAAGTTCCCTTCAGTTTTGATTTTGTGTTCTGTCTTTAAGTGGACAGTTGGATAATAGATGCCATCCAATGCAAACATCCTTCGAGGCACACATTTTCACATCTATTTGTTGAAGGACGACTGGAAAAAGCTAGTAAGTGGACTTTGGAGTGAACAATATGTTATTATTCTGTTATCTTAAAACAATTTAGTGATACATAACAGTGTACCCTTCCTTCGTACTGAAAGTCTAAGTGAGGCGCTTTGGTAGAAATATCAAGTCCCCTGTGCTAAACATTGATAGGGTTCTTCATAAATTATGCCTTTATAAATGAGAGCCTGGCTTTTCAAAGAGGCGGTATGAGTTCTGTCTAATTCATCCTCCAAACAGATAGGGGGCAGCATATTGCCAGAGTGAACTGCTAACTGCTAGTTGGCTCATTTAAAGCCGTTTTACACCAAGTGCGAAATACTGTGCGGATTATTCGCACGGAAATGTATAAAAAATGATTTCATGGGTTATAATGGGAGCTTACACACCAGGGCGGAACTTTTGTGCGGCAAAAAAAAATCTCCGGAACCACTTGGTCGTCTGCGGAATTCCGTCTGCGAAACTACACGCTTGACCAATGAAATCGTTTGCTTTGTAGATGGGAAGTGACATCATACAAAGCAAATGATTTATCTGATAAAATGAGCTAAAGTGTAATCATTCTGGTGTCCCGGCTAGAGCTTATCGGGTCCAAAAAATCAAGCCCGACCTGACTCAAGCCCATTGTGTCCGAGTCCGGCCCGGCCGACACATTAACTGTAATTATCAGCCCGAGCCCGATTTAAACCCGACATTTTTTTTAATACTTGGGCTGTTATAAATGACGTTCGCAACTACGTTACTCTAATCTGACCACTTTTTCAGTAACGAGTGATCTAACCCATTAATATTTCACACCAGTAATCAGATTAAAGTTGCGCTGTGCGTTACTATTATTTTTTGTCATTTTCCTCAGTAAAAATATACGCTTTTGCTTTCTTCTTGCGACAAGTCAGGTTTTCAGCATGAGGAAAACTCACGTGTTAGACCACGCAGCGACACAAATGTAAACAACAATGGAGGGAGGAGAGAGATGCGTGTTTTCTAGCTGGAAATACAGTCATTACTTTGAGTTATTAGCTGGCTCTGTGGGTGCTGAAGAGCTTGAACACTCCTGTCAGATAATGAACCGCAACTTTTTTTCGTTAGGTGCGAAATTAGGAAACAAGAATGCGAACATTTTGCACCGGACTCAGTGTGCATGCTTTACATGCGGAACATTGCTGCACGGATATTCCGCAAATCCGTGCCGCATTTTCGTATAGCACCGGTGTGTAACGGCTTTAAGTCTTGTAGCTTGTGGTCTTTAGACTGGATGCAACAATTACTCGCTCTTACAAGACAGGCTGGGCTGAGGCTAGATGGCCCACTTCGATGTATATTTCTGCAACACAACACACAGCCCTAGACAACCTTAACATATATCTTCTAAAATGTATTCACATTCTGTTGATAATTTATGTGAATTGTTTCAAGCTAAAATTTGTACTTATTGCACCTTAAACAGTTAGAACCAATGTTAGCCAGCAACAGCACATTTCCCCCAAAGTTGTACTGTTTTATCTGTTATGTTAATCTACAACTCAACTCAAACAAACTACCTTAATATGTTTGGTTTGATGTAAAGTCAGCTAAAATGGGCTGCCACATTAGGTCATTTGGTAGAGGGTGTGCTGAGGCTGTATCCTCAATGGAACAGCTGGGTTTGATTCCAAACAAACCCCCCCTCCCCATTCTCTCTTCACCCAAAAATACTTAAAAAGAAAATAAGTTAGCACGTTAACATTTCAATGACACACATCAACAACCGCCAATACCTCCAAGCTTATTTCAGAATTAGCTCTCTGATTCATATCCAAGCATGTGTGTTGAATAATTTCTGTTAATTTATCAGTCCACAGTTGCTCGTTTTAGCTTGTTCCTGAAACATTGACATCTCTTGGTACTCTGGTAATCAGTCTCTTCACACAGTGTGGCCAGAATGCACACTAGCACTAACAATGACTATTTACAAATTCATATCTGGCCAGTAGCTAAATTCCAAGACTTCTAGGCCCTATTCTCCTAAGATCTTTCCACTATAGTAATAGTGCAGTGCCTGTTGAGAACATGCTATTTTGCACACAGTTTCTGGTCTGGTGTGAGGATTTTACAGATCCAGATTCAAGCCTCCTGACCTGATTGGAGACTCATCGGGGCTGAGAGCACAGCAACCAATGAGAGATGGATCCCCGAGCAGCTGATGCCGCTGCCAAGCAAGGGTAAACATTCGTTTACAACGTTAGCTAGCATCCTACTGTTTACAAAAACATATAGTCTCACCAGTTCAATATAAATAACAGAATGCCCACTGAATCAGACTGGTTTAACCTTTGGCTTTTGTTTTTTCTCACTGCAGTGTCTTACTACAGTCAGTTGTTGCACCAAGCACATCTCCATTTTGTTTACATCTGCTTCCTCATGAGAAGACGTGAAGGGGATCACGTATGAGCAAAGCTTCAGTCAGCAAAGCCATTAAGCAAGAACTCTGCAGCCATAACCCCTGCTGCTGCCCAGAGTGGTGTTTGCTGTCTATTCAAAATTGATTAATATGGGCGCTCATTAGCTCGGTTGTTAGAGTGGGCATCCTATGTACAGAGTCCTTGTGCTTGCTGCAGTGGCCCTGGGTTTGAGTCCCGGCCTGGGGCCCTTTGCTGGGTGTTGTCCCCCCCAATCCTGTTTCCTGTCATCTCTAAAGTCCTATCAATAAAGCCATACAAAGGCCCAAAAACATGTCAAGCGAGAGGTAGATCTGATGAACAGTTCTCAAATTATACAGAAGACATACAGACTTTTAAACATAATCTGTGCAGATGGCACCAAGAATAATGTCTCCTTTCAAAGATCTAAGCTGAAATGCAGATAACCTTGTGAGGAGGTCATTGTTATAACTTAATTTTTAAATGGGGAAGAGGCTGGACAGGGAACACTTTTTAAACTGAAGCAGTTATAATGGCAAATGTAATTTAGTTGAGTAGTGAGAAGATACCACATCATGAAATTATAGAGGATGAAAAGTCTGTAACATAGAATGCTGTCAGTGAATTAATTTGAAATGACGCTTAAACTGCTTTTAACACTGTCCAATAGAACAAGAAAAGTTGCCCTTTATGCTCACACATAAAATCTATTCCCTTTGCAGAAATGGCAACACTTATCAGAATACGCTCTCTCCTTGCCTTTGGCAAAATGTCAGAACCTCACAAAAAAGTTCACCCGACATAAAATTGCTGTCATTTCTCTAAATCTCCCCATGCATACGGTTTAAGAGGCGGCCTCACATCTGCAAAAGTACACACACTCACACCCAGCTCGTAGTTGTCAGTATAAATCCCATTCAGGTGACAGCAGCGCATCATTCATCAGTCAGAGGCCATCCTAATTAACTGACGCTGCTACCTAATTACTGCCTGATACCTAGAAAAATAGCTCCTTGTCACAGCAAGACATTCAGTCTCTGTGTGTATTCCCCTCTGTTTACCTCATTCATTACAGTACAAATGTCTCTTCCTGTCGATCTGTGGCTTGTTCCACGTTGCCTAAAGAGGCTCTCTGACCATCATCAGTATCGTCCATGCTGCTTGCACTTCCTGTTGTAAAACTGAAAAAAAATAATCACAGCAAGACCAGATTTTTCTTTTTTTGTCATTTATCTTTCTGTTTTCTCATGGGCAGAGATGGATGGTAATGCCTTACATTTACTCTGTTACCAGCCCATTCTAACTCCCAATGCGTCAGATATAGCAGCGTGGTCAGTGGCCTGATGCTTGTAAGTTTGACCCTGAAGATACCCTTCTAGTGACATGTCTTGAAGCACTGGACTGTCCTTCCAAAGACCAGAAATTGCATCCCATTTGTGACCAGGAATCAAAGATGATTTGTATTGAAGAGGTCATTATATGTTATGTACACATCTTTAGTCTGTAGTTACTTTCTTTTTAACTCAAAATATTACGTTTTCTTAAAACTAAATAGGTTTAATATTTGTGCCAAAACCTAACCAAACCTGTTCGACACTATTGACTATTTGAACCAATCCAAATTAAATCAGTCTGCTAATGTAGGTGAACTTTACTTGTTTTAGTGTTGGCTTTTTTACTGGCAACCAACATTATTCAAAACGTGTACAATTTAGAAAAAGCCAGGAGGCTGTTGTGGCATCTAGGTACAAGACCTAAAAAACAAAAGTCGATCTTAATTATTAATCCTTTTTCCATGCTATCCCTGACTGCCATTTTAAACCAGGTTTTGAGGGAAAGATCTAGCCATGGATTGTGGATTTTACCCGAAGTGATGTTTCAATTTGCTGTCTCCAATAAAAGCCTGTAGTGGGACCTTCTCCTGCATATATTTACCAAGGGTTTAATCTGAGCTGCTTGGTAATAAGGTTTTAGGCAAAGGAGTGTGAGACACCGTGATTGAAATAAATGCTGCTGCCATGGTTTAATGTTCATTTAAACTATTTCAACATGTTGGATCAGTCCCAGGAAGGGCAGAAGATTACACCTATCAATCTTTATAGTTTTCCGAGGTTATTCTTGTTATATCTGTTAGTATCTGCTCACCCAGATATATCATACTATCTACCTCCCTAATGGCATGATTGTCTCTGAATTGTTGACTGGTTGTTCGGAGCTGGGATTTATGAGAATTCACTTTGTACCCTGATACTGACCCAAACTGTTGGTGATAAGGCAGGGAGAGAATGAGCTGGACGTGTCAAGTAGATCAGGACACTGTCTTCAAACGGTTCAAAAAGTTGTGATCTCCTGCCAATGCAACTCCATGTACCTTATGATGTTGCCTGATCAGTTGACTCAGAGGCTCTATAAAGAATGTAAAAAGCAGGGGTCTGATGGGGCACCTCTGGCAAGGGGAGCCATTTATTTAAATTTTCACTGTTGGTTTTCCAAAAAGAAAACGTTTTGTGAAATTGAAACCTATGCAGCGTATTGAAAATGACCAATTTACTGAGTCGAAAGTTTTTTCTTCATCCAAACCATTTTGGCTGCTTCACTTTGCTCATAATTTAGCAGATGAATAACATGTGAAGTATGTCTGATGCTGTCTTGAGTTATGCGATATTTTATGCCGGTTTGGTCTAAATGTGTGATTTCAGGCAGAATTTGCTCCAGTGTCTTAACTAGTATTAAGGCAAAGATCTTACAGTCCTGGTTTAAAAGACTCACAGGTTTGTAACTTAAACAGTCCAACCCTTATCCCCCTTGCTTGAGGATAACTGTTACAACTGCTTTTCAACAGGAGGGGTGTCTCCCCTCTCTGTAGCACTCAATAAAATGTCCTCAGCAACAGGCACCTTATGCCATTCAGCTGTCTATTTGTCTGAGCCATGACTTTTATTGGACTTGAGCCACAAGCCCCACCCTACAGTCCTATTTATTTCTTCTCTTTTTATCTTCCTTCTATCTGCCTTTAAGGCATTGCTCTGTATCAGACACTGTTGGGATATCCAGTCCCCCAAGCAGAAATGCTGCCTGTTCTTCAGTATATCATTTTGGCTGAGTGTATAAATTCTCTCCTGCTGATGTCATCCAAATCATATTTTATTCCATTGTCATGAGGATCAATTATCTTATAAATAGTTCTCTTGGCTTGTTTTTGTCCATATGCCAGTAATTGTGTTGATTTACTACCCACCTCATAATGTGTCTATTTCACAAATAGCAACGTTTTAAGTATGTCTTGTGATTGCATCTTATTTGAATTTTTACCTGTTGCATTTCTCTGGAAAGATTTTTGTCCATAATTGTATTGTGTTCTCTTTGTAGCCTTTTAAGTTTTACTTCTAAATTAATTAGCTCCTGTTGTTTATTTTTTTCAAAGGAGCTGTTTTAGCAATTATTTTCCCTCGTAATACTGCTTTGCAGGCATCCCAGAGAACCGGAGGGAAATTTCACCATTATCATTTTCTTCAAAATATTTTTCAATTTTCTCCCTTCATCTTCTCCTTCATCATCCCTCATTTAATATACGGGAGTTTAGCCTCCATAACAAAATCCTCCTCTAAAGATCTAACTATGTTTCCTTCTGAACTGGACAGTGATCCTATATGTCCATTACTCCTATACTGTCACACCGCAGTGATGGATGTCCTGTCTTGGTTTTTTTTGTCTTGTGAATTTAATGTTTTATTTTGAAAAGTAACTCTCCTCTCGTTTCAGGTCACTTGCCCTTCCTCTTGTGTCACCGGTCTGGCGTCTTCCCTGATCCCTGATTGTTTCCACCTGTGCTCCCTCCCCTCATGTGTATATAGTCCTTGTCTTCCCCTGTCTTCGTTGCCAGAGTATTTCGTTCGTTTTCGTCGAGTACGTCCAGCCTATCTCACAGCCTTGATCATAGCCTTGTATTTCGAGAAAGTTAAGTATTTTCAAGTTTTGTTTTTTACATATAGTTATCCTCTGTGGTAGAGTGATTTTGAGTTGGATATCTTTTGGTCAGAATTTTGGTTCGTTGTTAGTTAAGTTTCATAGCGTTTGCTTTTCCTCCTGTTGGAGTGTTTTCCGTTCTTTAAAATTTCTCAGCCTTATTTAGAGTAGACACATTTTCATAGCCTGTGTGCCTTCCTCCTTCGGGAGCGACTTTTAGTTTGAGTAATTTTTATAAACTTCTAGTTTCTTAAGATCAGTGTAGTTATCTCCTTTTTCTCCTACGGGAGCATCTTTTGTTCTTGTTGTGTTTTTTTTAGTGTGGTCCGTTGGACCTATAGTGTTCACAGCCTGTTCTGTTATCACTCTGTCTACAGAGGAACTGTAACTAAAAAAATAAAGCCTGTCTGTACTACTGCCTTCCTGCATCTGAGTCCTCAGTTTCTGCCAAGCCTGACAGAATACTCTGGCCAGAAATGGACCCAGCGGAGGCAGAACAGCTATCGGGAGTCCTGCGTGACCAAGAAGCCCGCATCTCACGCCAGGAGGAGTTCCGGAGAGCCATGGCGGCGCAGATGGGTCAGATCTCGGCTCAACTACAGGGACTGCTCGCGCAGCCCCCTCGACCCACCGCACCGGCTCCCGTACCACCGGCTCCACCTACTCCGCCCACTCCTCACTTTGGAGCGGGTAGCAGATTGGCTCCACCAGCTCAATACTCCGGGGAACCAGGACTATGTAAGACATTTATCATAGACTGTTCCATTCACTTTGAATTAACCCCCCACGCATTTCCCACTGACCGAGTAAAGATCGCCTTCATGATCTCGCACCTAACCGGGAGAGCCAAAGCCTGGGCGTCCGCTGAATGGAGCAGGAGATCGGCCGTCTGTAACACTCTTGGAGACTTTGAGGCGGCGCTAAAGAGAACCTTCGATCCGGTGGCAGACAACCGGGAAAAGGCTCAAGAGTTAAGTGGATTAAGACAAGGCAAAGACTCTGTGTGTGATTATGCTCTTCGTTTTCGCAGACTATCAGCTGAGAGTGGGTGGAATTCCACAGCTTTGTATGATGTGTTTTTTAAGGGGCTAGCAGCCCCGATCCAGGATCTGCTTGTTCCCCTCGATTTGCCCACAGGATTGGACGACCTCATCGCGCTCGCCATCCGGACGGATAATCGACTTCGCCAGCTCAGACGACACCGGGGAGGAAGTACGGGCACGGCGGGAGGGGCACCGCTCACTACCGTTCCAAGCCGCCCATTCACTCATGACGCCTCGCCGACCCCACGTCATCAATCCGCGACTGAGGGAGAGATCGAAACCATGCAGCTGGGCAGAGCGCGGCTGTCGGAGGAGGAGAGGCGGAGACGGCAGTTGGAGGGAAGGTGTTTTTACTGTGGGGAAACGGGGCACCTTGTAACCACCTGTCCAACCAAACGAACCCCGACGGTGAGTTTAGTCGCAGCTGCAAGTTCTGTTTCACGCGCCTTGACCAAAGTGAAGGTAATGCACCACACGGACACGAACCTCAATGCACTTATTGACTCTGGGGCAGATGAGAGTCTGATGGACTGGGGTTTAGCAGAGAGATTGGGGATTAAATCTGAACCCCTGGTTAAGCCCGTCAGGGCCCGCTCTCTCAACGGTTAGGAACTTTTTACTATCACTCACATCAGCGAACCCGTCCACCTGCACATTAAGGATCATGAAGAGGAAATTTGTTTTTTCTTATTTAGGTCCACCTAACACACACTCATTCTGGGCCAACCATGGCTGTTTCGCCACAACCCCCAGGTAGATTGGAGGTCTGGAGACATCATCAGATGGGGAAAGGACTGTTTAAGACATTGTATGGGCATAACCAGGGGCAAAGAAGCTGAGATTAACCTGTTCTCTGTCAACCCTACTACAGAACCTGAATACCCGGACTTGAACCTGGTACCCACCTGCTACTACCAGCTTCGGGAAGTTTTTAGTAAGTCCAAAGCTCTGTCTCTCCCCCCACACCACCCATACGACTGCGCCATCGACCTGATTCCTGGATCCCCCATACCTAAGGGCCGCCTGTACTCTGTTTCCGGACCAGAAAAAGAGGCCATGAGAGAGTACCTCACTACGTCACTAAAAGGCCAGGTGGGCGCTCTTTTTTTAAAAGCTGGTCTCATCCGCCCTTCATCTAAGAGGCTAAAATCTCGCCAGGCCAGGTGGGCGCTCTTTTTTAAAAGCTGGTCTCATCCGCCCTTCATCATCGCCAGCTGGGGCGGGCTTCTTCTTTGTGGAAAAGAAAGATGGGTCTCTGAGACCCTGCATAGACTATAGCCCACTCAATGACATTACAATAAAAAATCGCTATCCACTCCCTCTCATGTCATCTGTCTTTGACCAAATCCAACAGGCCAAAGTGTTCACTAAGCTCGACCTACGCAACGCCTACCACTTGGTCCGAATAAGAGAGGGCGATGAGTGGAAGACCGGTTTCAATACTCCGAGTGGCCATTACGAGTATCTAGTCATGCCATTCGGTCTCACCAATGCCCCCTCCGTTTTTCAAGCCATGATAAATGATGTGTTGAGGGACTTCTTGGATCATTTTGTCTATGTGTATTTGGACGATATTTTGATTTACTCACCTGACATTGACACTCACCAAGACCATGTGACCAAAGTTCTTAAAAGACTCCTAGAAAATCACTTGTAGTGAAGGCCGAGAAAAGTGTATTTCATGCCGACACCGTCTCCTTCCTGGGCTTCATCGTAGCCCCTGGAAGAGTTCAGATGGACCCGGCTAAAATTAGCGCTGTGGCCGAATGGCCCACACCTGATAGCCGCAAGAGGGTTCAGCAATTTTTGGGGTTTGCTAACTTTTACAGGCGGTTTATCAGAGGCTTTAGTGCAATAGCTGCTCCTCTTCATGCTCTTACCTCCACTCAGGTGCAGTTCCACTGGTCGCCTGCAGCAGAGAAGGCATTCCAGGATCTCAAGCTCCGCTTCACGTCAGCCCCCATCATCACAATGCCGGACCCTCAGCGGCAGTTCGTGGTCGAAGTAGACGCATTAAAAGAAGGGGTTGGAGCCATCCTCTCCCAACGATCGGAAAAGGATGGCAAGATACACCCATGCGCCTCCCTGTCGCGGCGGCTGTCCAGAGCTAAAAGGAACTATGATGTGGGCAACCGAGAACTACTGGCGGTCAAACTTGCCCTCAAAAGAGTGGAGGCATTGGCTAGAGGGGGCCGAACAACCGTTCATAGTCTGGACTGATCACCGAAATCTCGAGTACATCAGAAAAGCTAAGAGGCTAAACTCTCGCCAGGCCAGGTGGGCGCTCTTTTTTAACCGCTTCTCTTTCTCTCTTTCCTACAGGCCGGGGTCCCGGAACGTCAAGCCACACGCGCTATCCCGGTTATTCGACCCCGAGCTTGTTGCCAAGGAACCTGAAACCATCCTTCCACTAACCTGTGTGGTAGGAGCGGTCTCCTGGCAGATAGAAGAAGAGGTGAAGCAGGCTAATGGTGGGGTTCCATCACCTCGTGGGTGCCCAGATAATCGAGTGTTTGTGCCGGCCGGGCTGTGCCCACAGGTGATTCATTGGGCTCATACCTCACTGCTTTCATGTCACCCGGGAGTTCAGAGAACGATGTTCGTCATCTCTCGGTGGTTCTGGTGGCCGTCCATGGAGCCGGAGGTTCGGGAGTACGTGGAGGCGGTCTGCGCCCGCAACAAGACATCCTCCCGGCCTCGAATGGGCCTCCTGCAGCCACTTTCCATCCCCTCCAGACCGTGGTCAGACATCTCCATGGACTTCGTCACGGGGCTCCCGGTATCCCAAGGTAACACCACTGTCCTCACAGTAGTAGACCGTTTCTCTAAAATGGTCAAATTTATTGCCTTGCCTAAACTACCCTCCGCCAAAGAGATGGCGGAGGTCATGATGAACCAGGTTTTCAGGATTCACGGATTCCCCAAAGACATTGTTTCCGACCGGGGGCCCCAGTTCGTATCACGGTTCTGGAGGGAGTTCTGTAGGCTCATCGGCGCCAAGGCCAGCCTGACCTCAGGATACCACCCAGAGGCCAACGGCCAGACCGAGCGCCTCAACCAACAATTGGAAACCGGCCTCCGGTGCCTACTCTCCCAGGACCCCTCGACATGGAGCAAGAACCTGGTCTGGGTTGAGTATGCCCACAATTCATTACCCACATCTGCTACAGGCTTCTCACCATTCAAATGTGCTTACGGTTATCAACCCCCAGTTTTTCCAGAGAACGAACGGGAGGTTTCGGTCCCCTCGGCCCACGCCATGATTCGACGCTGCCACCACATCTGGGCAGCCGCCCGCCAGGTGCTAATCCGACAGGGGGATCGGGTGAAGACGGCGGCAGACCGCAAGAGGCGTCCTGCCCCAGCTTATCAGGTGGGCCAGAAAGTGTGGCTCTCGGCCAAGGACCTGCACCTTAAGGTTCCCTCCAAGAAGCTAGCCCCTCGGTTCGTGGGACCATTCCCGGTCACCCAGATCATCGGACTTGCAGCTGTGCGCCTTCGTCTGCCCCGGTCCCTTTGTGTGCATCCCACATTCCATGTCAGCCAGATCAAACCTGTCAAGGAAAGCCAAATGGTTTATAAACTTCTAGTTTCTTAAGATCAGTGTAGTTATCTCCTTTTTCTCCTACGGGAGCATCTTATGTTCTTGTGCTTTTTTTAGTGTGGTCCGTTGGACCTATAGTGTTCACAGCCTGTTCTGTTATCACTCTGTCTACAGAGGAACTGTATTAAAAAAATAAAGCCTGTCTGTACTACTGCCTTCCTGCATCTGAGTCCTCAGTTTCTGCCAAGCCTGACATATACTACATTGTGAAACATTGAAAAGAAAATTTGAGAGTAAGTAGAATGGGGTGATGACAAAAGTTAAAATCTTTTAATGAGGAATAGAATCCTTCCACACATCCATTGCACCTGAATCTTGCAATGTACTGCTGTTTCTTATTTATTTTTTTTTTTTTGCTGAGTGAGCTGCTTTGAGGACTGGACCTCAGGGATGAGTCCAACTTGGGGTTCAGTCTGACATTTAAGCCTCCTCCACAAATCGTTAGACCCTGGGCTTTTGTTAACATTAGATCAAAGATTTGCTTAGAAAAGGACAAATTTGCTCCAAGTGATGCATATAAATTCGGAAAGGTGGCCTCAATCCCCTCTAATCTTCCCCACCATAATGTGTCCTCCCCTTTTTATATTTGATTTCAAAATGCACTTCAAAATGAAACCTATCCACTATTAAGATTGGCATTCCCTTTCTTGGTCCAGATTTATATCAAGCTGAGAAAACTTGGTTAAAACCCTTTTATTTCAAATTTAGCACAGTCTGGTTCAGAAAAATGAATGGCTCTGAGGGATATCCTTCCTCCCCCTCTAAAGGTAGAGGGCCCTCTTTAGGATGTCAACAGCATTTGTAGCCCCCAATATTACAAAATATGCTAATTCTCTCTTTTTTGTTTAAAAGAAGTTTGGTTATTTTAAAGGATATAATATTATATCTGAAATTTGAACTCACCAGAAAGAGTCAGTCCCGATGCCTTTCAGAGACATAAACGTGCCCCTAAATCGAACATAGAAAACATAAATATCTCCTGCTGTTCATTCACAGTCGTTTCTCTTAAGAGCGTCCAGCTTCTCTTTTTATCCTGAGGTATCTCAGTCTCTTTCCCCTGGGGAGATGTACGCCAGGTCAGCCGCTTGATCCTCTCTGCCAGGACTCCGGGGGTTTTAACGCATTTACTGGTAAACCCCTTGTGGCCATATCCTTGGTTGCCTCCTCCGCTGAGCAGTAGATTTGGGTCTGTTCATGGAAAAAGACTCTCAACTTGGCTGGGAAAGGTGTTTGTATCTTGTGTTGTATCTTTGTATCTGTTTCTCCCTCAGCACCCCTTTTTGCCTCTGCATAGTCTTTGGGTTTTTTGAGTACCTTTGGAGCATTGTCATGATCCAGGTTTACTCTTCTATCCTGGAAAACAAAACCCTGTTTCTGCCAGGCCGTCTTCACTGCGTCCTCTTTGATGCAGTGACACAAAAAACTTTACCACTCTCGATCTTGGCTGCACATCACTGAGGGGTTCGGGACTTAATGCCCGGTGAGCTCTTTCTATATTCAGGTCAGAGAAGGGCTGAAGATCGGGATTTTCTTTCAATAACTTCTCAACAAAGGAATCACAGAGGTAAGTGTTATTCAGCCCCTTTGCAGACATCATGAATCCAAAAGTTGCCTCTTCTGGATCAGCCTTCCTGGTCTGTTAGATTTGTTTCCTGGTGTGTCTGCATCTTTAGTAGCTCTGACAGTGTCTCTGCATTGCCTTGTGTTCCCCCCTCCTCTTCTGCAATTCTTTCTTCAACCTCATCACTATGTTATTTGTCTTCCTTGATTTCCCTCAGCTTCTTGAGTAAAACATTGAAGTTCGCCGAGTGTTCCCCTCCACACTCCCTGTGGCTAGCTCGCAAATGCTGCTACCCCCACCCTTGAGAGGTTTGTCTTGCAAGGTGTGCTGTCTGGGATCTTTATTGCTGATTGACTTCTTCTGCTGTGTCCTAGGCATATTATGTGTCCCTACTATAACTGTATTAGACTAGAGACCATTTATACCCAGGTTACCAGAGATAAAGTTGAGGGGAACAGGAGGAAAATGCAACGTTTATCAGTTGCTTAAGGGTTAAGTTTCACTATGAGGCAAAGCCCTGTATAGGACACAAGGGGAATAGCATTTAGTTGGACTATGGACCAAAATACAGATAAATTGCCAGATCTGGTGAAATAGCAAAAATGACAAAAACTCATCCAGGTGCACATAATGAAAGCTTTCTATCTCTGATATACACTGTGCATTTTAGACATATCATGTAAGCTGAGGTTGAAAAAAAAATTATGCAATCTGCATTAATACAGCCAAATGATATGTTAAAAAGTGTTACATGTATTAACGGTTGCATGAGAACATGTACGTCCATCTGGGATGTTGTGGTGGAGACAGGTCTCTGTAAAGATGTGAGCACAGCAGTCTGTTCCTTGTTGTTTGGCCAGGCTCAGTCCCAACTGTCTATTCAATTTCTCTGTGAACAGACGTTATGGAGGAGCTTCCTTAAATCCAAGTTGGATTAGCATGACCCTTGGGATTGTTTCCAAATGTTCTCTTAAAACAATACCTGCTTTCTTCTCCAATGTTGATGAATGTATTTCTGCGATTGTCTTTGTTGCTGAAACAAGTATTACCACACACTTTTCCTTAAAATGTGTATAAGACACATGCAACATATGTTATACCTGCTTACTTACACCTGTATTTATTAGCCACTTTGTATGTCCATTTGTCCTGGCTATTTTCTGTCTAAGGACAGCTGTGTGACAATCTTTTTATTTTTTTGAAGTTGCGGATTCTATTTTCTATTTTTCATTATTTTACTTTTTACCTTCTGCTTGAGTTATTGCTCTTTGAAATTGGAAACAGCTCATGGGGGAAATTAAGGCCCTTTAAAAGATTTAGCGTTTGATTGCCACAGTTTACATCAAAATATGTACGTCTTCTCTAAGTCATAACTCTGTCGCATCTACACATATTTTTAGATTCAGTACGACAGAGTCTTCATATATCTCTGTTTTCCTGTCCTTCTCCTTCAGTCTTCCCTTACAACAACAAGCCATTCCCCTTTTCTCTGCATCACTCAATCTCTCTTGCTTTATTGTCGATCCACCCCTCTGTCCCTGTCATTTATTTACATCCTCTGCTCCTCTAGTATTTCTTTGTTGCTGCAGCTTTTTACACAAACACACACACACACACACACACACACACACACACACACACACACACACACACACACACACACACACACACACACAAACCAGTTGGAGAGCTCATTCTCATTTGGAGGATGGAGGTGTCGTGTTGCTCTGTCATGATCAGGATAATGCCTCTGGCATCACTTATCATTGATCACCTTCTAGAGGGAATGGATGGGTTACAAACACACACACACACACACACTCTCATTCACACAAACTCAAATGTGGATAGATGAGACCAACGGAGCCTGGAGTACTTCCAAAACCACCACAGAGGGGGATATATAGAGATGCTGTGTACCCTGCAGAAAGGGCAACAATGACAAATATACTCTTAGACACACACACACACACACACACACACACACGCACAGTATCATCACAGATTACAGTGTCAGAGTCCCTTTCTTTGTAGCTATTAGGATTCTGCATTTCTAATAATCTTGTAACTTCACACAGCAGCTTTGTATGACAAGGCATATTTTAGTGCATGACCAGACCTTTTAAACAATGCGCAAAGTGCAGAGGTCATAAATGAAACACACAGTGGCACAATGGAAGTGCTACATTTGTGTTTGCTTTTGTGTATTAGCTGATTCAAATGCCTAAAAGCTTGTTGGTGCACAAGTAAAAAGCAGATACGTACATTTGCAGGAGTAGCCACTGCAAGTCCTCTGTGTACCATTTCTCATATAATTAATCTTCAATACTGAAGCCGCAGCAGAAAGATGACTTTCCTTCAGGAAAATGGCACAGGCTGTATGAGTAAGATACAGCCCCATTTTCAAATGAAAGACAAACTATGAAAGAACTGTGCATATTGCATACATGTAGAAAGGCTGACAGAAAATATCTATCAAAGCTGTCTGTTGAAATAATCCAGCATAACTTGTTTTATTATTAGTAGTAAAAACATCAGATGTAATGGGAACCAATTCAAGATAATAAGCCAACATATCCAATACACCACATAGAGGTACATTGTCATTGGTATACAGACAATAGTCTGTAACACTTACAAGGTCATTCAACACATCAAATACCCTCTTGTGTCACGTCCTTATCCACTCTATAGAGTGGTGTAGCAATGGCATGTTTTTGTAGACTAACATGGAAGTTAGCATCACCCTGGTTCCCTGATCAAAAGGTTTAAGGGATTTGTACACTAGTGTACACTCACTATATGAGACATGATGCATGCACAAGTTTATGATACTTACATTTTTTGTTCAGAAAGATGACAATACCACTTTTGTTGTATTCATCTTAAGCATAACTTAAAATTCTTTGTGTCTAAATGTAACAAACCTTGAATGTTTAAGAATTTTAATAACAGTGAAAAAGTCAATCACATACGTGATATGTGAACTGTTTGTCAGGAATCTTTATTATGAATGTCTAACTGGATGTTGCATTTTACATATTATTGTTAACAGGGACTGTGGAGCCGTGCACAGCTGATAATAGAGGAGTAGGTAGAGTATCGTAGCCTGAGGCTTCAGGCCACTGACAAAGCTGCTGAATTTGACAAACTGAGAGTGAAAATGTGTTGATTGAATACAGTCTTTAATTTGTTTGTTTTTGTTTTTGTCATCTGTCCATTTCTCTATAATGTTGGCCCACCGATCTGAGTCCCTGATTGCTTGTATGTGTCATCACCAGGTCTTTTTTTTTCACTTTTCTTAACACTTAATTGAAAGGGGCACTAAGAAGTTGTGGGGAAGAATCCAAACCCCCAATTTTAATATTTACTGAATTAATTAAGTATTAAGACAAAGAACAAGAAAATGAGGTTTGAAACTAGAAAGTGGCAGGGTTCGCCAAATACATATAAACAACAATATGAAATTGTGTTGTCCTTTAAACTGTTAAGCCCAAGCAGAGCCCAATTGAGCTATTTATCAAGCACCTATGGTAACATATAAGTTACATTCATAGTTTGATAACTAAGATAATTTAAATGGCACAGACGGTGCCAAAACGGCACATTTGTAGATTCTGCCCGAGTACTCTGTTCCTGAACCTCTCTAATTTTGTTCTGATACACTCTATTAGCATAACAGTTGTCAGATTTAATACTTCGATGTTTCGCTATGGTTTGCTAGAGATTTGGAGCTGCAGCTGCATCATTCCTCATTCATTCTTAAATTGTAATAAAAAAAAAGAATACAAAAAATCTTTAGTTTATGCAGTGTCTTGACTTAATCTACGTGGACCCAGTGACATATATACTTATACTTACACATCTGCACAAATAATTCAAGTGTTCCCTTTATTATTATACTTTAGTCAAATAGATCTTGTAGTTGCAGAGACACAAGATAGAGGCTAGTTCTGTGAAGGTCAGTTTGTTTCTTCAGTTTATTCTGACATACAAATGAAGACAATTCGGATATTTAATTGGTTTAGGCATAGAAAATTAGTCAGTGAAGATCTTTGTGAGCTATCTTCTGATTAAAAGTTATTTCCCAAAACTGCACTGTGCACCTGCAGGGCTACACACCTCAACAGATCATTTCCTTGCCCTACTTTGAGTTTGATGTTAGCATAACATGCCAACATCTCAACAAGCAACATGTTAGAATGGTAACATGCCAGTGGTGAGTAACATTTAGCGCATAAGCGTGTTAACATTCCAACATTATATAACATTAGCAGAACGCTAAAAGCACCGGTAAGACTATTTGCAGCTAAAAGCATCCAGAGGACAGCCGAGCCAGATTAAGGGAATCTGATGAATGCTGTGCTGAACCTGAAAAGGTCCAGGTCAGAAGTGCAGAAGTGCGCCTGACAAACAGAGTGTGAAGTGCCCTGAAAACAATTTAGATCACAGCAAGGCCTTTACGCTGACATCACATGTCATCTCATGATCAAAACCTCTTCATAGTTCTTGTCGTGGTAGAAGACTTACTGTTTCATAATTTATAATCAGTCTAACAATTCAAGCATGGCCATAGAATGTTAGTGTTGTCATATGTCATAGCTGAAATTTTGTCACCTCATAATCCTTTAGTCAGTGATGGTGTAGGCTTGATTGCTTACCAAGCCCGGACACAGTAATTGTTACAGGAACAGATGGATAACTAGATAGAATGTACATGTCAGAACTCCCTGTTGTGTCGATGACAGATCAAATGAGACTGACAAAGTGGTGGCAAAGTTTGCTTGTTTTTTTTGTTTTTTTTATCTTAAAGGAAACATTAATAATGTTTGTTTTAATGACAGCTTAACCTACATTAGACTTGGCCAATGATGCCTTTCCTTGGTAGCCCATGCTTATACACTGTGTGGCTCACTGCATCCAATTTGTTTCTATTCTATGTCAGTGCTTCTCTCTGCTTTCTTTTTTGTTGAATTTCTTTGTAGTGATGCTGGATTCTCGCTGGGTTTTAGCAGCAGCTCTAGCTGGGCTCAGCATGCATTTCCTTTCTTTTTTTTCTTTTTTTTTTTTACAATTGGATGTGTGAGCCACTCATTAACAAACAATAGGGAGTTGGTGTGTGAATCATGGCAAGCAGACAGGCTCGCTGTCAGGAGGCGACAACCAGGACGGATGTACCGGGTCTCCTTTCATTTTCAACTCGCTTTCTTCATTTTAATTTTCTGTGTGCACTGTTCTATGGTTGCCTCTCTGTCTTCTTATAAACAGAAGCCCACTGTGACTAAACTGTTTGATTACTGCACATAAAACAGAAAGAGAATCCGGAAAAATTAAACTAAACAGTAATATATCGTGCTACTTTAATACGCAATCAGTGAAGTGGAACATGAGTTTGCAAGTTTGGATCCAGGAACTCCTGGAATCCCTGACAAAAAGATTGAAAATTAATTAACTTATGTAATCATAGATTACAGATTAGTAATGTCCACTGTAACATTAACAGCGGCATTAAGTTTTGAGTGGTCATCCGAACAAGAACACTGTGGGGTGGATGTAGATAAATTCATTGACGAGACACCTTTCAAAACTATATAGGAAAATTGCCATTTTGCTGATTGATCTATTGCCGAGTCAGAAATGGGCATATAGCAATTTTCTATCATGGGTTGTTTAATTGAAGGTCAGTTTTGATTAAATATCATCTTTTTTTTCACACACTTGTGTTTACATGGATTTATACCCTGAACGGGGGATCTCCTCCCAGACCTGGATCAGGGCATCAGTGAGCTGGAAGAGCTGGACCACCTGTCCAAACTGATTGGGCTGCAGGTTTTGCCTCATGTTCCCGGTAGTGACGAGGACATTCGCAGACCACAAGAAGGATCAGTCAAGAAGGATATGGAGAAAGCAATTTTCTGTGGTCACCACATGCAAAATAATTCCTTTTTTGGGATTGTCTTGGTTTTGTCTCTCCAGTGCAACTGTTGTAGCTTTCATTTGCACCAAAGCACTTGTTCTTCCTAAATGGACAGAATTCAATCCCTGAAATTGAACTGACTTGGTGTTATACTGTGACAATTAAGTGTTCTCTAAATGTTTTTGGACAGTGTATTGATACTAGAGCCTTAGACTAACTGCCTTGTAACAAATACTATTTTTTTTCCAATCAGTTTTCATAATGGTTCAAGTAACTAAGTCTAAGTCTGTTTCCCATGAAATAAAGTGCATGCCCAAAGCTTTAAGAATAAAGAATATTTAGTTTCACAGGATGTTGAGCTGAAATCAACATACAGCATTCTGATATAGGTGTGTGAAAATTGAGCTAAGGCAGTGGAGCTGGCATGCCATGAGGATGTATTTGTTCTGAATGTGAACTGGCGATGGTCCAGGTTTGCTGGGATGCTGACTTTGATGTGCTGGGGAACCAGTTTCTCAAAACAGTTGAGAAACTTGGGATGAGTGCCACAGTGCGGTAGTCAGTTCTTACTTTGTAAGCCAAGAAGTCCTGGAACACAGGGAGGCTGATGTTCTGCGAACCAGGGGGAGTGAAACATTATTTGAAAGTATCAATAATCCACAGTGCCTGAAGCAATCAACGCCAAGCTGGTCCTAGCTGTTAAAACAAAACAAAAACAAAACTGTCACCACAAATAAAGCATTATTTATTTACATTTGTTATCAGAACATTCTCAATAATTACTCAAACACAGCTGGGAGAGGTGCATATAAACAGCTGTTTATGGTTTGCAATGCACTCATACACCCTCTTTCTATTCAAAAGCTTTACTTGCATGAAAGTTTCAAAAACAATTTTGCCAAAGCAGTCGGCGCAATTATTTGTATAATACATTGTTTCCCTTCTGTCTGTGGTGAAATGCAACAGTGGTGGGGATGAATGGAGTGGTTCTGTCATTTACAACCACAGAAAGCAGTAGACCAGGAAACCACATCAAGTTGTCTGTTCTTTCTGTTGATCAATCTCCTCCTCTCTGTTTAGATAGAAACAAAAAGTGCCTGTAGCACTCCCATTGAAAATTAGCTTGCCCAAAAAGGAAACTACGGTAAATCATAAAAGTGCCTCTTTCGTCGTAATTATGCTTTTACACGAAGGTTTGACTCATATTCAATCCCAAATACAGCCTTGGTTGCTTTTTGGCAAGAATTTCACTTCAAACAGGGAAAACGTTTTAGCATAGCATGTAAGCATGCTAACATTTGCTAAAAAGCACAAAGTACAGCTAGTGTTGATAGGAATTCTATTATTTTTGCTGTCATTAGGTCATTCATGGATTAACCCTGATATTATGTTGGTTGTTAGCATTAGCCACTTTTTTTTTACAAACACACACATCTTGTTTAAGCATTTCAGTTCCAAAGCACATGCAGGAAAGTGAGTTTTTAAAGCTGGAAATTTCAATGGCTGCTGAAGCATCTGGTCAAACAATGGTACGGATCAATAGCCTGATAGGGCCTTATTAGATACTGGATATATTAATATGGTTTATTTGTGCTATGAGCAAGTCCTACTGCACACTTAAATATAGTGACGAAAACTTAATAGCAAGTGCATCTCTCCGTATTGGGTTTATTGTCCCTCGACCTGGCAGCAACAGTATACTAAACCTAGCATAGGTATCTAACTGCTGCTGATAATAAGCTGCTTTGACTCTTCTATGTTTTACTGCACTGCTTTATATTGCCCTGCACTTATGTCTAGGTCTGTATGAGTCAGCAGTCATCCAGCTGATTATGATGTCCTCGAACGTCTGTTCACTTACATCTGACATCTCTCTGACATTTCATTATAATCACTTTTTTTTTGGAAAACCATGCATTACTCTTACATTGTCATTAAAGTCAATTATCTGTAACTATTAAAAACACTGCTTCAGCCTCAAGACTGTTCTCTGACATTCCCCCCCCCTTTGTTCTTTATTCATTATCATATCACATACTGCTGTGTCTTAGATTGCATGAGTGAGCTAGCATAATACTGTTGACAGGACAACAGCCACTTCAATCTCAGCCAGACACAGCTCATCATCATCTGTCTTATAGCTCATTTCACAGTGGAGGTCCAGTGTCCATCAGCATCGCATGCATTAGAAATTGTCTCATCATGGTCCATCTGGTCTCTTATGGATCAATCTACAGATTTAGCAGTAGTCTCGGTCAGTATTTTGTCTTTCAATGTTCGATAGACATTCAATATATGCACTGACATGTACAAACGGCTTACAGCAATGGTTTCTCGATTTTCTGGGGCCATGATTTGGTGATCAAATGCCAAAACCATGCTTCCAGGTCAATGATTTTCAGGAATATTGTGAGGGAAGTAACAAATGCTATTGTGGCGAGGAGGAGGTAAAAAGGGAAGGGGATACAACTAATTTTACCAAAGAGCTCAACAACGCCTCCCTGGGAGTTTCACCCAGGGAATTATTCTCTGACACAGGGCACACAGGTTCCTAGATGCTCACAAGGCATGAGATGTGGTTCACATTTTAGAACACTTTATTTTCACAGGTTCTTAAAAATCACTAATAACTCATTCACACAGGGAAAGGGGCAAACCTAATCAGGGCTGACCCCGAAGTGGATGGAAGAAGGTTAGTGCAGGGGAGGGATCCACCAAAATAAAGAAACAAACTTAAGTCACTGGGCACACGTACTGGGAAGACATACTCTTAGTGAAGAAAAAACCGCTCCCAGGGACACAGCAAGAGAAGAAGGGAGGATGCCACCACCAGGTCACCAGCACCAGCACCACCGGCGTACAGCAACTAAAAAGGGAGGTAATACAACAAATTAGTGGGGCTGCACACACATACACAGAAAGAAAACCTATCAAAACCTTCAGTAATGGACAAATCAGACTTAATGTCACAAATAACTGCCCAATATAACCAAAGAAAAGAAAAACAACACAAAACTCAGTTACCTAATTTACAAAACAACTCTCAATTAATGGGCTTAACACAATAGAATTACATAAACAAAGTCCAGAATTAACTCACACACACACTCAAAAATAATGAAACAGGATCCACACGTTAACACACTCATTCAACATAATGGGGACCGTCCCCGGTAAAAGTAATCGTGCCCGACCCGCGGCGTGCAGCCGACCAATTGTCCTGTACAAGACGACGCGGCGGCGAAACCTCCGATGACCGCAGGACAACGCCGTAACGGCATGCAGCAGCAGCAAATATGAATGGCAAACGTAATAAACAAAGCAGCAGTGGCCCAATGAGGTGGCTACAGTAACACCTAATTGAGAAAAAACTATTAGCATTGGCCAAGTATTTAAAGATTGATGAGATTACATGTTACAATATAGGTTACATACCTTTTTAGAAGCGAAAGACACTAACTAGTGTTAGCCACCTAGTAGCATCAACCACAACGCAGAGAGAGATATGACATTTACCACCGCCGAACAATCACAGCAGCGCACACAGAAACAGGGAGCACAGAGCAGCACACAATCACCCTACAACACAACACAAATGCCTCAAGCATCATGATCAAAATCACGAGCAGCGCGGCGAAGCAGCGTGCAGCCATACCTGTCGGGCACACAGCCTCTGACCCCGAGGTGACACAGGTGACGATGGGAGCGCAGAGGAAGAACTGGTGGGCGAACTACCACTTTTGTACCGGCCCACCTCAACGTGTAGCAGAAATGAGGACAGAAACCATAGTAACCAGAAGTAAACAACAAGAGCGGGGGGGAAACAAGATAAAATGCTTATCCTGCTACACTATCAGTCTTAAATGTTAACAGTGCATGTTGTGACTTGCACAGAGTTGAAGACAGGGAATATCAGCTTTCCCAGTCACTATTTTGCAACAAAAATTAATCTCACAACAAAGGCCCAATACAACAAAATGTGTACCACAACTATGTGCACACATGAGCAGGCCTGAGTAGGGAATCTTTAGTAAATGCTATACTTAATCATCTGTGGTGGCTTGCTTCTGAAACAGGAGAGAAGGAATGGAAGTCAGTTTGCCAGATCGCAAATCCAAATTAAGCCACAAGTCTTTTGAATATAAGTCCAAGTCAAGTCTTAAATCTCTCTGTGTGGCGACTTTAGTGCAACTTGAATCAAAATCACAGACTCGAGTCCCAATCTCTGTAAGACAAGTGATACTCCCATTTTCATGTGATGATGTGTTTTGATTCTATGCTCCGGTATTTATTGATACATATTATCAATATAAATATAAATATTGAAGAATAATTCCTTATTCAATTGATTAGCCATAGGTTTCTGGGAAGATAGAATCTAAGGTACCTCACATCTGTCAATATGTTCCATACAATAGTACTGAATGTTTTTGCTTTTAACAACAAATTGAAGTAACATGTCTGTAAGACACATAGCACACCAAAAAATTACAGCCAGGTTGCAATAACTGATGTAGTGCATAATTCAGACAATCACCATCTCTGTCATTTAATCAATAGCTGTCCTTGTCTTCTAAGTAAGAATTGTAGTGTGTGTGAATTCAACAGTTGGCCAAGGCAAAGCGAGAACGTTGATTCAATTGATAATAAATAAAGAAGCAATGTATTGTGATTTCATCAACTTTATTTTGCAAGTATTTCATTTGGCCTATGTTTTTTTTAAGTATTGCTTGTGTATTTGAACTGAGAGTGTTGATAAGCTCAGGCTCTTGTTTTATGGAGTCATATCAGTGCAACATTGATGCAATCAGTGACCCTGACTGTGAATGGTTATTTGCATGCATATTTGTGTGTATTTGTTAGTCTAAGTATACGATTACCCATCTGTGCCTAGGTGTGCATATGCATGATCAGGCCCCTGAGCGCTCTGTTTGGTGAGGCCATTGGTTGGATCTCTGTCAGCGGTCATTGCTGCCCTCAGGGTAGGCAGACCCCCATTGAACGCAACTTCATCCTGCCTGGAAATCATCGGAGAGAGCTGAGCAAGCAGAGACAGTCAACAGACCCACACACACTTTCTGCTAACATTTCCTTCACACACCATCTGAAAAACATGTATGCACATGTATTCACATGCACTTAAAATATACCCACAGTGCAACACATATGAGATGCAAGACACATACTCATAGATAGTGACAGCAGGCTGGCAGGAACCAAAAGCTGCCCACTGTGACTGTCACGAACTGTAAAGTAGAACTGCAAGTCAGGAAAAACAAAGTAAGAAGTATCTATAGTGCTAATGTCATTCTAAAATAACAATACAAATCATTCTCTAAAATCAAAACGGGATGATGTGTGATATTTGTGTTGAAGAACACAATAAATATAAATTAGGGGTGGGTATTGGCAAGAACCTCACGATACGATACGTATCACGATACTTTGGTCATTACACGATATCACGATATTGCAATAAAAAATAAAGATGAAAACACAAGAACCTGTATATGTACATCAGCAGATGATATTGATCAGAGGACATATTGAGTCAAAACTATTTCATTCAAAACAGCCTCTCCATTTTATCAATTCCCATGAAATTTCCGGGCAGTAATATTCTCTTTGTCCAGCTTGTTGTTCTTGCTATCTCTCCTAACTTTGAAGCCAAAGTGCTTCCAAACGTCAACTTTAAATTGCAGAGGCGTTGTTAACTTGCCATCCATTTTGCAAAGACATTTTGCCATTCTCTCTACTACAGAAATACACCCGCTGCACAGCAGAGTCGCTCTTCGGCGATATATCGATATTTGGAGTTGAAAAATCGATATTGTATTGGGCGGCAAAGTATTGCGATATATTGCCGTATCAATATTTTTGCCCACCCCTAATATAAATTAACATAAAATAATAACTAATTCTGTCAGCGAGTCAGAAGATTTAAATAATCACTGAAGTTTATCAGCTTGGATCGCTGCAGGTAATGTCCTTGTTAAAGACATGTTTCACCCACCTACAACCCACACGATATTGATAGACGTCAGTGTATTTTTCATATGCAGTCAAACAGAGTTGTTGTTTGGACAGATGATTTGGGTAAAAACACAGCCGCTTTGTGCATTGCCCCTGAGCTGACACTTCCACACATATTTTAAAAGCCAGCCAACTCCTCCAGTTTGCTAGAACTGAAGAAGCCTCTTGGATAAGACGTCCTCAAGAAACTGAAACAAGTTCAGTTGCCTACGATACAGCGAATAGACTGACTTTTTAACATTTCAGGTTAGGGTTGTTTGGTACGTCTGGTATATGTCCAAATACCTGCAAAACTGAATAATACTGCCATCAGTTGTTGTTGAGTCTTGCATGTGGCTACGTTAAGTGTTAGGTTGAGCAAACTAGGCATTTGTGAGTGTATTTAAGATAGTTGTTACAACTTTCTTCACCTGCAGCAATAAATATCTGCAAATGTTGGGGTGAAATTGTTGGACTTTCCGGTCATGAGACCGACTTGACAAAAGCAGCATGAAGTTACCATCTGCATGCTCCCTCCACTCTTACATATTGCTGCTGCAAGCAGAACACTAACAGTGTTGGAGGCTATACAAACAGAAGGGTCACTGTTTCCCTAAAGGATTGTTAGAAAAAACATAGATAAACAGAGTTTATATCAACTTACGGAAACATCAATGCACTAAGACTTGTGTCCCAATATTTTATATTAATTCAGATGTCGCAGCAGGTCAAAAAGACTTACATGCTACTGTCTTGTTGCATGGTGGAAACTCACCTAACCTTACACATATTAAGCTGTATGTCACTGAGTGCTACTTTAAATGATTAGCTTAGAGGATAAAAAATATATACAATCCTCTGGTAAACAAATGAAAATAGCCACAAATATGAAAACAAAGGTTGAGAAATGAGAATGCAAATTTAAACCCCTCACAGAATAATAACAGTATTTTTGTTGTTTTTACCCAACATAACATGCCCCTGAGAATGATTAAATTATTTGTCTCAAAGTCCAACTGAAATTAATTTGCTTATTTGCCTGCTACAGCATACATATCAGCTTCCTAAATAGCTCGTCCTGTATTGTCCTCTGAGGAAAAATCTGTTTGTTCATGAATGCGCCCCCTGGTATTGAGTGGTCTTACCCAGTAGTTACCGGGGTAGCGTATAATTCAAACTGCCTACACTATTCATCTGTTTTTAATTGCAGAAAAGTCATTAATTTGACAAATATTTTATTCATTTTTGATGGAGCACCTAGCAGATGTCATATGTCCTTCCTCTGAGCTCCAGTTTGCCTGCTGGTGAAAACAAACGGAACAGTCATATCATCTGTAAAGGGAACTGTGAGAGAGACACAAACAGGCGTAAAGTCTGTGTCAATGCTCCGGGAGGGTATTTAGCATCCACCATGGTTCTGCTTTTAGACAGTACTTCTTAGATGTACGGCACATGTAGGTACAGGTCTAAATGACTACTGGGCATCACTGTCTCACAATCGATGAATTGTTATAAAATGAATTATTATTATTTATTATTAGTTGGTCATAATGGCACTACTGTCTGACGCAGCACATCTGATCAAAAGCTGCAGACTTCTCAGTAGATCTGTGCTCACGCCTTCATATTGCTGCAAGGATTTAATGAACCGAGTAAGACCTCCATACAGTATAAAGCAGCCGTTGACAACAGAATTACTTATTTTTTTAATACAGATAAGTGTAGGACTGAGTTATCTTTTGACACTTTTCCTTCATCTTGTGGTGCTCGGAGATTGTCCCACGTGGGCCACATCTCATCCAGCACACGAGTGCTGAAGTGGACACGGGTGAAGTATGGACAGTAAACCCCGGGAACATGTGTCATTTTTTCACTGAGAGACTCCATGAGTTAGACGAGCTTGTCGGACAGAGCCTAGGCCGGACGTTACGTCCACTCTCTATAGACACAAAATGTGTGTTACATAATAAGCCCTGTACAGGTGTTCATGCACTCAACCATGGATGCGTCTAAATGTCTAAGTTGATTCGGAGTGTATCTCTGTGTGTGTGTGGGTACGAGTGTGTAGAGTCCCATGTCATACCATGTCAAGCTAAAACGCTCAGGCCCTGGCTGTGCCCGAGAGATTTTGATCCTAAAACGCTCTGAAAAGCTTTTCTCACCAAGCTGTTCCCTTATCAGGCAAGGACAGCAATAATGTCCTGTGTGTGTGTGTGTGTGTGTGTGTCTGTGTGTGTGTGTGTGCGTGTGCGTGTGCAAGCCAACTCTAGATCCTTCTTTCGTTCTGCATTTTTGCAGATGAATAAATATAGACAACAATCCACAAGAGGCTGACGGTTTTTCAACAGTTATTAGTATAAATTTGAACTTAAAACACTTAATATTACTCGTACAGAATGTGTAGATGCATGTAGATGAAAAAAATCTGTAAATATATATAAAAAAAGAATTACAAGCTTTAGAGTACAAGCTATAGAGTAATTTTCTTATACACCTATTCCAAAAGGGAGAGTTAAGGCGTCTCACTCTGTTGAATTATTATTGAAGAGTTGCTTCTTGGAACATACCTGTGATGACCTGGATCATCCACATAGTTGTAAATAGCTTTTCTCAATGGTGCTCTTGTCCCAGCTTTGGAGAGACCTTTAAGATTACATTTGGCCGTTTGGCCGTTTTGTAAGGAGCTTGACAAAAACAAGAATAGCACATCATTGATTGGTGAGGTAGTAGTTCTGGCGCTAGAGAGCTGTAACCTGTGACAAAGTGAATCTGCTCTTGACCTGAGGATGTTCTTTTCTTCTTATTGAAGAGTTCAGACCAATGGATAGGCTGGGCTTTTTTGTAAGCCTCCTAGACAGTTCTGAGTTTTCTAGTCCCTCTGTACAAATTGTTCTGACAAGATAGTGGCCTGTTTTTTCAAACTCTTGATCAGTGTCACAAATACATCTAAGATGTCAAAATTGGTCAAAAGAGGTATTTTTTTCTTTAAAAAAATTGGGATGAAAACTATCCTTTTTTATGGTTGCGTGATGGAGTAGCCTCAGGGAAATGTTCTTGTCTTGCAGCTTCTTCTTCTTTCCTCTTTTTGCAGAGAGCCATGGGCATTTCTCTGAAGATAACAATATCGGAGTTACCATATTGAAACCATCTTTTCTTCCATGAAGAATGAAGAATGTTTGTCATGTTGGTAAAGCAGAGCAGAAGGATCGATATGGCCAGCTAGAGGCAGTCTTCGTATTGGGGGTGCTAAAGTGTACAGTGAGTTCACTCGATCTCAGCTGAATTCCCAGTTTCTAGATCAAGTATTTTTGGAAGTCATTCTTGTAGGGGGGGTGATAACATGTTTCCTCTCAACACCCTCTGGTGTCTGAGGTTCTGTCTCCTTGCTCTGTTCCCCAACTCAGCTTTTTTCCTCAAACCATTGAGTTTTTTTGTAGTAGTCGAGGTCTATATGTAAAAAGTTTAAGCTCTCTGTGTGGTTAATCTGTTTGAACAAAAAAAAGTCTAAATATACTGTTTATTTAAAAAAAAAAAAAAAAAGTTGTTGTGCCTTCTTTTAGGTGGCTAAAATACAACACGCTATCAGGCACGTCCGAGCAACTTGTGGGTCAATCCGGCCTGCATGTGAGTTTCTAAGGCTAGCTGAGCCCAGGTGCGAACAGTTGTTAATCTCTCTTCCTGATTTGCTTGCATAATGGTAGATTTAATTTCCAAGGTACAAGGTAAATGTACGTAGTATCAGCTCATCAATGTTTGAGTCACACAGCCTGGGGAATAAAGCTGCTCCAAAGTCAGGTGCTACGGCAACGGATCATTTTGTATCTACTGTCAGAGGGCAGCAGGGTAAAGAAATTGTCTTTGTGCAGACATCTGACTTCACCGATGTCACTGATGCTCTGTAGATGGTACCAGTGATGTTTTGGGCTGTTTTAATCGCAACTGCTGTGCCATAACATACATTACACTGTACAATCAGTATTCATTTCAGAATGATAAGTTAAAGCAAAAAAGTTTTATATTACCTTCCTGTCATGATTTACACAAAAGAGGGTCACTCTGAACTTGGTTAGTCATCATTTGTTGGTGAAGGTTATACGTTTTGCCTCTTTTTTATTCTAAAACAAAATTTTAATTCCATTGATAATGTATTAATATATTGTGCACTTACTGCAGAGAGCCATCAATTAAAACCACATTTTCCTGCAGATTGAGTGTCAGCGCCTGCTCAAGGGCACTTTGACAGCAGCTGTTTAGAGAAAGGGAGAGTGTTTAACGTTTTGTCCAGCTGGCCCAGCTCGGGGGTTCTATCTAATGACCTTTCATTCAGAATAAGACAGAAGGAGGTTAAGCAGTGCACACAAAGAACCAGACATGGAGCGCAGTTATAATTGAATGGATTACAGGGCCAAATGTGTGCGACAGAAGGAATCCTCTATTTGTCTTTTCACGCAGGAGGAAATGAAGGAAAAACAGAGCGAATAAGGCGACAGTGAGTGCAACAAAAGTTCAAGCTGAGGGGTCAAAGTCTGGGCTCTGAGAAAGCACACTCATCTTTGTGTGTGTGTGAGAGAAAGAAAGAAAGAGAAAGAGGTCTGGTTTGGTTATTAAATCAATTTGGTGTCTCTTTGAGAAGGGCAGAGAGACACACTCAGAGGAGGTGGAGAATTATGAAACAGCATACGGATGGAAATAATTGTGAGCCCATTAAACCATGTCACCTCCTCACCCCTTACACCAATTATAATGCAGTACATACAGTGTGTTATTGACTGTGTGGACGTTAAATCACACATTTAATCACATGCACTGGCTAGTAGTACGCCTAGTTTGCTTTTAATCAGTCATTTTGATGAAATTGCGTTGTGTAATTGGATTTAACAACAGTTTTTTTTTTTTTTTTTTTT
>CAEMYA010000223.1:789543-823361 GCA_903131615.1 Diplodus sargus | reverse complement strand
ATATATATATATATATATATATATATATATATATATATGCAGATTTGTTAGTACGATGTTGGCCTTAGACATAAATGTGCTAACCATCTGTTGTGTATGGGAGTTGTTCTTCTGCCTCCAAGCGGCCAAATAAATTCAGCTTATAAAGCTTTTAGGAGCAAAAAAGGGCTGGTAGATTGAAAACACACATACAGGCTGCTGGTTCCAAATGTTACATCCACTCACATTGTTGAACAGCTTGATGTTGGGTGTGAAGACACATTTTGGCAGTTAATCTGATTTCATTAAAACTTCACTCATTAACATACTTTTGACTTCTTCTTGGGTTCACACAGATGTTGATTTACTTATTTATGTGCTGTCACTGGATGGAGATGTATATGAAGTGCAAATGCTGGCAGCCCAGTTGCTTTCATATGCAGGAATGAAAGAATTTCTAGATATTTTACTTTTTCTGACTTGTTAATGAGCTCAGACATGAATCTCTGATAGACTGCAACTTCAAACCAAACTTCCTCTTGACACTTGTTATCACTGAGTTTATGTATTTTCCATGTGTGGCTCTTTTACATTAACACACTCAAAGCTGCATCACACCAACCAGTATTTAAATATTGCTAACAAACATCCAAAATTCTGAACATGTTCCTGACTTGAAGCTTTTTGCACCACTGCTGACCTCATTGTGTCAATTGTGCAAAACAAAAAGTGAGCATTTTCTTATATGACTTTAGGGTTAGTTGTATAACTTTGAATGCACGTCTCTTTTTGTTCTCATTTTCTTTTCCTGCATTACTGGAAGGTCTGGCAGAACACATCACTGCACCTGTGAAACTCTTTCATCTTTATCACCACAGAAAGTGCTGTTTTCACCATATTTTGACTATCAGAGCTATGACATTATTCTGGATAGATGAGTTTTATACTTCTGATAAGTTCCCCAAAGGACCCCATTTCTTTGGCACATCCACACACACACGCACATACACACACTTTCTCTCTGTCTACTTACTCTCTCCATTTTGGCCTTTCTGCAGTATTCTTTGAAATGAAGAGGGGGGTGAAGCAAGTTTCAGAATGTCTAAGGCAATGGTAATGTGCACAACCCACATAGTGAAAAGTGCAGTGTAGTGCTTTGCCTTTGTGTGCTTGAGGTGTTTTTACAGAGGCTTTCTTGGTGGCTGGAGCGCCTGTTTTCCTTACACACCTGCAGCTCATCTCCTCATCAGCCTCAGCTTAAGAACATCTTCTCTCAACTCACTGCCAAATTGTTTTCCGTACATTCCAGTGGCATTTATGGCCGAACCTCTAGCAAAGTTATTTAGCGTTCCTAGCTACTGTGTTTCTCTTGTTGAACAGTTTCATTTCCATGTGTGCCCTCTTCATCGTTTCCAGAGCCAGTGCGACCTCCAGCCTCCGCCACCTCAGCCTCAAGCAGTGAGCCTAGATGGCTCAAACCTGTATTGCCAATCACCAGCGTCTCCACCTCTACCTCTGCCACCTAGTGCCATGAGCCCTAGCTGCACTACCAGCCTTGCCACTCAGAAATAACCTGCAGTGCTCTTATATTTTAAAGGTATTAATGTTCTGTTGAGGTTATCTTGTCCTGAAGCAAAGTATAACTGGTAAACATATCAGCAGGTGTTACCAAGACAGCGAGGCATAGTAAACAACTCATGGTGGATCCTCTGAACATTTCTTCTCGTTATTACAGAATAAGATGAGACTTAATACTTTAGGTTATATAAAGTCCAACATTAACACAGCAAGTGTTAAACATTTTTGCTCACAAAGGTAAAGGTGTGCTGTGTTTACTTAAGGAAAAAGACTTAGGATGAGAAAGGCTGATGGGGGGAAAAAAGCAGGGGAGCCTGGTTGGGGGGTAGAAAAAAAATTCCAAGAGGAAACAAAAAGTAAGAAGGGATAAGAAAATAGAGGGTAAGAGAGGGGTGCAGAGTAGAGGGATGAGCCGAGGAGGAGGCGGCGGGCGAGTGGAGAGAGAGGCACCGAAGAATCAGATGTGAGTGTCATAGCTTAGTCATCTCTGAACACACAAAGGGTAGAAAAACAGTAAACAACACACACTCGTGAACACACAGCTTAAAACTCCCTGTCACCCCCGGCACACATGTGACTTTATCTGATTTCACACTGACAAACACATGAGTCCGACTAAAATGCGTGTGTGTGCGCACACAAACCCCCCCCATCGCCACAAAAACAGAGTACCTGTTTTGAAAAACGGCCTCCCCGCAATGATTTTGAACACAAGGCGTGTTGAACATGGCATTTTGCAATCCCACTCCCTCACTCAGAATAAACTGACATTTAAAATAAAACATGGTAAAATGTCACTGTCGGCGTGAAGCTTGATGCATGATGACAGCAGTCGTTTCCGCTGGTGAGCTTCTTTGTCAACCGGAGCTCGCGCTGCAGCTGCCATGTTAAAACATTCAGACGAATGATTAAATAATAGCCGGTGGGAATGGTTGGATTTTCACAGCTCCTTGTACTTAATTCATTAAATATAACAAAGTAATATTTCTGCTTTAATTTGCCTCTTTTATTCACCTATTGTGTTAATTCAATTATTTACATTACTTTCCTGTTTAAGTTTCTATTCATCATTGGTGCAGATTGATTTTATTCGTTTTTAAATATAAGCGAAACATCATTTGCTTCCTGTAAAGATGGTCAGGTAGGGGAGGACTCGTCGAGTTTAAAGATATAAAAGACAGCTAAACTGTGAGCTCCCGGTGAACACAGCCAGTAGAGGCCTGGTTGAGCATGGACGCACACAATATTTTGTTTAACATGGTGAAGACATGACTGGAATTTAATATAAAAATACAAAGAACTTGATTTCTTTTAATTTGTTTGCCATATATTGTTATCATGGATGTCTTGGTTAAGAAGGCGTTTCTTTGTTTCGGCTCATCTTTAATGTTAATGTGTGTGTACAAAACTGCAGTTTTGCGGATGGATATTCATATAAGTAGCAGACCGAACGAAGCAGCAGTTCCTCTCCTCTCATTTGTGTTCTACCAGACAAAGACATATGCAGTGAGATGAATATGTTACAGCAAACATTACAAACGGCGCCTCATTTTATGCTCATCAGCTTCTCTGCTTAAATGACTTTTTTTCAGACGTGGTTACCGGGACCAGGTTATCAAATCAGACAAAGTCTGTGGTGAGGAGTACCCTGAACTCTGCCAGTCAACAATTGACAGAATACAGTATCTGCCGCACAAAATGCTTTCCATGTCTTTGTGTGACAGATTACCTGTCTCTCATGGCACAAAGCTGGTCATCTGTAGTTGAGTAAATAGGCTCTTTTCTGTGCTGGGAAAATGTTGCCGTTGTCAGGTCTTACACCACCTGAGGAGTGTGGCCTTTTCTTTCCACCTCCATTATCTTCTGCATTTCCTCCATGATTTCAGGGCCCTGTCCTTCAGATGGATCTAGACAGTACTTGACCTCGCTCTTCTTTGAGTTTCTTTTGAAACTTTCCATTTCCTCCTCATTTTCTTTTGTCGATTACCACCTTAGGGCATCCTGCTGCACGGATCTTTTGCCGATGCTGTCTGTGCACTTCCTCTTGGATGTGCCTGAAGGATTACAAATGTAAAAAAATGTTGATGTACAAGGTTATGGATCAGCTAACACCTTGAACCAAGAGTTGATTTTCTTTATCCTTCTGGAAAAGACTATTGAAAAGTCTGTAGTAGCCAGACTGTTCAACTGGAATGTTTCCCTTCAAAAGCCTTGACTTTCTTTTGTTAAATGAAGGGGATGGAGTTCACCACTGAATGTACTTTTGTGATCAGGTTCAGATACAACTAAATCTGGTGATGTGAAATCATCCGAGTCATCGTGTTCTTCATTCACGAAGGCTCGACTATAACGATTCACGACAGGTCAGATCTGCAAATGCGAACCTTAGAAGACCGTCAATGCCAACTGACCCATAAATGTTGAGAAAAGTTGGTTAGCGCAACATGATTTTTACGTTGGACTGGAGCCCCACTGCTAACCGTAGCTATGTTCGTAGCGCAGTGATTACGACAGCAGCACCAACAGCAATTCCACAGGGAAACTACACTACAAGGGGGGTGTTGTGACCAGGGCCTAGGGGAAACCCTGGCGCAACATGTAAATGAGAGACCCTCTTCCTGTACCCCAACCACCACCAGCAGCAAAGCATTTTTAAATGTTTTACTCCAAAACACATCTCAAACACAATCCAACACTCTGGCTGACAAAGAAGAGTCCACAGGAACTGGTGAAGAGGCCTTTGACCTGCAACCAATCACACACACACATACAAACACACGCACACACACACACACACACACTCAGGTAACAGACAGGGTTATTCAAGTAGAGAGATAATCACATATAGTTCAGGGTATTACCTCGCCTCGCCAAATGTCAGAATGCCATAGGACCAAATCTACTGCAGAGTGTGAAAAATATATTTGGTACCTATTTGGTAAAATCACATGTCAATCCAAAAACCCTTTTGAAATGGTCTTGATCTGCCAATGACTTTCACTTTTTTTTATTATTCAAGTATACAGTAATACAAAAAGTATATTTGACTATATTTTTAATATTTTGTTTTTGAGCGATATCTTTGAGCCATGATGAATACATTGAATGAATTTCCGTTCTTTATAATATAGATGACAATTTAAGGATAAGTGGTTACAGATAATGGATGGAATGGACCATTTCATGAACTCCTGAGTTGACACGTGGCCCTTCCTGTCTAAATATAGTGTGTACATTACAATTAAACCTTAAATATACATGAAAAAGCTAGAGATACCGTGTGTGTGTGTCTGTGTGTGTGTCTTAACAAATCTTTAAGCTCTGACATCCCTAAGAACTCGGGGTAGAGTAGTATTTTTCTCACGAAAATCACATTCAATGTTGTATCCATATCTCTACTGTACCTGTGTGTTTGTGTGTGAAATAATACATTTGAGTTATCATTAAGCAATATTCGTGTTTGAGTGCATACAGGACCATGCATGAGTGTACACAGGCAATGATTAAATAGCAGAGGGTGTTTGTGCGTGTGTGTGCATGCAAGTTTGTGTGTGTTAGCGATGATTAAATCATGACTAGTTTGAAGGCTCCTTTATAAATGTCAGAATACATAAGTCAGTTTTCCCACTCAGGGGTTTTGACTGTCTGATGGCACATTCATCTTGCTTAAACACTGTGTGTGTGTGCATTTGTGTGTGTGCATTTGTGTGCACTTGTGACTTAAAGAGATACAAGGTATGAATGATTGTCGAATTCTAACTTGAATTTCACTCTTGTAAAAACGCACTTAACTCGTGTGAATCACTTTCTGATCTGGTCTGAACAATGTCAGTGAAGTGAAATGACTTGCGTACTCGCGGGGATAAACAGGAGCAGTTCTTATTAGCTTGCAGAGAAAAAGCCACAGTGCAGCACTCAGTCAAGACTCAACTGGAAGCAACAGGCTCAGCACGAAAGAACAAAAGTTACTGTACTCGAGACAACGGGCAGAGAAGGAGCTGTATCACACGGAGCAGTCTGGTCCCAGCTCCTCCTTCAAGCTTAATTATTTCCCTCGTTAGATTCTTCTTATCTTCGGAGTGGCTCCTCCGATGGAAGGGTCCTCTGTGTTGGTGGGAATCAGTCGAGAACAACAGATGAATAATGATACTAGAAAATAATCTTACAAAGTCACCAAGCCAACTAGGGGAATACCAGCGACTTTACTTTTTCGCTCGCCTGAGGTTTGTCTTATGGTAGAAGTCAGGCTACATGCTTTGTTAGCATGTGTGGACAATCAGTGAGTTGGCCTTTAAACAGACCCAAGGCAATGTATGACCGTAAACATGGATGTATAGGATGGATTTTTTAATTTGAAAGGTTTAAAAAGTCGCCTTTAAAAACATTTTACGAGGGAGAAAATGCATTGGCACATTTGTTCAAGGTCAAGGATACACACACATCATTTTGTTTGTTGATTAGACACCTCCACAGGGCACCCATAGAAGGGTGGCTGGGTTCACATACGATTTTACAGGTACCAAATATATCCAATGGTCCACCACTGACTACGCTGGCATTTTAACTTATTGTAATTGTATTTTCTTGGGGTATATTCAAGCACTTCCGATCCTTAGAATCTGTACAACCTAAGCTAAAATGTTGCACAATAGCAAAGGTTGTTTTATAATAGTACATGTTAAGTAATGGAGTTATGTCATATATTAAAATACTTGGGCCTTCAAAATGACACTAATTTCAATCAATTCGAGAAAATATAACATGCAGATTAATCCGGCACTATGACACCCCTTGACCTTATGTTACTGAACACGTTCCCTTCACGTTCCGCAAGAGCTCTGTAAACATGGTGGGAGCAGATGACTAAATGCTGCTGAGCATACTGAGTGAAAAGTCCCACTTTAGCAAGATTAACATCACTAGCATGGATATAAGTGTAGTATAAAACAACCAGAGTAAGTAGATAGTAACTAAAGACAACTGATTATAACTGTTGTATAATGTATATGTATGCATATAATGATAAAAGTAAGAAATGAAGGGTAATCAAGTGTGAAAGAGTTGCTGAAACATACTACTCGGTACCAGCTGACTGAAATTTGCATCGACTGATTAAAGCTACTGTAGTGTATGATGTGATGTGAAGTGTGAACCACATATACAACACTTTTATTGTTCTTTAAAAATGCAGTGCCAAGAGTGATCAGATATAATGGGATATATCAAGAAGGGGACTTGGTTATCATAAAGCCTGAAGGCCAGAGTCTCTGAGCTAATGATGTAGATAGAGGAAAAGCACCAGTTTTAAAAAAACAAAAAAAACAAAGCCAGATGAAGAGCTACTGGTGTACGTGCAGCTACGCACGGAGTCAAAGATACTGGAGTCACGTATGCAGATGCAGAGGGAAGAAGGGGGTTTCCAGAGAAAAATACCCATGTCAGCAGAAATAAAGAGGAATAGGGGTTGGTTGAGAACATGAAGCCATGGGAAGACTCTCCCAGTTTTTTGGGGTTTAAAAGAGGATGCTCAATGCTTAGAACCTCGGATCAGTTTGATTTGTTCACAGACTGTGTACGTGTCTGATCTTGTGCTTTGTTTGCCGGCAAATAAAGTTCTACTGCACTCAGCCTTGAAGACTCCTGGGGACTTTTTTGATCTTTGAAATCTTTTGGACTAACCAAGAAAAGTGAAGTCGATTTACGACAGTAGCACGGGTACAAATAGCATGGATATTAGCAGGGATCTTGGCAGCTGTTACTCAAGCATGAGGTCCTTGTGTGTATTAACAAGCTGCAGAGTATATTCATGGTCAGACTGTAAAGATTAAGCATAAAATTATGTTATTTTCAAAAATAATAAAACATTGTCAAGAAAGATCATAAAAATACCAAAACACACTAGAGTGGTACTTCAGTAAAACACCTGGTGCACCTGTCGACAGGAGCACTGTGTTGTGCAATTTATAAAATGTCCTAACCATCGGAGTACTACAAGCTTGAAATATCACTTCCTTTACAGTTTAGTTAGAATGTCTATGTGTTCATTGATTCACTCGTCTACACAGCATATCAGAGTTTTAATTGGCTACAGCAACATTTTGAATTTGCGATTCATTTCGAACAATCGATCCCAAAAAATGTTAAGCGCTTGGTAGCCCTAAAAGATGTAAAATGTCAAATTGGACATGTTATTTTCATCTAATTTGACTTAATAAACTCCAAAACTTACTTGACTTTGCCCTACTAAACTCGACCCCCCCCCAGAGCGAGTAGACCAAAGAGAAGCAGAAAAACCTCAGTTCATATGGAGCTGTGCTTACTGGTATTGCAGATGAAAATACTTCACAGTTGGAAGAGCTAAAAGAAAACTTCTTTGAGTTTTTCAATGAACAATGGTAGCTCTGCAACATCAGAGGGCTTCTTGTATTCCATTCTTTATTTTTCATATCAAACTTTCTTTTGAACTGATGTAATTCATGTCCCAGATTCTTTTATATGCAAGATTTATACCTGTTGGCAAATAAAAACAGAGCATAGAAATAGATGAGGACTATGAGGGAGTCACACTCTGGAGGCCAGTCATGACATTGCAGTGTTTTCTAAAGGGCAGTCTGCCAGACTTCTTTAACATTTTATTTAAGAACGGGTAATAAACATCTGCTGGAAACCTGCATTCAACCGGCTGGGACCGTCTCTCACCCACTCTCCCAGCCAGAGTGGGCGCTGAGTCAAAGCGGAGGTGGAGCATGTGGAAATGCATATAGTATCTTTTTTCACGGCCCTGTTTGACAGTCGGTCCAGACTTCCTGTTCAGCTTCGTAACTTTCTGAACTGTTTCTGAAATCTGGTGGTCTGCAGGTGGAGCAAGGCGGGGGAAAGTACAGGTGAGGGAAAGGAAAGGAAAAACACTGGAAGAAGGGAGAATCACACAGAGGGAGGAACTGAACAGCGACACATGACACATGAGGGCACAATTTCAAAATAAAACAGGAAATAAGAGAACAACAAAAAAGCAGATTCATGACAGAGTCTGTCCCTTAATTCTATTCCAGTTACTGGATTGTTTGGCTCAGTTCATAAAAAAAATAAATAAATAAATAAAATAAAAAGTCATGTTCAAAGTCAAACCTTCTCAAGCGTAAGTTTGAAGATAATACTGGATTGCAGTTTAAATGTAACATTTTGGTGCACCAGGATTGAATTTAATATAGGTTTAGAGAAAAAAAAAAGGTTGAAAATGATTTTTTCTACATCTTAAGCTTGTTTCAAAGTTTATTGCAACATAATCTAAACTTAAACCACAATTTAATCAAGTTTATAGAATAATGCTTGTTGGTGCAATCATTACCGTAAGTGCCATAAAGGAGAGGAACTGGAACCGATCTGCTTATTTCAGTTTAGACTTAGACTTTGCTGACTATGTTCTAAGACATTAATGTAAAGCCTATGTTTTGTTCAGTAATGTAATGTAATGTATGTAATGAGTAGGTTTTTTTTATTAATATGAAATAAGGGGATTAGAGGAATGTTAAAATGTGTTCAGGTGATATATGCAAAACATTTCTCATTCCTACATTCTTTTGGTTTTCTCACCTCTTGAATACCTGCAGCCTATTCATTAGATTGTGTAATCTGAGTGCCCACTAAAAAACACTTGTTGCCACTAGGGGACAAACTAAAGACCAAAAAAAGGAAAAAACAAAACAAAATCAAAACTAACTTGTCGGCTTCGCAAATTAGCTTGTTTTAACGATTCACTTCATCCTAATTCATGAAACAATCAGAGGGCATTTTTTTCTCTCCCTCTCCGCTCTGCAGTGATTAATGGAAGGTCCCCACTACTGATTAAGTTTAGCTGAAGCGTAGTAAAGAGGGAGGACAGGCGCCGGGCTCTGAGCTGCTCATTTCCATTAAAGCTAAATCTAAAACACCGCTCACCCTGCATTAAACTTATTGTCAAATCAACCGTTCTACTGTGCCGGAGCCAAGTCCTGAGACACACACACACACGCACACGTGCTTAAGAATGAACCCACACATGCAAACATAGAAACACACACAGGTACACACACACACAGGTACACACACCCACACACACACACACACATACACACACTACATCCTACCCACGCACCATCAGACATAGATTAAGATCCAGACTGATGTTGATAAATACATTGGGCCATTTTAAATTGTTCCTTCTATTGAATGACTAACCAGGTTGCTAATTTGGTGTGACATAATTAATTACAGCCAATTAGGTAAACAGATGGGACAGAGAGTGTGCGGAGGGGAAATGAGCGTGAGGATCATTAACTCGTGTGGGTGGGTGGATCGGGCTTCACCATAGGGCCACCGAGGAAGCCATGAAGAGGTTTGGTTTAATGCGAGGCGGGAGGAAATGGAGACGTGAACAGATGAAGACACGGACAGAGATTAGGTTATAATGACACTGAGCGGCGAGGATTGGCTTTCAAGTAATAATCTGCTACATCTGATGCATATTAATGTCCATTTTCCTGCTGCCTGCACAGGATGTGAGCCACTTTCCTTAAGGTTTTCCCCTTTACAATTGATTTTTCAATTTGAGAAAGTTATCTTAAAGTGATGAAGTGACACATTTTGAAGAATATTCTCATTTACATTTACATGGGTATTCATATTTGTCATTTTGGCCATCACTTTATTTGACTTTTTTTTTTACTTAACCTTACTAATCTTATTTAGTAGTAGGTAAAGTAGCAGTACGACCTAAATAACTTTCAACGTACATTATTTTGATGAATGGTGTGCCGTATGCACAATCTGAGTGGTGGTTCTCACTCCAACTCTTCATTCAATTACTGCAGCTTGGTCCATGGCCTTGACATCTGCTTAAACTTTCAAAATAAAGCTTGCTGACCAAAAATATACACATAATGCCCTATTATGACTTTTAGACTGTATCTAATATTGTCAAACAGTAGCAGTTTGGTTAAGCTTAGCCACCAAAACTAATTGGTTAGGTTTGAATGTATCGTAGATCTGCGCTGGTTTGGACTTAAGGGTTGCCAATTACAGAGCTATTTCACTCTGCTGTGGTTTTTGGTTCCAAATGAACCCAGTAATCACTGTCTTCATTATCCCATGTTGGAGCCTCCTAAGGAGGTGAAGTTCTCATTTCTGAATTTCTGGTAACTGAGAGGCTGAGCACAGATGTTCCTGTGGCCTCCCTGAAGGAATACTCTTTGTAATTCTGCTATGGGAGAGAATGCTAAAGATTCCTTGTGAAAGATTGAATATAGTGATAAGTGCACCTGCAACCATCTTCACTGAAAGCACTGAAAGACATTTAAGCAGTATCTATGCCATACACTCCCCCTCAAGTGAGCAACCAAACCCTTGTAGTAGCCCCAGGTAGTACTTGTCTGCCGTGAAAGCATGTAATGCCATCATTAAACTACATTTGTAGCATGACAGTTCTTACAATTTGCTAGCATTTGAGACTCACTTATCCTCCTCCTACCCAAAAAGCTCCTTATGATGCTTTTGGAATTTGACATGACATCCTGTGTTGGGAATGAGGCAGATGATGGCACAATTATCTAATGAAAGTATGATATCCTCAACAAATAAGGTCCTACGAACACTGTTTGAAGCTAGAAAAATGGCAAGGTCTGCCAAATATCACTTCATCAACATGTATTGTCCTTTAAGGTCAGTTCCATTACATTTCCATTTCCATTTAGGGCATTTAGAAGACACGTTTGTCATCAGGAGTCATGCTATGCGTGGGTCGAGGTGAAGTCTGAACAAATGAAGCTTGAGTCTTTCGCAGAAGATGGCGAGTGACTCCACTGGCCTGACATTGGTCGGGAGTTCATTCCACCAATGGAGAGGAGTAGCGACTTCGCTGGTCGACCTTTGTTTGCTCTAAGCGATGGTGTTACCAGTCGACCCGCTGACGTAGCAGAGCAGAGTGCTCGCAGCGGGGCGGTTATTCAGTCAGGAAAACAAAGAGAGTTTGTTGAGGCTTAAAACAATTATATTCCATTTAAAAACATCTTCCAGACAAAAACTACACATTGCACCTTTAAAAAGATTTTAAAAAACATTTGTAAAGTGAGGTGAGAGCAAGAGTAACAGAGGAACGTGCCTGAAACTGTGAGCTCCGGTGCGAGACAGTAACTCGACTGAAATGTAAAGCAGCTGAAACACACGTTGACGCTGATAAATCTCGACAAACCAATGACTAAAACATCACACGTCCCTGCTTTTCCAAAATCTGGCCCGTCGCATCCCCCCGCTGCCGCTCCACATGCTGAATGAAGCTGCGCACAACTCCGATGCAACAGAGAGTCCATGTTACCAGGCTGATGCATAATCAATAGGACAAGCACTCTCCAAATAGGGTTTTAACTTTTATTGAGCCTGCTGAAGAATTAGTGCCCCGCTCGCTCTGTGTACATGCCGCTGCTCGGCTCGCTCAGACCTCACCGCATTTTGTCTGAGATTTAGGCTTTCTTTTTTTTTTTTAACTGCCGACTTCTGCTCGCTGTGATGAAAGCGATGGGTAAGAGAGTGTAGCGGGCCGCAATCGATACATGACAGAGGCCCCTAAAATGGAGAAATCAATCCGCTGTGCCTCTGAAACTGAACAGGCATCCTCAAGGAGAAATGAAAGATGCTGATTAAAAATGTAACCAAGAGTGGTGGCGTGTCATCTTCTCTTTCATTTATTCTTTGGGGAAAATGCAGAATCCTCTAACTTTGCATTGATTTACTGCAGACGTGGAGAGTAAATATCAGTCTGCGCAATAAACACAGATGAACAGATGTCAAAAGGAATTTCACCAGTTTCACTGTGGTTCTGATGAAGAGTGTTAACATTTTAAAGGAATAGTTCAGCACTGTGGGTAACACTTTATGACTTTTTCCCAGTTAGACCAGAAGATTGATATCACTCTCACAGCTGTAAATAATAAATATGTAGCTCTAAAATAACAGCTAGCAGTTTGTTGGCTGAGTTTAGCTTAACCTAAAAAAAAAAAAGTAAGTATATATTAGTGCCCCTAACACTCTTCCATAATGTATGGATTGAACACAAGAGATACAGCTGGGCAACCAGGGACCTTCAGGTGCTAATAGGTAGCTTTTCTTAACAGTTATTTACTGTTTTCAGTCTTTATGCTGAGTTAAGCTGACCAGCTGCCAGCTCCCCTTTACATGTTTACTATACAGATTGAGAGTGGTATTGATCTTTCCATCCAACTTTCAGCGAGGAAGCACAGCTGCATTTTCCAAGAAAGAAACCTATTGCTTTAAATGAGCATTAAGCAGCTTTATACAACAAAACTATGCCACTCCTGATCTCCTTAGGAAACATTCTGATAGGGAGCCCTCCCACCTGACCTGTGAGCAATGTAAACCTTGATGGATGGCTTTGCCATTTCCGCACATTCACATCGGACTCCCTGCTGCTAACACTACAATCCTCCCTCCCAGGGGCACCGCCAGGGATTTTGGGCCCCATGAAAAAAAATCTAGTTGGGCCCTTGTATAGGTTGCCCATGTCTCAAAGGGCCCCCTGTCAGTGCCAGGCCCTTGGAATCGTCGTAACCTTTCCCCCCCTGGCGGCGCTCCTGCTCCCTCCCTTTAAAACTGTATGCTCCACCAGATGGAATAACAATCAGTAGATCTATACAGAAGAGAATGAGGTATAGTCAATATTTATTGTATTATTGTAACTAGTGGTGGAATGTAACTCATTACATTTACATCAGGCGCTGTACTTAAAGGGATAGTTCGGGTTTTTTGAAGTGGGGTCATATAAAGTACATATTTATAGTCGGTCTGTTTCCTACCGTAATCACCGATCAGTGCAGCCTCAGTTTGGAGAAGTAGAGAGCCGCTCCAGCCAGACACTCAGCTTTGTACTGCAGTGAACGGGGTCCAGAGAAAAAGCGAAATTAACCACCTAAAACAAGGCTCACCTAAAAAAATCTATATCAGTTCAAGTGTATGATGTCTAGGTAAAATTCACACCGCTTCACATCGCCGTCAGACCGCGCTTTCTTTTGGCACTACATTTTCTCAACCGCAGAACCCCCGTATCCCTACGCACTAGCGTAACTGGGCAACAGCTGATCTGTGAGCAGCGGAATACAGCACGAGGCCCAGCTGCTGGACGAGAGCTTTACTTTCGATAAAAACGAAACTTAACTTTCCGTATCCCTCCGCATTAGCGCTCATGCATAGAGATACGGGGGTTCTGCGGTCGAGAAAATGTAGTGCCAAAAGAAAGCGCAGTCTGACGGCGATTTAAAGCGGTGTGAATTTTACCTATGCAACGTACACTTGAACTGTTATAGATTTTTTTTGGTGAGCCTTGTTTTAGGTGGTTTATTAACTTTTTCTCTGACCCCCTTCACTGCAGTACAAAGCTGAGCGTCTGGCTGGAGCGGCTCTCTACTTCTCCAAACTGAGGCTGCGCTGATCAGTGATTACAGTAGGAAACAGACCGGCTATAAATATGTACTTTATATGACCCCACTTCAAAAAACACCGAACTATCACTTTAAGTCGATTTTAAGAAACTTATACTTCCAGTGTTTCCATTTTATCCAACTGTATACTTCTACTCCACTGCAACCCAGAGGCAAATATTCTACCTTTTTACTCCACTACAATCGTTTGACAGCTTTAGTTGTAGTTACTAGGGGTGTGACAATACACTCAGCTGACAAGAGGAGACGATACACGATATTAGGTTCAGGAGAAGGAGACCAGATTTAAAAGAAAAACTGGTAAAAAAAAATGGTATTCGATCGCAAGTCACAAAATTAAAAAACAATGCAGGTCCATTCTGAAATCTTTTAACTAGGAATCATCTTGTAATGAATGTCACTTCAGTTTTGATTAATAACTATGAATTATCATATGCAGTCAAAAACAAACAAAAAAAACAATGCGTAGGCACTCTAACAGGTTTTGCCACAAACTCAACTGATTACTCATGAGTCTCTTCAGATGTCATAACTGTGTATGAACAAACTTCTAATTGAAGCTGTGTCTGGTCTACTAACTGAAGACAGATATTGTCTGGACTGAGTCAACAGAGCTGCTGGAAGGTGACAGTTTCACTTTATGCATATGACCACACGGCACATCACAGCTATCATTTTCGACTTGCAGTTCACAAACGCTGTCGCCCATTGCGGTTTATCAAACGTGGTAAACAGTCGTACTTCACTCACACTTCTGTCAGGCAGAAAGTCACACAGCACAGAATGCACTGCCCAGCCCAGTTAACGTTAGCAAGGCAGACGGACTACAGAGAAATGCACTGGCACTGCGAGCTAGCACACACACAACCTCAATATCGCTGCTAATTGCTAATATCACACTCAGAGAGGGGAAACAACCAATGTTTACTTAATTACCAGCTATTTATAAACTGTTTGTTGGAAATGAGCGAAATACTATAACTGAATAATGTCTGGGCTATTTCTCAATCAGTTTTGAGGTAATTATTGTGGAAATTTGCGGGGTAATTTCAAACATGTTGGTGGGTAATTACCACCTACTTACCATGACATTTGCAGGCCTGTGGAAGGAAATGTACCACTCAGTTTATCATTATCTTTTGTTTGTTACATTATAACCATGAATCCTTGAGGGGGTTGTTTTTGGCATGAAGTTGATTTGAATTATGTTCTCGCACTGGATGACCTGCACACAAGCTGACATGGAAGAAGACTGTCAGTGTAGTTATTCTACTATTTTGACTCTTTTCAATGCTTTGCTCTGACTACGTATAGTTTGCCTCAGATCGGTAAATACACAAGTTTGAATCTACTTCTCCTTTGTGAAATATTTCTTTGACTGCACATTTAATCCCATTGTCTCAGTAAGTACAAATTCACATTTAATAGCTGCTCTAAATTACCTCTGACTTTGTTGCCGCTCCAATCAGAATTACCATTAGGTGGCTTTAGCGGGGCTCGAGCTTCCCAATTTATTGGAAAGATCTGAAGTAAAAGTCGCACAAAGTCCAACATCGCAATGATTTCCCTTCAGTCAGCAAGGTTTGTTAATACATTTTTACTCTCTGAATTTTATTACCAGTGGTGCACCGCCTGGCCTCAGAGAGCCAAACGAGGAAGAGTTTAATTGCACCTTCACAATATTTGTAAGAAAGTGAAAACCAATTGATAATGTGCCGAGCATACTCTATATACCTACAGTGAAGCTAATTAGAGCTGAGCTCTAGCTTTGCTAGTTAGGAGGTAATGAACCACTGTGCTAAAAATGGCCATTAAAAAATTAATTCAGTGTTTTCATCTGCATTGGAAGCAGACTGTTGAAAGGTCATTTTGTGTTGATGTTAAAGTAAAAATCTTCTTTAAAGCTTCTCCACCATGGCATCCACTGTCTTGGAGCAAACTGTATACTAAGGTACTCCTACGCTGGCTCTGGTTGTAATAATAATGTAGACAGAAGACTAATTATACAGCTTCCACTGAAAGAAAACTTTAAAATAGATGCTGGACTGACGACAGCTTTTCACAGCCAGAAAAACTGCAGTTAGTCCTTCTCGATTGGTTTTTACTTTTGCTGTCACAGTACAAGTACGCATGTACTTTCGAGGGATTTCATTTAACCTATGAAAACGGACTGGGTAAGGAAGTAAATTAAGTAAAACTTCATTTATATAGCACCTTTTTGACACATAGATCCAACGTGCTTTCCAAACAACAAATAGATAAACATAACAACACACAAAAATGCAAACAAAGAGAGCAAGAAGCAGGGGCGGCGCCAGAAAAATTTGATTGCAGGTGCTATGGGTGTGCTCCAACATTGACTGGGGGTACTCCTTGAAATACAGTATGTGCACACATAAACAGTCGTGGATATGCATATATTGTTTCGCAAGTGTTCCAGACCTGTATTGCTATGCCACTGTCTGACATTCACTCAATACAAAAGCAAAACAGATTGAGAAACAACAAGATTTCAATAACGTTATTTTTTATTGAAAATAAGTTTTGCATTTAAATAACATGCATTTTGTTTATTCTATTCCACCAGTGTCAAATTGGAATCAAGGGCTTTTAGGAAATGAACTTTAAGGAAAATCTGAATGCATTGACATTAGCACAACCAGAAAAAAGCTATTTAATCGCCTGGATAAATTGCCGGCAAGAGAAGCAGAAGGCTGCGTCCTTAGTAACTGAATACTCCATCCAGCCATATTGTTCATACCATGCACGATTAAAACTCCTTCGCTGAGTACCAAATGTCTGTTTTGGGAAATTACGCACAGGGCATCGTGGTTCTTCATCCGGAATTTGGCTGAGATCATGCGATCCACAAGCCGTGCTTGGCGTGCTGTCAGCATCAGCAGGTGTGAGCTCCCTGGCCCTGGGCATTAGCTGACACCTGACACTTCATCTTTGACCTCGCGTTAAAATCAATAAATATATTTTACAACATAATTATTTGAGGACATTTTCAGACAGAAATTAGATACAAAGCGATGTCTTAAAATATATTTAATTAATTTTTATTGGATTTCGTGGGGGTGCTGTGGGGGTGCTATGCCGCCACTAGGGGGAGCTGAAGCACCGGCAAGCCCCTCCTTGGCCCCGTCCCTGGCAAGAAGAACAAACAGGGGAAGATAAAAGAGGTGGGTTTTGAGAAGCCGCTTAAAACTGTCCACAGATTCAGTTAGTCTAAGGGAATGGGGAAGACTATTCTATAATGTTGGGGCTAAAACAGCAAAGGCACGGTCACCTTCAGTTTTACAGATAGAGCGTGGAATGCATAAAAGGCCGAAATTTGAGGAGTGGAGCGGCCGAGTGGAATAAGGAACAAGGAGATCTGAAATGTAACTGGGGGAAAGGTCAAGGTCAAGTGCCTTATATGTTATCTGTGAGATCTTACAATTGATACTAAATTTCACAGGAAGCCAATGAAGGGATGCAAGAACAGGGGTAATATGGGACGACTGGTTGGTTAAAAGTCTGGCGGCTGCATTTTGGACTAACTGTAATTGGTTTAACGAAGACTGACTGAGGCAAGTGTAGAGCGAGTACGGTAATCGAGACGGGAGAAAATTAAGCTGTGAATAAATTGTTCCAGATCACTGGAATCTTTTGATTTTTGCTAAATTTCATAGCTGCAGGAAACAGGACTGGACAAGTTTTGTAACATGGAGGTCAAATGTCATGCTGGTTGTTGTGCGTAGTGGTCCAATAAACTGATCAACTGCAGTGACAAATTTATCAGGGCCAAATAAAATTTGTTCAGTTTTATCCGGATTTAAGTGTAGAAAATTAAGAGACATCCAGTCTTTGGTGGCAGCTAAGCACTCATGGAGAGAGGACACATCTGTAGATCTGTGTATCATCAGCATAAAAGTGGTATGACATGTCATGGAAGCGGCTGAACAAATGACCCAGAGGAAGCATGTACAAGAAGAACAGAACTGGACCGAGAACCGACCCCTGAGGGACATCACACAGCAGGGGAGCAGAAGAGGAATCATAATTGTTAATGCAGACATTAAAGACTCTATTAGTCAAATAGGAATGAAACCAATTTAAGGCTGTACCAGAAATGCCAAACCAACTCTGTAATCTATCCAGTAAAATGACATGATCGATAGTATCATAGGCTGCTGTCAGATCAAGAAGAATAAGGATGGAGCTTTCACCTTTGTCAGCATACAGAAGAATGTCATTAGACACTCTCAGTAATGCTGTCTCGGTGCTGTGTTTTTGGCAAAAAAAACAGATTGGAATTTGTAAAAGATTCTATGACCTTCTACCAGCTTCAGGAGCTAGTCCGCGACAATCTTTTCAAGGATTTTCGATGAAAAGGGAAGTTTGGAGTTTTCTAACTGGTCTGGGTTGAGAGAGGGTTTTTTAAGAAGTGGCTGAACACTGGCAATTTTAAAGAGGTCAAGTACGGACCCTGATATGAGTGAGGAATTGATGATAGAAAGCAGGCTAGGACTTAAGACTTGTTTTTAAAAATGTTGTAGGAACTATGTCACAGGGACAGGAGGAGAGACGCATATTGTTTGTAAGGAAAGGATTTGTAGAGAGATAGGAGCAAATTCAGACAGTAAAATAGGACGACTGGATGTTGCAGGAGGAAGAACAGTTACAGTAAAATGAAACCATATACTATTGATCTTGCCAATGAAAAAATACAGGAATTTTTCACAGTCAGCAGGAGAGGATGCATGAATAGCAGGAGGAGATGGAGTTACACGCTAGTTTATAGTAGTAAACAAAAACCTTGGGTTATGTTTATTGCTAACAACCAGATCAGAAAAGTAGGCAGCTTGCGCATCTTTAATAGTCTGGTTCAAGTTAATCAGTAGCTCCTTCAGTTTTATTAATAACTGGGACAGCCCTGGGTGTAGGAGCAGAAAAATCAAGAGCTGATGTATACAAATTATTAAACCAGCTGATTTGTTCATTAATATTGAGAAAGTGAGGGGGAGAATTAGTCAGACCAGTAAAATGGCTACAGAATGTAGCTGCTGACTGATTATTAAAGATGCAAGAGTGGATTATACGTTTCTGGGATGATGAAGCAGTTACATTTGTGGTCAGAGACAAAATCATGCATTTTCAGGGAACTAAGAGACAGATCCAGAGAAAAACTCAGTCAAAGTGTGCAGAGACGTGCTGCAGAAGGTTAAAAGATTTACAAATGTTTAAAAAGTCTGTGGCAAATGGATTTGAAGTTTTGTCAGTATGAATGTTAAAGTGACCAGCTATAATGGCCTTATCAAATTTGAGCATGAGACAGGATAGTAGGTCAGAGAATTCAGTGAGGAAACCACTGCTGGAGTTCAAATTGGGATGATAGTGAACAATTATACAGCAGATGGGGTCTTCGCGGCCAATTTTTAAAGTTAAGATTTCAAAACTGTCAAAAGAGTCAAGGCTGAGTGGAATACAAGTAAAATGTTGTTGTTTTTTTTTTTTTTTAAAGACAACTGCAATACCCCCACCACGGCCTGTTAATCTTGGTGAATTTAAAAATGTGTAAGTGGGTGGCCACAGCTCCACTAGTGGGGAGAACTCCCCAGGCGTTCAGCCAGGTTTCAGTAAGAAACAGAAAATCAAGCTTATGATATGTAATTTGATCATTGAGAATAAAGGATTTATTAGACATAGACTGTGTATTCAGAAGGGCACAGTTAAATAGACTCATTGCAGGTCAAGATCGCACTCAACTGGTCACGGGATAGTCTTGTTGACATAATCCTGATTTATTGACTGAAGTAAAAGTAGTATTTAGAAAGTAAAGCAGAGTATAGCAGGAAGCTTAAGCCCTTTTCATAAAGAGTTTCTGCATTATCGCCACAACGAAGGCTTGCCTTTATGCCACCTTTGTTTGTTCACACTGAACCAAGCAGTGGAACCAAACGAGGCGTGGCGGTACACATCATGACGTATGTTTCCCCTGATGTCCATCTGTTAATCTAAACAGGTATTTGCCGACTCTTTATAATGTTATGGATGCTGGTATAATGTGTTTTGAGTGGGATCCTGACCCATCATGAATCGTGAGAAGTGACTAAGTTAAGTTTTTCACTACAAATGACATAATTACACAATCAGCATCAGTAAACAGCAGGCACTGTCTGGCTCTCTCACTTCTGGGGAGGGATGATGGTTTCTTAGGGAGAGTTCACTGAAGTCTCGGTCGGGAGGGCTTCAATACAATTTTCCAGAGACGGTAACTACAACAACACCATAGTAGATGGAGGCAAAGACATGGTGAGTTAGTGCACATAATCAATGCTGTTCAACTGCTGGAGTCGTCTGGCTCTGCTGCCAGGGACAGGCGCTGTTTTTCGGGCAGAAATGTGATGAAGAATCGGTAGGAGAGACAGGAAGACAGACACTTTTCACATAAGTTGCCAACTACACCAGCAGTTACCGCATTACTGTTGTTTGGCCATGTAACGTTGTGAGGTATCTGGACGACAACACATTCTGATTTTCGAGTCTACTTAGCTTAGATTGAACAATGATTAATTGTTTCTCCTTATGTGAGTTGAGGAATGCAGACAGAGTGAGACTCATAGCTCCAGGGCTCCTAGTGTAGTTTTCCAACTGTGTTAGTGTTACAGGTTAGCAGGCGGCAGACCATCATAAAGTACTAAACCTGAAGTTAGAGGGGTCATTTTGGGGAGAAGACCTTAGGTTGACCATAGCCAAGTTAGGTGAGTTATGGGGGAGATAGGTCAACTCCTCTTTTAGTCTATTGGCTAATTTACCAAAGTGACCACTTAGAAGAAGTGGATGTGTACTGGAAAAGGGACTCTAAAAACCCTTGCATAGGAAGAGAAGGGTGGCATTTGGTGGATCTCCAAAGATCAAAGGCTGATAGGATTTCTGATAGAGCAGAGGGCAAAGCATTTTGGCATTGCTTTTGCCATAGATTTGAGAAAATCAGAATGCGGCCGCTTCTGAATCGGATGCTGGCATTGAGGTCTGTTTCAGTAGAGATTGCTCTATCATTCCACCCAGCCTTGCCTCCGCAGAATTATTTTATCAACGTACTACTCACCGACCCCTTTGATAAAGAGAGCCCAGAAACCACAGCTGCTTTGTGGGTTGAAGTGTGGGACATTTCTCTTTTGTTTGATAAGAGAAGGATCTGTTTAGTTGTCAGACTGTGAACACTGTGAGCCCGACACATCCCTGATCCACATCTCTGGCTTTCCCAGAACTGTCCCCCCTCTCTGCATTTGTAACTTAACACGGATGATGAAGCTGAGTGTTGGTGCATGATTCCCATATTTACAGGGCAGTGTGAATGGGGCTTTAGTCTTTTGTCTTTGGCCTAATCACGTTGTCTGTGTCTCCCAGTATGCAGTGCAGAAATTCACTGGAGATTGCTGTTGATATGATTCTGTTATGTATTCTGTTAAGCTATCTTCAATAAAAGCAATAATAGCTACAGCATTCATTCTTTTTGCACGTCATGTGATGTGATGTATGGGGAAACATGCAGCGGTGCCAGAGAGTGGCGGGAAGGGTTGCAGATGAAGCAGGTAGATAGCTGTCAGAGAAGCAAAAAAATGAGTGGAGCTGTCAGTAGTTTTTAGCCTAGTGCATTTTATATTTCCGATTGTATTGTGTTTTTTGTAGTAGGCTGTAAAGTAGAGTATGAAACAAAATAAGATGCAAAACGTTAGTGAAGTAATTATTTCTGGTAAAAAAAAAAAGATCTACTAAACCTTTGACAGTGATCAAAGTAATAGAATTGTTGTAGAAAACTCATTGTGTTATCCTTTGAACACATTAATTATGCTATGTTATGCCCTCCAGCTTAGTTTCTGAATGTCCCATTCATTGGAATCAATCAACAGCCTATTAGGTGTATTGGTTAGTCAGAAATCTGAAAAGTGGGTAACTTGAGATAATCATTAAATGTTTATAAAGTACAAACTATTTCAATGTTCATTTCAAATATTAATTTAATTTCAATTTACTTTATAATTTAAAATGCAAGCTTCATAGCCGGTCGGGTGACGTGTGCCCTCTGTTGGTTCGCCAGCACTGATCTGAAATTCGTCTTGAAGTCCTGCTTCATCCTTTCCCCCCTAATTCTCCATCAACCATGGATTTATCGTTCTTGTGTAGGACTCTTTGTCAAGTCATCCGCATTACTTAAACCTACGATTTTGTGATCACCTGCAGTGCGCCTAAACTCAGTTGAGCTCTCAGGGAAAGCCACAGGAATCAGTTTCTTTAGCAGAGCAATATCTTTGTGTCTTCCTTACTTTCTATCAGCGACAGATTTCTGTCCATTCAGCTGCTGCTGCACACCTCTCTGCTTTTGAAACCTGATACCCCCCTGTGGTCATTAATGTTCCATCCCCAGTGCTTCTGGGACAAACTATGGAGCTGGATTTATTGCATCATTCCAACTGTGAGACGCAGTCATTATCAGCTGAGAGTATGAGCCACTCATGACTCAGTTCATGCACCACGTACTGGCAAGCATATGCTGTCGATTTCGCCAAATAAATTGTCTGAATCTCTCATTATTAAGCATGGATTCTCTGTCTGTCATGTCTCGAGAACCGTTCATCCAAACTACTTCCAACTTGACAGGTTTGTCTGAAGTACAGTGTGCAATCAGTGCAGCTTGGACATGCGACAGGTTCAACATCAGTTCATCTGAATAAATTGTGTACACCTGGCTTTGGTGCCCTAGTTTCATGGTTCCGCTATTCTGATTGCATTTACATTAAGGGCATTTCGCAGACGCTTTGTACAAAGTCATTCAGTAACTTCAGCAATTCATATATAGAATCATACAGTGATGTCTGTGGCTGCCATGCAAGGTGCCGACCAACACATCATCAAGGACACTTTGACATGCAGACCAGGGGAATCGACCTCACGATAGGGACGCCAACTCTATCCCTGAGCCACAGCCAACCCATTGCCACTGCAAACTGTAGAGAGTGCAGTTGAAAATTAGCCTGTATGGCTGAATCTGGCACATTTGCGTGATAAACTCAAGGTGCCTGTGTTAATTAAAGTGCATTGTCCTTTCTTTAAAAAATATAAACAATCAAATGGCTTGAATCATATTTTAGTGTACTGTTTAGCTGTCAAAAAGGAACATTTATGACCAGACACCTGCTGTAACTTTCTTGGGTGTGTTGGCCCCAGGGTCAAGATGGAGCTTTAATTCTGAATCACAATGCAGTATACGTTCCATTTATGAACAGCATGTTCTGAAAGGGCACTGCTCTAGTTGAAATTAACTGGCGCACTTTTACCACACATTAAAGTAATTAGCCTAGCTTGCTCGCACTCAAGATCAATGACAGACAGGGTGTTACGCACGCCACAACTGAGCGTGTGTGAGAATATAATTACTGTTGGCCTGATCACTGTGTTCGAGATAGTTCAAGTAAAAATGTATCAGAATTTCTTTTATAAAGGTTTTGTTTAGGAAATGCTTTTCGTTACAGATCACCAGCGAGAGATACCTATCAGGGATTTGTCATCATCACACCTGTATGAATGTAAATCATTAAGCATGCACACACACACACACACACACACACACACACACACACACACACACACACACACACACACACACACACACACCAAGATGTACTTATCCATACTGCAGCTGCACATAACAAGGAAGCCTATGACTCAATACAGCCAAATTAGTCATGCACTGTATATCTTCACACTGAAAGTAGCTGTTCCACCTTTGTACACTGTATGTTTGTGTGTGTGTGTGTGTGTGTGTGTGTGTGTGTTTGAATGAAAGCAAGGATGAGTGACAGCAGGACACAAACCGATGGTAAGACTCTTGATATGAATCAGTCAAGAATCAGTCCTGGGCCGCGTGCTACCGAGCAGACAGACCTTCATATCAAATAAGCCCATTACGTTTCAAAATGGTTTAGACACGGAGGAGGGCTTGCATTTTTAAGAATCGAAGGCCATCTGGGTTAGGCCTGGGATTTTAACAATAGTATATGAAAATTAGACCCTAGGGGCTTTCTTAGTAGCTCTTAGAGCATATTATTACTGCATATCTTGTTGTGGGGATTAGTTTATGTTGCAATCCATGCTGCCAGATGCTTGTGGCTCTGACAGCAGCACTTGGACGAGGGAAACAATTGTGATATTGAAAATGATACAGTCAGAGACATGTCTAAACATGGACTTATTCTGAAATAAAGACAATATTTGCAACATCATATTACCTTGAAAACAGTGGCAACTAATACAATAAATGAAAATGTCTTTTCTACACTTAAGGCACTTGGATATAAGAGATTAGATATTAGCATGTAATGCTCTGTTCAACCCATAGAAGTGGCCTCAGCTTAAAAAAGGAACATGTTAAGATGAGTCAAAGTGGAAGAGCTGCAGATAGAATAGTCTCCTCCAACATGCAAGTAGTCTGCTTAAAGGATTAAGCTAACATTTTCTCCATTTGTAACCACCTTCTGACAAAAGGATTGGTGCCAAAATTAGCACTGACTCGTATAACAATAATAGTAATCTGAGATATACTGAGACGTCAGATCATTTAGGGCCTTGTTAATGATTAAAGGACAGGTGTAAAACATACAGGAAGCCTGTGTAAAGAAGTTTGAGAATTCAAGAGTTCAAACCTCTTAACTCTCATTAAAAGCCTGGCATCATGAATTGTTGTACCGTCTGTGGCCATACTACAGTTTTTCTGTTTAGGCATGGAACAAGGCTGGTAGAGAAATCCAAGCATGATGAGATATGGGCATGTTTTAGGTGCAACATGTAAGAATTAGTTTGCTCAGTTAGCCATGCAGCTAGCAGTCCGGGGTGAGGGCTTGCAGTACTGTACCCAATGTCCTCAATACAGGATATTCAAACCTTCACAGTTTCCATTGTGGCTGAATTGCAAAGAGTTGGGTCCTGTCAGAACAAGCCTGTCTCATTAATATCTCTGGACTGCTGGCTCCATTAAAACTGTTCCCAGGACTCATTTCATTCCTTTGGGGAAAAGGGGTTCTGGTTAGGGTGAGCTGGGTGTCAGCTGGAGTGAAGAATAATACCCGGTAATCCATTCTCTCATATGAGCCAGATGGACAGAACCGGGCCATAAGTTCTCCTTAATAATCTAAATCACAACAGCCGAAGCCAAGATGTCTTATTCCAGCCAGCTGGCTGCATATAGTGGGGGCTCACAGGGCAGCTTTCAAAATCCTGTGACCCACGGGATGCTGTTGGATGAGGAGGATCCACAGAAAGAGAGAGGAGAGGGAAGAGATCAGGAGAGAGACAGCATGTCTTCCAGCGGACTGATCTGATGTAAGTGTCGATACCAGGTTTGTATTTAGACAAATTTGGTTGACCTGGGTGAATCTGAACTAATCCTTTAAATCTCCAAGGTCACACAACATAAACTGATCAAGGAAGCGGTAGACCAACAATTAATGTGTTGTTCGAGGTAAAAGTCTAGATCTGTTGTTGAAATGAGTCGAGTTGAAGAGAGCATAGATGGGTTAGATTCTAAATATAGCAGACATCATGTTTTCTGAATGTCTCTGTGTTCTCATATAACGTTACATGTTGTTGTGTTTACCTCATTCCTTACCAGACTCAGCATAGACCATCTATGGACAGCATTTTAGAGATGTGAGCAGAAATCTAGGTTTTTATCATTCAGCCTTCCACAAGTTGTTTTTATTTTTTTTTATTTAATCATTCTATGGTAAAATAAGAAGTAGCCGGGCAATGACCTAAGCACGTGTAAAAATTAGCCATGAATTGTCTTTGGCAATGAATGATTGGACTACGAACAACTGTAAAACAATACAGCCAGCAGTAACAGTCCCTTCCTCCTTCTGGTTGTACAGCGGGACTACCAGGGCACCCCGGGGAGTCAAGGCGACAGGCACTCTACTGCAGGTCACACCGATCTCCCAACCTCATGTATGCCTACATATTGCCATGTCCATGACAATCTCTGCCAGCGTAACTGGGACGTTGTTATTTCCTGACTGTATGACCAGCAGTTGTCAGGTGTTATTTTGCTGACTTTGTTTTCACAAACCAACCACGAGACAAAGCCTGTGGCGGAGCTGATACAGTGGATTGTGAGCTGTAGTTTCCCTGCCGATAAGCATGTGATATTTGTGATACCTTAATAAGGACCACCTGGGTGCACCACAAATAGCTGGGTGTCAAACTAAGGATTGTTGGATCCCTGCAGACACTGGACACATAAGCGGCGTCCTCCGCATGTGGGAGAATAGATGGCTGCAGTTTTTTCGGCCATGCTTCCCAGAAGCTTCTGAATTGTGGCAGGTCTTGTCATTGCTTCATAAAATATTCAGTTTACAAAGGCAGACTTTAGAGAATGTAGTCTCTCAGAATGCAGCAATAAGGTTGTGGTGCTCTAAATTGCTCTCTTAGCAGTTACATACACGGATTCAGGTCACAGATATAGTTCTGATTTGATAGAAAAAACAACGGATATCTCAATGCAGAGAGATATTTACATGTCAAATGAACATTTATTTAATAGTGGAACATATATCAGTGATGGTCCGGGGAATGAGACTAATACTGGGCAGCCTCTGTGTTTTAAAAGTTTATCATCACCTCAACAGCAGTGAGCTGCCTGAAGCAGCAAAGCACGTAAGCCATGTCTTGATATTGACCCGGTCACACCACCTTATTATTCACTGTGAAGACTCAGTGGTGTCAGTGGTCTAGACTAGATCAAAAGTCAATTCTTCGGTCTAAAAACCTCTTTGTGTTGTGACACGTGAGACATCTGACTGATGTCTGGGCCTTTTGTAGTCACAAAGTGTTATGTCAAATCAGCACCAGAACGTGCCATTACTCTGAACCGACTGCCTGCTTGGCATGTACATAACACATGCTCAGGGTGGAATTGGGATTTTTATTATACACGTAAACATGTTTTGGTTATTTAATATACTCATCTGTCATGGGTTAGGCTTTGGGTTTTGATTCTGTGATGTCCTGTTTAGTTTTAAGTTCTGCCCTCATGCGTCATGTTTTGCTTTTCATTTCCTCCTTTTATGTGATTTCTGTGTTCACCTGTGTCTCGTTGGTCAATCAGCCCTTGTGTATATAATTTGTATGCTCCCTGTTTTCTTTGTCGGTTTGTCTGTTTTGTTCCCCGGCGTCTTCCTCTATCTCCCCATGGTACGTTTCTGTTTTTTTTGGTGACCGGCTTTTGTTCCTGTTCGCTCACGTCATTACTGGTTTTTACTTTGATTTGATTTGTACTTTGCTCCTATTGGTTTGCCCTTTGTCTTAGCTTTAGTGTTTGTTCTTTGTATTTTGGAATTTTTGCACATCTTATTTTTATGCAATCTTTATTTTTAGATTTCAGCTTCTTCTTAAAAGCTCGCTCTTTGTTCCTGATGCTGTGTCTTGCATTAAGGTCTTCACCATTATGCCACACGTCACACTCATCTGTAAAAGTAAAAATAATACTGTCATGAAAATGTCTCTGCATGACCTCTATATGTATGTTCAAATAAATGCAGTACGGAATAATATGTACCAGAATTAAGAGTGATTCATGAGTACAAAATAAATCGTTTTCAAAAGGCCTTCATTTATAGTGCCCTCTGAGTCTCAGAGCCTTACTTTTCCGTCACACAGCCACTTGCAACAGGAAACTAAAAGAGTTACCTCTAGTGCTGCCAGACTCCTGTGATAAAAAACAGTAATTTTACCTCAGAGAACATTGTTGGAACATGGGAGTTGCTGGTTTACTGCTGCCTTGATCAGTGAGTGTGTTTGTGAAATTTTGTTGACCTTGGTGAATCAGAACTAATCCTTTAAATCTCCAAGGTCACACAACATAAACTGATCAAGGAAGTGGTAGACCAGCAATTAAGCAATTAAAAGATTTGTTGTTGAAAAGAGCCTGGTGGTTTTGAAGAGAACATAGATGGATACATTGGCCTCAGTTTCCTGTAGGTGAGGGTATCCTCCTCTTGCTTGTTTTGTTCCTGCCCTTGCTCACATTCCTCACCGTCCTGTCTTTCTCCCTGGCGTGCTGACTCACCTGTGTCGCTAACATTAGTGCTAGCAATATTAGCACTAGTGCTAGCTGAAGCTGCACTTGATTTTTAAAACAAATTAGTCATGTTGCAGCATTTTTCACCGTCAGCCAACAGTGCTCTCTCAGATTTCTCTCTTATTCTCCGCTCCCCCCTTGTGTCGCTTGATGCCTCGATTCATTTTTTTTTTTGCAAGCTCAATCTGAGTCAACTTCTAACTTCCAACAACCACGCAGACGTGGTCTACTCGATTCGCTCTTGAAATTCCCAGAAGGCACTGCTTCATTTCAACTTTTGCAAGCAAATGATCAAATTAAAAAAAATGCAGGTAGATTTGTTTTATTTCAAACCATGCACATATTTGAACATCTGAATAAGACATTTCTCTACAAAACAATGCAGACTGATGTCAAAGTTTGTGACCGTAGACTGTAGAGGGTAACCATGACTGTGATATAGAGACTCATATGTGGCATATAAATACTGATCAGATTACATTTATAATAGGTGTGAAGGAATTGATGAAATGTGGCTTAGCATTAGAACATTATTGACACTTGAAAGTTGGCTGAGAGACATGACCTTGGGGCAGCATGGCGGCGACAGTTATGCCGCTCTCTGATTGGTCGGCCTGCCCAAACAGCCCACAAGGGTTCCGGCATCTGCCCAAATTCCAGATTACCAGTCCATCACTGCTGGTGGGCGCGGGCGGTTGCCAGCAGGCACCCAATTAAAAGACGCATTGTTGCCACCTACCGGACTTGAGCAAAAAAATAAATAATTAAATCCTTCTATAGTAAAATAAGAAGTAGCCAGGCAATAACCTTAGCATGTGTAAAAATTAGCCATGAATTGTCTTTGGCAATGAATGATTGGACTACGAACAACTGTAAAACAATACAGCCAGCAGTAGCAGTCCCTTCCTCCTTCTGGTTGTACAGCGGGACTACCAGGGCACCCCGGGGAGTCAAGGTGACAGGCACTCTACTGCAGGTCACACTGATCTCCCACCCTCACGTTTGCCAACATATTGCCATGTCCATGACAATCTCTACCAGCGTAACTGGGACGTTGTTATTTCCTGACTGTATGACCAGCAGTTGTTGGGTATTATTAGGCTGACAAAGCCTCTGGCGGAGCTGATACATTAGATTCTGAGCCGTAGTTTCCCTGCAGGTAAAGACCCTGCCTTGCTGTCGCAGCTGCTGGGTCTTTGGTAAAGCAGACAGCCGTGTGGTGGAGCAGCAGCAGGGCAGCCAGCAGTCTGCCCTGTGGACACGAGCCTAGAGACACTCTTGCAACGAAAAGCGAGGCGTGAGTGAAGACATCGATTAAGACATAAGGATGTTACTACAGCTTTAACGCTGTCAAAAACAGACATTAACAGAGCTTCTGTGTGAGCGAACAGTTTGAGTCAAGTGTTGAGAACGAAACCAGCGAAACCAATCCAACAGAGGTGGAACACTGTTACTGCTTACTTGGGGACTGAGACTGTCTTCTTGAGCAGTATGACTGCGTCCCCTGATGTTTAAACAGAACAATACCATAACAACAATAGAATAATGCATTTGTACTGATTTCTCTTCTTAGATCCATGAGCTTTACAAACAGAATGTATTAAATCTCCTTAAAAACACTAGCCAGATCCAGATTATTTAAATCTAATCTGAGAAAAAACATATTGGGCAAGTCGTCCATCCAGTTTTGTGTTAAAATACACATATTTATTTATTTATATACGTACTACTACTTTTCTTATTACTTTGAATTGCATATTACAAGTTGAATATTTATGTGTCTGGGCAGGTTTGTGTTTGCCAGACACCAACAATCTGATCAAGAGGGACAAACAGAAAATGAGATAAAGAGGCAGGCAGACCGGAGAGAGTGAGAGAGTGCAAGGAGAGGACAGACAGAGACAGAGTGAGAGACAACCTCCTATTAGAGTTTTGTTCTAAATTGAAAGTAGGTCACAAAGGGCCGGAGGTTAAAACTGTGACAACAGCACCGTGCTTGTTTCAGTAAGACCTGTTCTTTTTTTTTAGCAGAAAAATATATCATGTGAAATTGATTTTTCTGAGGAGAAAGTGAGAGCGACTGAGTCAAACGAAAAAAAAAAAAATGTGAGGGTGCGGGAGGAAAAACGCTGGAGAGGGAAAGTATCAGAGTGAGGAGTATAATAACACGAGAGGGAGAGGAAGAGTGCAGACATTATGTAAATGAAATAGTTTCAGTTTGTGAAATAAATTGAATGAATTATGCTTTGCCTAACCCCCTGGCACTCTGTTACATTTCTCTATTTTTCTCTCTGGAATTATTAAGTATGTTTGTATAACTTTCCCTTTGTGCAGGTGCAGGTCAAAAAAGCCTGCTGAAGCAGCTTTTCAACACCTGAAAATGTTGCTGCTTGAAACTGTGTGTTATTGCACAAAGTAATCATGTGCAGTACCGAAAATAGCCTACGAGTCGGCACACTTTAAATTTGAAGCCTGTTTTCTATATGATTCTCATTACCCGTGAAATAATTAAACTGAGCAGTGGGCAGGGACCAAGAACAGGCGCCTCACATGTAGGAAGCTACTGTGAAGATGAAAACAATGAGTGAAGAAGTCAGAAGAATAAAGCAAAGACTAGGATTTCTTTTGCTGTTCTTTTGTTCTTTTTTAACTCAGGGGTCAAACTTAATGGTCTAACAGTGAAGAAAACCCAATTGTACAAGTTGGCTGCAGTTAATGATATGAATTATCAAGTAATTAAATGTAATATCATGAGAGCGAAAACCATGTAGAAAACACAGTGAAAACCTTACATTTCTATTTATTTCATATACTGATGTCAGAGTCTGTTTGGTTGGCTGACTGGTTGGTTTAAAATGTCCTTGGTTTCTTCCAAATGGCGGCACTGGGCAGAATGGGAATGTCATTGGCTGTGGTCATTTACCAAAAGTAATGGACAGATTAACATTTTGACCTGATGGTGGTGCTAGATGAAACTCTCGTCCTCAGATGAGCATGAATATCTGCACCACATTTAATTCCAATCTCAGTTATTGAGAAAGTGTGGAGAAAATGCTCGATTAATTGCCATGAAATCTGATCTTGACATTTTTAATTAAGTGACATGTTTATTACTGGACTTCCATGTGAGGAGGAGGAGGGAATGCAGTCGGAGTTGCAGGCAACAAGGCTGCCAAGCCAGTGACTGTAGTTTCTCATCATTTGTAAGTGTGAAACCACGGTGTCTGTGGTGACAAAAACCTGATATTTTTACAGGAAGTCAGAACATCTGCATCCATGTTAGTGATGACCAAAAAAAAAAAAATGGTAACACAAAACAGGATATTTCCCTAACCCTGAGGTTTTTTATTGCATCTAAATCTAACCAGTGGTTACCTGTTTGTTTTGCAGAAAATACTTTTTAAAGTTGATGAAGGTTCTCAGTCATCCAGGTCATGGTGAATCTAGTTGCTGTATCTTGGGCAACTGGACTTGTACCGCATTACTCCTCTATTCAAAGACCCTCTTTCCAGCTTGATATAGATGGACTCCTGTACTCCTCTTTCGCACCATCTGTCTTCTCTGGCCAAGATGTTCACATTGTCGTCCTCAAAGGAATGATTTTTCTACTTCAGATGTAAGTGGACAGCAGAGTCTTGACCTGAAGAGGGCCAACTCCCCACTGCTGAAGACACATTCACCTTCTTTGAACAAGGAGGTGGCCTAAGGCATTGCTTATCACCCACGTACAGGGCAGTACTGAGTTCCCTTCCCAGAAGTCCTTTGAGTCTCTCTGCAAAAGCAGAAAATCAACCATAATAATATCGCTGATGGCAGGATATGCTGTAAGCATTCTGTTCTAGGCTTAGCCTGCTTCCACTGCCCTACTTTGCTGTCAGTTTCTACTGATGAGACTTAAACCGTTAAATCATTGTTGAGGGGCAACAGCGAGCCTCCCTGTTGCTCCTAAACGCTTAATTGAGGGCTTCGGGGTCTGACGTATTTTCATTGCGGATGTTTTGGAATGCTTTTTTGATTCATTTTGCTCTCATGTCACAAAACCTTGGCTGGGGGCAGGTAACAGTTCACAACGGAAGGAAATATACAAAGGTGACGACCTGCAGGACACAAGCAATATGAAATGCTGCAGGAGGAAATGTAAAGAGGCTGCACTCAGAATGTCATTGTGTTTACCATGCATCCCGTGAGTTTTTTTCCTGCTTGTTAGCCTTTGACAAATGCTGTGGGTAGTGAGTGGATGACATTCCCAGCCTCAGGTAATCAATGACTGGCTACCTCATTACCATCACATCGGACCATTATAGCTCACGCACAAATCCTCACAGACATGTGGAAACGTGTTGCAGTCTCGCACACACACACACACACACACACACACACACACACACACACACACACACACACACACACACACACACACTCTAGCTGGGCGGCCACTGTAATTATACAAAGTGTAATCATTCACAGTGACCAAGCCAGAGCTAAACCTTCCTCCAATTAATTCAAAAACAATTTTAATTAAGGTGATAAACATTTAAATTGCTTCTGGGAGATTTGTATTGTATTTTACTCTGCCTTCTGTCCCTGCTGTCTGCCTTCATCATCTCTTTCCTTTCTAACTGCTCCTTCCCTCTTCCAATCTTTTTCATCTGCCTCTCTTTTCTGCTGCCTATCTCCCTGTCCCTTCTCCATCTTTCTTTCATGTCTTTCTGTTTGTCTGTCTTTTGGGGATGAGGATTACCTCTATGCCTGCCAGCACAGTATTTCCCTTGTGAAAAGGCGACTCATTCAAATTTTAAGTCCCTTTGCATTCTCTGGCTCTCGACCCCCCCATCAAACGCCATCTCTACACACACTCGTCGGTGGCAAGACTTTACTGGGCGCCCACCCAAACCCTCTCTGTGAGCTAGCAAATGCTGCATATGTCCGCCTGTGCCGGCGCATTAGACAGAAGATTGCATTTGTGTCGAGAGGGATGATCCATCTGAGGTCCTGTTGTTCCTCTTCCCATTCATGAAATGCATCTCCATTGACTGCCAGTGTGTTTACTGTAAGGCCAATTGTGCTCGCACTCCAGTGCTTCCAGTAATAAGCATGAATGTGTCCCATTATGGGTCCCTCTCAGACTGTAGATTCTCAGAAGCTTGGCTGCAGTTTGGAAATCAGAATGACAGATGAGAGAGAGTTTTGCAGCCAAAGCTGTAACAATGTTACAGCTCCACTCAGCCGTACTCTCCCAAAGTCAGAGGAAAACCTTAAATAACTTCTGAAGCATACCCTATGAAAAAAGTTAACTTTTTTATGTGATGCTCATAAAACATACTTAATGATTATGGTGCAAGGTCTTCAAGCTGAATTTGTGTTAGGCTTTTAATAATGTATCATGATTATATCCCTTAGTATGATACGGCTTGTAAAATACAGTCATATTTACATTGGTTGAAAAGCTCTGTGTTTTTTTTTGAGGAATATTAAGTAGATTGTCGGGTTCTCCTGCAGGACAATGCAAACAAACATCAAACAAATCTATCTTTCGCAACCTTTTTTCCTAATGCTTTGCCTAAACTGGCCACCAAAACATCCTTAATGAAGTAGGACTGACCAACCTAAATAACTGGATAGGTCAATTGTCAGCATCTCCCAAAACAACATGG
>CAEMYA010000223.1:760071-789352 GCA_903131615.1 Diplodus sargus | reverse complement strand
TCATATCAAAAAACCCGAACTATCCCTTTAATGCTTCTATATGACCTACATAAGCACACAAGACCATCATAGAGAATATTTGCCGAATCGATTTTATAGTTATTCTTAATGCCTGTCATGGGAGAGATTTCAATTTATTCAGATTGGATTATTCATAAAACAGCCCGAGGAAAGAAGCTGCTCTGTTGTCTAGGCTCTTTGACTCATCACTGTGCTGCCTGAAAACTACTGTGTTTAAAAAGGCAAATGGTGTTAAAAAATATATTGCCTCTTTCTGTCACTGTCTTTCAAAACAAATGCACACAGTTGTCAGATCAAGATCTTTAAATGAAAGCGGTGGTGCTTGTACTGCTTTTGTTCGCACAGGCCACCAGAAGCAACAAACAACTAAGTTCCCTTTAACTGATGTAACTAACTCACATGGGATGCATTATGTGTTGTCATGGTTTTGGGTTTTAGTTTAGTTGTTTCCTGTGTTACTTTGTAGGGTTCATCCTCGTGGGTCATGTCCTGTTTTTCAGGACACCTGTTTCTTTAGTTGTTCCCTTGTGTACTTAGTCCTTGGCTGCAGTCAAATAGTCCTTTTTGCTCAGGAAAGTTCCTAACTTACTGAAATGACCTGGAAGTAGTTAAATTGTCTTAATGCTAAAAAAAGGCTGGATCGGTGCTTCCTTTCGCAACCCTTTAACATAGGACACACTAGACCATCTTTTCTCAAAAAAATAGGAGATTGTTATGTTCCTAATTTCTTTGTGGCAGTGATGTTCACAAGGAGTACACTGTAGAGTAACCCATGCTGTTCAGTTAACAGGTTAAGTAACTTTACTACACCTTCATACATCTTTTTATGTCACAACGTACAACAAGCCAACAGGAATGTCATTTGGTCACTTACAGTCCTGAAAGCTTAGAAAAATGATAGTAATAACCAGTTGTAAAGGAGTATTTTTTAACTTGAGTATGCTCATTAAATGCTTGATTTTCCAGCAGATATTGTATCTGGTTATACAATCACACATTGTAAAAAAAAAGGCCTCTCAATATTTGAAATGAGACGATAATATTGTCTGATTTGTTAACTGGTTCTTTGCGTCGAAAGTAGCAATCAATCAGTGTTGCTACAGTCACAGATGCACAGATGCCTTAATCGAGGCAATGGTTAAACTGGACCGTCTCTTCAGTGGGAAGTGAGACAAAAACCAGGCTGATATTTCTGGTCTTCTAAATTATTATCATGCATTATGTAAAGTGAATCAAGCCACATCTGACTACAAGTAGGTGGTGGATGAAATGGGGTAGGCAACTGCAATGCGGGCTCCAAAAACAGTGAGACAATTTCAAAACCAAATACAAGGCAAAGCAAATCATATGGTTGTGCTGTGGTGGACTGGTGTTTGTGCATATTATGTCATACAATTAAAACAGTATTACTCTGGCTATATCAGTCTGCTCTATGGAAATGCAATTTAACCCTGAATTAGTTATCTACATATATAATTGACTCTACAATATTTCAGATGAAATTAATTATCAGTAGCAACAAAGCTGAATGGCCAATATCAATTAGACTCTTACTCTTTTTAACTGCAACCAAATCTACCCTCGGGTACAAATAAAGTTACCTCACCTTACCTTACCTTCCTCATCCATTACGGTACGCTGCTCTGACTGCACTTTCAGTAAAACTGGAGTTGAAAAATCGCCAGAAAGCGCTGCCAAAGCCTCATCCTCTGGAAGTGATGGACCCTCACATACATTTCCTGTCTGAATTTGACAGTGAGGAAGAGCTCATGCCCTCTTCCTCCTCCGAGCCACTCACCAAAAAAAGCCAAAGAAGGGTGGAGGGCATGTTGACCTTCCTAAAACAACAGGCTCAAAAAGATGTGGCAAGGGGATCCTGCCCTATACTAACCCAACTAAAGGCTCCTTTCACTATTAATAGAACTAGTAAAAAATAAACAAAGTAAACTGTATTGAGTGTTGTTTTTGTGTTAATTGAAAGAAGACAAATACAAAGTTATTGTTGTTGTTTAATGAATGGAATAGCTTTGTTAGCTGCCCCTAACCACTGATCCCACCACTTCCAAACTCACTGTACTGTGAAGGCTCCTTTCACCCTCCTGTAACAAGATGGCCAGTAACAATAGATATCAGGGGCCCCTCAACACCGGAGCAGAACCGCTAAGTAGAGGTCCCGGGATGCATAGTGTGGATGTGTATATGTTGTTATTACAATGAGCTTTTTGCCAGCTGGATGGCAACCAAATTAATGCACCAATATTAAGATCCAATCATAAAAATTATTCTGATGTATCCACTGTGCATGAGTACTTTCACTTTTGTTAAAAGTTGATACGTTCTCCACTCCAACATTTAACAATTAATGGTCCGTGCGAAATGAGCAGCCGATCAACAGTTCTTTACATTTAATGATGGCGAAATGGGAGGAAGAACGGAGAAAACCATTCTTCTGAGCAGGAAGTAACAAAACTTTTAAGTCTTTTATTCATGTAGCCTTCTTGCAGTGCAAAGACAGTGACAATACACGTGCATCCATGATACTGCAGTAAGCACAAGTGCCACTGCAAAATACATGTTTACAGGATCAGACTGACTTCGTCAAACCTTCCAAGATGATCAGTGGTATCTACGGAGCCCCCCTGGTGACATTGAATAAAAAAAATATATAATGCGTGGCCACGCATTTTTTTTTAAAATTCAATGTCACCAGGGGGGCTTCGTAGGTATCCCCGACAGTGGGATGTCATTTGAAAAGGAAATTTGATAAGTTAACACATATTTATTAAGTTCTGTTATGATGAACACCTGCATTATGATTAGAACTCACAATGTGGATATGGAGCATAACAACTGTGCGAGAGAGCTGTCACTGACTTTATTTCCAGGCTTCGACAATTTATACAATCCATATGTCCAGGCGGTGAAGATGTACTGCAGATGTTTACAGCAGAAAATACACAGGAAAACTACATGAAAGCTAACATCAGTCTTAGTGGTATAGCCACAGTATTAGAAGATATTATTACATTTGAAATCAAACACTTGTAATGCAGAAATATCTTTGTCTCTGTCCCTGGTCGGCATGGAATAACACGATCAGGATGCATGCAAATAGTCCCTCTTTTGAAAATTGTAGTTTCACCACGGCAGAACCGTATCAATAACATCTGCTGTCGCAAAATTAAGTGGCATGCTGTAAGTGCAGTCGGATTCTCTCACCACAGCAGCTGTCTTTTCTGAAGTCGTTTTGAATTATACCTTTATACTTTCCTTGGCCTCATGACGTGTTCCATCTGGGTTAACGGTTAGGAAAGGTCTTTTTTGATAAGGCAACCGCATCCCTGTGAGTTCTCACTCTCCACTGACTTGTTTTTACCTGGACTTCCCAGCCAATTTTAGTCATGTTTTGTTAATCTGGTTTCTTCTCTTTCCACCGTGATTAAAATAATGGGATTGATACTTGTTGCTGTGGGAGAAGTATGCCATGTAAATGAGCAGCAGACTTGATTTGACTGGGTTGCAGGCTTTGCTTTATTCTTGTACAAGAGTTGGTAGAAAATAGACTAGAAGTTAGCTTAAGGTCGCAGTTATGCACCCAAAGTGTTAGTGAAGTACGAGAGCCTAGTGCAGCTGTTGTAGATTACTCTATTGATTAATATTGAAACACATCTGTTCCGTCAGATGTTCATGAGACAGAGGACTAAAATATTTATGGGTTAGGGTTGGAGACAGTGTGTGAGACTTTTTTGACAGTATAGCGACTTCAGTCTGCCTCCTGCTGTCTTGAGAGGATAGTAATTCCACATAAGGCCACAAAGGTGTAGGTGCAGGTTGTTGCTCTGCTATTTTGCATTGGCTCAAGTGGAACAATGCAAAGGAAATCCCCCCCAAATTGATTTCAGCTTGAAGAACTGAAGAAAATTGAAAATGTGCAACTAACTTGAGGGAATCTGATCCTTCAACATTAACAGTCATTATGCTGATGATGTCTAACTATTCTTTACTTTCCTTGCCCAAATGATATCTGTGATCTGCATCTGTGATCTTGCAGATTCCAAATTCCTCCTTATGAATTACAGACATGGAGATGTCAGTGTGTATTGTATAGTTTCTGGGAGTCAGGCAACATACTTTCAAAAAGCTGACAACAATGGCTTTTTTCTAGCTATTGAAAAAAACAACAACACACAAATGTCAACGGCCCTATCAATATTTGTCTGCCTTCTCGATGGATAAGTTACTCAGTGGGCACATAAATGTATGGGCTAGGCATGATTGCTGGAATATGCCATCATGGATGAAAATGTCCATTGCTGGAAAAACAGGTAACAACATTCTAAACTGTATTGTCTTTTATGTTTGACAGTTACTAGCCCAATTACCTTCGACAGAAGATGACTTCCTGTTAAATGTTGCAAAGACAGGAAATGTATTTGGCCAGAAAGATTGAAGGACAGTTTTTTTCAAGTGACTAAGCAAAGGAATATTTGTGTGCAGCGTGAATATCAGCATACAAATCAAAAGGCAGTTTACATGTAAATCCAAACAGCTTGTTGGCAGTGTTGAATTGTCTTGTCCCTCTCTTTAGCCCATAAATACAGTACACACAGAGTGGAGTACATGGCTTGTTCTGTTCTTTTTTTATGTATATGAGGCACAAGAGAGCGTTTTTCCCAGGTGCAGCCTTTTACTACGGTGTCAGTGTTCATCACACACACTTTGCATGTATCTTCTCCATGGGTTGAATGTGGAGAAGGTTCTCTAGTGCATTTTTCAATTCTGGTTGCAGGCTAATCAAACTTGTTATTATTATTATTTTTATGGCTTAGGGATGCATCTGTTCTAAATTGTGTGTAGTATTTACCATACAAATCCACGTCACATCTCTTTGTCAGCCTCTTTTTACGTGCATCTACTTTGAACGCCCATGGTATGCCGGTGTTCGCCTTCGCTACATTCATTCAACCTGACTTTGAGTGCAAGCTAATTTCTCACTGTAAGATGGGTGTTTTATGCTACTGGTGTTTCCACCTGCCAACGTCAGTATCAGTCGACATGGAAGCTGCGGTGGCAGTGGACTGGATCGGCTGACTTAACGTTTTTTCACAGTGATCAAACAACACCATGTTAATTTAAGAGTCGCTGTATGTTACGTCTGTATGCAGACTTACAATGACTCGTATAGCTGCGTTTATCTCATCCATGCGTGTCACCATTTTTCATGAAAGCAGTTAGTTAGGCAAGTACTGTATAGGAAGATCATTTTATCTTTGATAATCACACTGCTGAACTCTAATTTGTAGTTGGCACTCACAAAACCCGACCAGTTTGGATTGGCGTTCAGATCTGATATTTGGATGGCAATTAAAGGGTATAGAACCACACTGTAAAAAGTCACACGAAATCGACTAATCCTGTCTCATAAACTTAACTTGAATATACAAGTTTGACTTATTTCAGGTTGATGTTACTTACAATTCTTATTTTTTTATTTTCAGAACGTCTTAGGACTGGATCCGCTCCAGACTTCCTAAAATCATTCTAGATACAATCTGAATAGGCAAAAATCAAATGTGCTGGCAGTGTGAACATATGCATAGATTAACTGTTCAGATGTTTGTGGGCATGAAAGCCCTTTGATAACAAAGTTGCAGGAATTGGATGAGAAGTGCATCACACATAGACTCTCATGTCACATCTGTACTACAGTGTGCTGCAGTTTGGTCAATAGTCAGTTCAATAAACAAACATGTCATGACTAGACTCACAAGACCTGAATTGATAATTACATTGAAGGCAGGGCAGTGAGAGTGAGACGGTGATTCACAGGTCAGGATCTATGCCTCCCTGTAGCACTAAATTAGTTATCAACTTTTCCTAGGCATGCACACGTGTGTGTCTGCGTGTGTGTGTCAATCGTATGTCAGCTGTGATATGAAACCCATTCGTTGCAGGAGTGCTTGTCCCGTCCTGTCTCTCGTTCTCACTATCCCTATCCGGGCCACCAAAGACAACTCAGCTTTGAGCTAATCTGATCAAACTTTAATTGTTTATTGCCAGAGTCACAGTCCTGAGGGCAAAGAGTTGCTTTGGAGAGCAGAGAGGAGCGAATTGTATTCCCCAACATGGGAAACTGGAGTCTTTGTCACTGTTTTATCTTGACTGTGAGAGGTTTTACATGCAAAAGGAGTGCACTTGTGCATCCGTGCATGTCGCTTGTGTTTGCCAAAGGGCAAATATGTTTTTGGCTTTGTTTAAATTTGTGCATGTTGGGAAAATGGGAGGATTGACTTGACTGGATTTCAACAAATATACCATAATAATATAAAACACACACACACACACACACACACACACACATCTTGGGCAGTTCCATGTTTGGTCAATCAAAGACTCAAATGTTGTGTGTCTGTTATTCTTACTGTCTGGTTAATGAGCAAACTGTTTAATGCTAATTTAAAAAGGTATCCTAACTTACCTCTCTACTGTGCAGACACAACTCTATACATAACCTCCAGTCTCTCAGGAGGCATAGGTTCAGATCACACAACTGCCATTTGACTGTTTTAGCCATGTATAATGTGATGGCTTCTTATGTTAATCCCCCACGCAAATTGCTATATGACAAGATCCACATCTTTAAAACCCAGAAAACCCTAAAGATCATATTTTTTCTATTATTTCTGCATGTATTCTATGTGCAGCTGAGAATGTGGAAGGAAATCAAGCTGGTAATTCTAAACTTAAAAAGCACAAGCTCTTGGTTGTCGCTGTGAGGTATAGCTGTTTCAAAGTTCTGTCTGGAGACAAATAACAAAGGAAATGGACCATGCTGGAAGTAGTCTGATGATACTCAGAGGGTAGGTCTAACACAATGGCATTCTGCTGCAGGCATTATTTAAATTATATTTCACTCTGAGTTTGATTCTGCATGTAAAGGACATAAACAGCTAAACCTCCTAGTGTGAAACTTTTCCAAAGAGTCTCCAGCAGCAGGATATACAAAATATCTTACATTTTTCTTTTATTTATCTCTTCATCCAGAGACAGAACAGCCTGCTGAGATGTCTCGGGCCCAAGTGAACTGGAGATTTGGTCCCTTAGGTGATAGTTGAGAAATACACTGATCTGCCACAAGATTAAAGGACAAAGGATTAAAGGTGATGTAAATAGGATTGATCATCGCATTGAAATACAATGTTCTGCTGGGGAACCCAGGATCCTGTTATTCATGCAGATGCTATCTTGACACACAAACCAAATATGCCCAATGTGACACCCTAAGCCTAGCCCATTAAAAAAAAAAAAAAAAACTGCTTAAGAATAACTCGAGGAACAAGTCAAAAATCTGAAGGTGTTGACCTGGCCTCCAAATTTCCCAGATCCCAATCAGACTCAGCATCCGTTGTATGTGCCAAAACATAGGAGAGATAAACAGAGAGATAAGTCCCTGCCATGGCTTACATGAACAGCAGTGCATTAGCAAATTGCAAATTCAAAACATTTGAAAAAGGGCACTGTCTGATATAACTTGAGTCACTATTGGTTGGGTCTAGTGATTTAAAATTTGAAAATAAAAACAAAAAGTCCGTGGGTGTGGAGTTCAAAAGAAGTGAACTTCAGACCTCTATAGCCCTCTCTTCATCACTACTTGAGACTCAAGGCTATAGTAGCGGCTACTAGCATAACACACCTGTATCTCCAACTGAACCATGGACTTATATTTAGAAATGCATAAAAGCGTCAGAGGTGGTCATTCCTAGAAAACCATTAAAGTTTAATGCTGGGGTATATGTAAGTGTTCACCATTGCTTCTGCCTTTTGAGACCCATAAAGCATGTGCACTATGAAATTGGCTTCAAAACCCAGTACCATTCATAGGGCTTGGAATGAACTGTCAGTGGTCCAGTTGCACTGTGGGTAATGCAGAAGCAAGGTTCGCCCTTTCATTCACTCTCTTACCATTCTCTTGCATCTTCCAACTTACCTTTTCTTTTCTTCCCTTCTTAAGTTTCTGCTTCACTTATCCCTCTGTTCCTTCTTCATTCCTCCCCATATTCCTCCCCTCACTCATGGGTCAGATTTGTTGCTTAAAGGACTTTTAACCTTTCTTTGATCTGCTTTCCCCTTTGATTCCTCTTCCTCTTGATTATTTGATTTGCTGCTTGTGAGTCGGCCAGCGGGGCTAAAATCAGACAGTAGGCAAGGACATTTCACCTAGAGCACAACACGGGCAAGTGTGTGTGTGTGTGTGTGTGTGTGTGTGTCTGCACATAATACAGAGTTCTAGAGAAAAAAAGCTAAAAAGTAAGGCAATCATCGAAAAGCGAGTCTGGTTGTGGGTTCAGATGAGTATGGTGCATACTAAATTTTGAGTCTGCACAAGGACTTGGACAAAATGAACTCAAATTCAAGTTGTTCACCTCTGCATGTGTTTGTGCGTGTTCTAGTCAAATAATTCTAATCTAAATTTAAGCTTTAACACAGTGTCTACAGAGGTTGAAGGTCTGTCGGTGCCTTGAGCCCAATACACACTGTCAGCCCTATAGGAAACGTCTCCTATGTAGAAACACCATCAGTCAGTAAAGAAGTCAGTTTGCAGTTGAATGTAGTTACCATTGTAACTTCTTCCAGAGGCAGCATGGTATATAAGTAAAACAATTAAAATAAGTAATCCGTGTCTTCAAAATATGGTTAGGCATATGGGAGAAATTAACCCTTCCAGAGCCCCATCCACTTTCACTATAAACAGGGGATTAGTCTGTGTGGTAGACCTCACCATCAGCTGAACCTCAACAAAGACAGCCATGTTTGTTCAAAGGTAACATTACGATGTAAAGTCGCATAATGAGATCTTCACAAACACATCACATTGTATAGTCACATCTTAGGTCAACTAATCATGTCTTTATTATCAATCAGTCAAGCTAGTTTCACAGAGAATCATTTGGTGTTGGCTCCCCTCAAGATGTTGTTTCGGTTCAGGCATCACTTTTAGTTTCTGTTGGCCTCCATCATGATGCCCTAAGTGAAGAATTACCTATTTCATCCAATTCTTACCGATGCCTCCTGCATGTTGTGGCAGAATCGAGGCATCAATGTTTTCAGAAAGCTCTATAAAAATGGTACTTTTGAGTGAGTTTACAATCACGACAATCACGATAAAAATTCTACCTCATAACTGTCCCGACCATTTACATTTTACATGTGCATAATTGCACGGCTCAGATTTGCACTGTTTATGTTGATGATGATGATGATGATGATGATAATTATTATTATTATTATTATTATTATTGTTGTTGTTGTTGTTGCTTTTTTCTTTATCTATCACATGTGGCTTGAAAAATTGCTTTATTCTGTATATTGCTATTGTATAGATTTCTTTTTATATTGTTGTCATTCTGTGGACAGCAAAGGAAGAATTTCATTGTACAGAGAAACATGTTTCCTTACTGTGCATATAACAATAAACACTTTGAATCTTGAATTTCATTGTGCCTCCTTTCATCCTGTTACAGCCCTAGTGTATCTATCTATCTCTATCTCTCTCTCTCTCTCTATATATATATATTTATATATAGATATATATATCTATATATATATCTATATATATATATATATCTATATATATATATCTATATATATATATATATACACATCCATGGCGAATAGAAAGCAGTCTTCTGGTAGTAATAGGGACTTGATTTTGTCGATTAAGTGTTTTTTGTTACGTTTATAGGGGAAACTAGATGAGGACCCAAATGCAGACACACACGGGAAAGCTTAAACAAAGTGCAACAAAAGTAAAAGAAAAATCAATGACCAAACAAGAGGAAAAAAGACAGACAAAGGCTGACAGAACGAACTGACAAGGACTTCAGGGAGAACAAAGACTATAAACACAGACACACTAATGATGGGATGAGGAACAGGTGGAGTGAGGGGGGAAAAGGGCAAGTGAGGTAATGAACTGAAAAACACTGAGAGGGAAAAAACACACAGGAGGAACTGAAAAGCAAGATGTGACACAAGGGGGCATGATATAAACAAAATTAAACAGCAAACACAAGAGCAAAATGTACTGAATCATGACAGAAGTGTTTGGTATCTTTGATGTCACTTGGGTGTTTAATAGCAAGTGAACTGAGAAAGTGATTTTCCGCTGTGCCATAGGATTCGCTGTGCCCTCCCCCCATGGCCCAATTGTTGAAAAACGCGTGCTAAAGCGCCCTCTTGAGACCCAAAACGCGTGCTAGTGCCGTCTTCAGTGGCGAGAACACTGTATGTGCTCTTTTATTTTATTTTCTCCCCTGCCCTTCAAAAAGTCTGTGCACGCCACTACCCCAGAGAAAGTGTGCCATATTATTTTGGCCTGTTCAGTTTTGCACAACATTTCATTAGTGAATGGAGCCTTTGATGTGCCGGCGCTGCCGGGATGCCGATCTCCATCTCGGAAAAGTTTCTCTTCTTGCCAGAGTTTCTTCTCTCCATGTTTGACCTCAGTGAGCGAGGCTTCCGATCCACGAATATTTAAGGGCGTAACATGTTAATGACAATCAAATTCAGCCGCCGCATTAATCTAGAGCCGGTCATTCGTACGCTGGAACTGGTCAGATACGAATGTTTCATAAATCACACGTGTGTCCTGTCGTAAGACCAATTCTGCGCTCAGATCTGCACCCGTTTTCACGCAAGATTGATAAATGAGGGCCAATGTGCGGAACCCACTAAAGATGTTAACAGAAAAGTTTATGTTGGAGTCCTCGAAGACTAATGTGTTCAGTTTTTTGAATTTCGCACACAGACATACTGGCAGTCCGGCTAAGAGATGAGAGCCCACAAGAACTGGGAAGAGCTTTAAGGCAGGATTGAATCAGCTCCCTGGGCAACCTACAGTCATTCAAACACACCTGCAACCAATCACACACACACACACACACACACACACACACACACACAGGGGGAGGGGTATTTAAGCACAGAGGAAATTAAAGCACACACAAAATAGAAATGTTTATATGGCCAGTGGGAGTGTAACACCTCCTCTCTTTCCGTACTACCCCTCCTATTAAGAAACCATGGGATGACCAAAATATATAAAAAATCAAACTCCTGATACTCATTTGGCTGTCAAAACTACTTGGAAGCATGAGCTTGGGATAGATTTCACAGATTAATGGCTGGATAAAGGAATGCACAGTATAGACTAAACTACCAACTTGTGCCAGACTGCAACTTATGCTATTTAAGCATAGGTAATGCACATTCCACTTTTTCAAATCGTGACTATCTGAAATCCAGATATTGCAAACCAATGTGCCTCATCTTGTGATTTGACTGCACAAATTTTGGACTGACTCTTTTAAGACTTAGGACTGAAAATATGGTAACCCAGATAAAGATGGGCCCCTTCATCAATATAAAGGAGCACTCCTGGTCCTCCTAAAATTAACTCCTCACATCCAAAATTTTGGCCTTTACTTACCTTCTGATAAGGTGGTACATTTTACCCTTCTGGAGATCTCCTAAACCCTAATCAGAAAAGGTAAGTTTAACAGTGAAAAGCAGCTCTATAAAGTTTACTCAAAAATGGAAGTCTTTCATAAACTACTTGTATTCCTTTAACTCAAACCTTGTTACAGGACTTTTTTTTTTGCTGCCTCCAGCTCGTTTGCATGACTCCTAGAATCTAAAGAACACTGCGACACCCAGCTAAACAGGACCGGCATCACCATGTTTCTTATTGTTAAACTTGTCCAACCTCGCAACAGCGACTGAGGGGGTTGACACTTTGGATTGGTCAATTTAATACATTGATTGACAGGTAGTGGAGACTGATATAGATGGAGCGAGACATCAATTTTATTCCATTCTGATGCAATATAATCCAACAGTACGATGATGGAGTCCAAAGTAAACGATTTCAGGTTTTTGTCTTGCTTACAGAAATGTGTCAGGACTATGCCTGATCTCAACACCTGTCAAAACACAGTTAAAGAGGGCTTCACAATAAAACACAAAGCAAATAAAACAAACCTAAAAGCCATAAAACTAAAACACAAAAGCAAATAAAGTCACTTAAAAAGTAATTCTTAAAAAGTATCTTTTCAAAAGAAAAGCCTGAGTTTGCAGTTGAGGTCAGCTAGTGACCTAGTTTTGCCTTTTTAACAAAGTAAACCACATGTCCTCCCGGTGGAGAGAATGTAGAAAATTATCCTTGTATCAATACATTCAGCATTAATAGCAGTACATACTGATTAGCTCATGCTAATGAGTAACCCATCAATTTTGCTCCCTGCCTTTGATGTGACTATCGTGTCATTTTTCTTGGTGACAGCTGGCCCGTAAACTGCTTTGACACTTGCTGGATTTTTACAATCATGCCAATAAAGCTTCTTTCAACACTATTCAGTTGAAATGAAAGTAAACACAAAAGACGAACTGATGTGGAATGAAAGCTGACCAAGTTCACATGCCAAACATAGAAGCTGATGGCATTCATTTCAGGACGGACAGATTATTATTATTATTTTTTGTTTTGACATTTGTAGTCTATTACTGACCACAGTGTGACAGTGAACTAAACCAGAACTGAGATAAATACCAATGAGTCTGCGTAGAGACACACAGCACATAAAGTACACTTACATGAAGTCTATTCATTATGCCTTCTCCAATTTACCATCAGAGCTGCAGGGTTAACTTAATTTGAATGAACTGCAAATAAATTAGATCTGTTCCTGTGTGGGATGAGTGTTTACGGCGCACATGTCTGAAGGCAACAAAACAAAAGAGTGCCCTCTGCTATGGAATGCAATAAGTATTAAATAAACACTTGTGGATTTGCAATCACACACACAAGAATAAAATGGTCAGAAGGCCAGTCTATGATCGCCTGCTTCAGTCCTAATGTGACTGAGCCTGAGCCCTCAACCGGCAAGACGAAACACACTCAGTGCTGAAAGGACACAGTGAGCGTGGTGCTTTTTAATGCTATTAGATTCTTTGGAGCCTACAAAAGGCTGCTCATCTATAAATGTAGTTAATATTCCCAAAGATATTTGACTCTGAAGCTTCTCATCAGGCACTTCTTAATTCTTTTTTTATCACTAACTTGAACTCACACCGACATCAAAATGAGGAACAAAACTAGACCACACTAGCTTCTCTGTGAGGCTTTACTTCGACCCATCAACATAACCCTAACATAGCTCACAAGAACAATGTTGACATGCTAAAGTATAGAATGGCATGCAATTTACCACAGCCATTGTGTCAGTTTAGCATATTAGCATGCTTATTTGCACTATACACATACTACATGGTAGCAGTTTGGTCAAATTCAGGCACTAAAACAACTTGGAAACATTATGGTTTGGCTCACAATATATGTTATTTATGTGACTTCATTTCTGCACATCCAGATTCTACATGCAAACTTAATAACTCGCTGTTGAATTCACTCTGGACAAGACCAGTGGTCTCGAGTAAAAAATGGCTGTCGTTTTACTCAACCATCCACCGTCGACCTCCTAATGCAGGCTTTGGCTCTCTTTATACTGACTGACTTCCTCTGCTGCTATAATAATAACTGGCCACATTGTGGGTTGTAATTGGCTACTTTCACAAATTAATGAATGGATGGATTTCTGTAGCATAGTGGTATATTTAGTGAAACTTAACCAGAGTTCCATTTGATTTTCTAAGCACGTTTCTTTGAGCACTATTGAACCCATGATCCAATGTCTTCCGAATTAGGTGAAATGCTGTGGTGCAGTGGTTACTGGTGAAAATATGAATGATCTAAATACTGTCAGTTGGGATGAGCCAGCTTAGCTGAGTACTTGCTTAACCCTGCGTCTGCCAGCGAATCAGGTCAGCTGTGCAGGCATTAGGTTTTGTCAATGCATTAAGGCAAAGCAAAACATAGAGAGAAACACGGGGATGCGGACAGATGGGAGTTAGGAAAAGACTTTACTGCCAGGTAAAGTCATTGTGTGAGACAGGTCTTGAAACAGGAAAAGGCCAACAGACACCCACACACACAGTCTATACATCACCCATTCCCACATTTATTCATGTAGAAACTGACAGTCAGTGACATGAGACAGGATGAGGTGCAGCCTCTTACTAAGTCTGCCTCAACCAGAGAGAATTTCTAATAGCTCAGATATTAAACCTATCTAAATCAGTGGGTTTGGATTTGATTCCCTGATTGACAGAGAAAGGTTATCTAATCGACTAGAGGCACGGTAGAAAAACGTTCATAATTCTTGGAAGAGTAAAGTAAGCAGCGTCCTGCCAGCGGAGGTCATGGGGGGATACATAAGAGATGATGAGGTCGGATAGATACGATGCTGCAAGCCTGTGTGATGGTTTATACATGAGCAGAGGCACTCAAATCCAGTGTGGCTTGCACATAAGAGGAGGTCAAACTGGGTGTAATTTTCTAGTTTACATGAATATTCTACCAGTGGCATTTTGTAAAAGGTAAGGCTTTTATGACTGGCTTTTGGTAAGCCAGAAAACAGGATAATGCAATAACCTTTCCATGTGGACAGAATCAGCTGTGGGTTTGGTTTGGTTAGTTTGGTTAACTTGTGATTTGTAGAATGTGCAGACTACGACTGAAACACATATGTCTTGGTTCTCTGTTACTGTTTAAGATGAACTACAGTTCAGTCTTTTTTCACATCCTTTTTTGTGATTGGATCCAGATACGCCAGATATCTCTACGCAATTTGCGGGAATTATTTCTATTGAATTTGATGACCCTCTACCTTCATGGCAATTTTTCTATAGAGATGGAAATGTCAGCCTGTTGTTTCACCACTTTGGTCTACCACTATTGGATAGATTGCTGGATTTTTGTGCTGACAGTCAAGGTCCCCAGAGGATAAATACTAGTGACTTTTTGGTCTTATGATTTCATCTGGCATCACAAAGATATTTAATGGACATGGTATCTGTGCTGAGTTGAATGCCTAATCTAATATTGGTTATTTGGTAGATATGGTTATCATACCTTACTCCTCTTCTTGACAAACTATTTTAGATGAGGTTTATGGGGATCAGTGGATTTTTGTGTCAACACAGCACATAGAAATAAATGTTTTCAAGTCTCTGCCCTATAATTCGATTTCATTTTGTATTGTTCCTTTTCATTTTGCTTTCTTAAGCAATTTATCTCTCAATGGTTTTGCAGTTGTTGGATTAACCCCCCCGGCACAGACATAGAAAGAGAAACAAAGGGAGAACAGGGTAAGAGAGGGAAAAGTGAGTGATTATGGCTCACCATGCTATCAGCATGTTTGGCAGAGAAAAGCAGATTAGCCCAGCTTGTGATCACTATACATCCACGCTGGAGACAACTGGAAAATAAATTTAACTACAGAACTGCATTTAGCTTGTGGGGGGGAAAGGAGAAAAATCCAAAAACAACAACAAACAACTTCCCTAGTTTAGAAACAGAAAAACACTTCAGTTTTAACCTGGAGATAAGGGCTGGGAGACAGATGTAGCCACAGGGTGTGTGCGTGTGTGTGTTTCTTGGTTGTGCACAAATGTATGTGTGTGCGCAGCTAATTAGGATCTGTCATTCAGCAGACTAGTCACCTGACTTTAACTTTAATTATAGTCCTTTTCACATACACACACACACACACACACACACACACACACACACACACACACTGGTCACCTCAGGCCTGGCTAAACCACAACTACTTAATGCTGAATGCCAATCCAACTTTACTTACAATTCATCTAAACCTGTCAAAGAAAGTCCAGATATAGTGGCCCTGATTATGTAGCTGCCAAGCTAATTTAATTCCTGGGATGGTAATGATTAAGATCATGCAACAAAGCCTTGGAAGTCCTCTAACTTTCAGTCTCCTAAACTGTCTACATAGAAAGTTGCGATCCAGGGGCACCCATCTTTTTGAATGGATGGATGGAAATTGCAGAAACACTCAAGACACGCTGAACACTAAAGTCGAACCTAGCAAACCTCCTAATGTAGCTTCTGGCTGAACTGCTGTTCCATTACTTTACCCTTCCTAGAAAAATTATCCCAGTCTGGCCTAATGTGAACTCAAAGCAGCTGTTACACCATTTTGCATTCAGGCAAGTCTCTCTCTTTTTTTTTTTTTTTGCCACCCCCAACAGTCAGAAGCTCTGTAAGTGCTTCTGGCATTGATCTATAGGAGTCTGAAAACACTGAATTATTATTTTTTTTTTTAGAGCAAAAATTTGCTTCCAGGTGATCTGTAACTTCCACTAGTAGCTGGAAAAGACAATGAGACTAGAGCATAAAGGGCACTATTTAGTCTATGCCCCCTGCCCCGCCTTTTCACAATCATCTGACCCATCAGCAACTCTGTTTGACTGCACAGACAAAATACACTGATATTTAACCGAGGAGGAGCACTGCAGCCTCCCTCTGTGTGTGCATCATTCTCAGTCTGTGATCAATAACGGTGGATGATTACCTGTAGCGATCCTCTGGCAGCAGAACCCATATATGTATTCCTACATTAACATCAGTATTTGGACTCAAGGAACAGCTGATAAACCTCATTGACTTTTTAAAACCCCTCTATGGAGAGTTCATAACTACAGCTTTAAGTTTTGCTGATTAAATGTGCCACAATATTTGTTACAGTGACATTACTGTGTTCATGGAAATGTTTAAAATAACAGAGAGCAGCCTCTCAAATCATAAAATCAGAGTGTATGAACGATTTGAATTCACCTCTGTAGGCACGTCTAAGATGTCCTTTAGATATAAGGAAGCAGATTGCACCTTTGACTTCAGACCAGCTTTTTGTTGGTCTACAGTGCTGTCGCTTTCTGTTGACTCAAGATAGCAATCCACCATCATGAAACTATATAAACTTGAAAGATTTCCAACTTCCAAAACAAATTGAATTACATATTGCTGGTTTTGAAATTTCATAGGCTACATGATGTGTCAGTCATTTCATTGGCTGGCATGTGGAGGCAAGTAAGACAGCTTTTGTTGAATGCAGCACTGAAAGACCAAAACGCTGCATCAGTGAGCTTCCACATCTTTGTAAAATGTTGTTCATCAGCTTGTTTGTTGACCGTACCTGCCTCATGTGGTGGTAGGTACGTTGAGCCGTCATTGCACTATTGTGCAAATGAGCATGCCGGCTCACAAAAAATAGTAATAATTGTCTTGTTCAACACGTATAAATTACAGCATCTTATGCTAAATTAAATCAAAGACGGTTCAAGAAACAATGAGAGACTGTCATTTATTGCCTTTTATATATGTCTAAACAAGCTTTAGGGTGAACACCAGCGGCAGTGGGATAATAAGCTGGCCTTTGTTGGTTTCTCGTCATTCATACGGCCGCGAGGACAAAAACAACAGGCTGAGAAGCATCGGTACAACCAGATGCTCGCCCTTCAGCCTCAAAAAGCTGTTGTTATCCAGGAGGGTGAAGTGGGACCAACATCTGTTTCTTCATCTGTCATCTTTCTGTTCACATCACACCTTGTTTTCTCTCCATTAGAACAGCAAATAAGAAATTGAATTTTCGGTCAGGAGATAGATGAATTCTTTGAGCCACTGCTTGTCTTATTTCTGTTTCCCCGTGTGATCCCCTTTCTCTTTTTCTTTCTCATCCTCTCTAACCCTCTGCTGACATCCCATAATTTCCCCCGTGGGCTGATGGCGTCGCACGGGAGTGGGTGGGCAGATTGGGTGATTGGGATCGAGAGAGAGGAAGCGAGAGGTCCCGAGTGAGATAGAACGGAGTCGCAGAGACGAAAGATATCAACAAATTAGTTGGAAACATCACTTATGTCATGCCAACTGTGCTTATCACACGGGTTAAAAGCTTTTCACCAACCTGCTCTCTCCTTTTCTACCTTTCATCTAACCTGATTCCACTTTTTTTCTTTTTTTTAAACGTGGGCCACAAAAAACATTTGGAATTGTCCCAGCAGATCGTCTCAGCCAGCAGTTGTAGCATAGCCTACAACGTAATGAGTGGTGGCAACTTTGACCTTCAGAGTAAGTCTGCTAAAAATGTTTATTTAAGCCAGTGACAAACTTAAACTGCTGGTCTTTGTGTCTGACATCATTTTGGAATGGGTCTTTGCCTTTGACCACAGTGTTTTGTGAGTAAAATACTTCTGGTTTAAATCAATGCTTAACTCAACTTGTTAGGAGGAGGAGCGAAACTAGTCATGATCAGCAGATGTTAAACAGAAACCAGTGGGGTGTTTCCTGGAAATGTATTAAAGAAATGACCAGCTATTTATGAACTGAATTCTGATAAATATTGCCTACCTGACAGAACGACCTTTTCTAATAAAGCTTCGTGTTAGCTCATGCAGGGCACAGAGGTCATACAACCCCGCTGAACCATCATCTCTGTGCACCTCACCATCTCACCTTCGGCTGGATGATGAGTCGAACATCGACGACAACTGCACCTTTGCAACCAAGTATGATGAGGAGGGGACAGAAGAGAGAGCAGAAGAAGTCTGCAATACCTGCTATTCTCGCCCGGCAAGCAGAAATCCTTCGTAAATTGAAAAACTGGCCTATGACTAAGGTCTTCAAAGCTCGATGGATGTGATGGATAGCACTCCTTCCTCCATCTCCAAGAAAAGTTGATCAAAGAAGAATTACTCATGTCCCGCTGCTAATGCCTCTGCTTCAGATGAAGAGAGCAACACTTCGGTCCACCATAAGCAAGTTGGGTGTGCGCTCCCAAGTCCTGGTGAAACGCACGGACGGTTTTCCTCAAACCCAAACTCAAGAGCTATCTACTGCCGCTTCTGCTGCTCATGCTGCTGCAGCTGCTGCGTCCCAGGCAGAAAGCGTGCTCCCCCGCAGACGTCAGGCCAAACAGAACCCTGAGAATGGCAGTCCCTACTGCTTTAACAGGAGTGACACTACTCGCACCTGCCGCTGTGATTTCTACACATCCAGGGAATCAAATCATCACAGGTAATGACATAAATATAGTAAAAACTTTAACGTTGCCTTTGGTGTATATAGAGGGGTCATGTGGGAAGTTCATCCAGAACGTGTATTTGAACTGGACACAGTTTTAGCTATCATGTTGGACCCGGCAATCACAAATTAGCATCACAAATCGTTCTCAGCAAAGGCAGCTCAAAATTGAATCACAGATTGGACTGGTTGCTGGTCTGGCTCTCATCACCAGACACGTCTCAAGGCACCCGGCCTTCTCCTGGGTCGTGTGTTGCTCTTTTCCACACACAGTTTGCCTCTTCCCAAGAAGCAATCCAAGCTTGTTTTAGAAGATTTAATTCTGCGTCCTCAGGACCCATGTGGAGAAATCAAATCTCAGTGACTGACAGCAGTTCATGAAGCACATTGATTCTAATCACAGTGGCCACAGAGAGCTCAAAAAGAAATAACTGATCATAAGCATAATTAGTAGTATCAGACAGTAATTCCCTCAAATGTCTAACAGGACACCAAGGAGACATCTTGTGTCGTCATGACTAAGGGTTCATTACCGTGCGATCTGTGGGATTTTAGGTTTTTTGTCCAAGCGAGTTAAAAATTCTTCAGAGAATGAATAACTCTTCCGCGAGGACTTTCTTTACAGATCGCCGTTCCACAATTTTAATGGACTGAATGAACTATTATACAATGAATTTAGTCCACTTTGTCATTTCATGTGCAGAGTAGAACACTATTAACCTATTCATAATGAAAAAAACCTTTGCTGCATAGATGTTACCATGGTTACGATTCTTACATTTACATACAATATAAGCTGGCACTGATATAATCATTTATGTGTACACAGACAAACTCTTTCTACTTCAACTGTGGACATGGTCAGTGCTCTTGTGTCTTTGCTCTTTCTGTCGGAGGTGCATCTGTATTTGCTCTGCCTGAGGTTATGCATTTTCTCACTTTAAAATCATGATGAATGTAGTTCACCCCTACAGTGATAACAGCACCAACCTTGGACTGAACTGAATAGACAATTTGGGAAAAAAAGGAGAGAAAGTATTTGTTGAAAGAAATGACTGAAGAATGAATATGTGAAGGTGCACCGAACCATCGCCGATTGAAAACAGTTAAATTGCAAAATCCAAAGGACCAGATTAAGAGTACGCTTTGAATTTATCACACGAGTTGTGAACGCTGCATTGTAAACTTCCGATTCAATGAAATCATAACCTACACAAAGGATAGGTGCAGATAAAATGATCTTATAAGCTTAATGGTACCTGCACTCAACGAAGGATGGTTAATCGTTTTCTCCTGAACTTTGTAGATACGTTTCTAAAGATTAGGTTAAAAGCTTTTTGCTAAGGTTTGAAAATAATCAGCAGGCTCTAATAACGGCCATTTCAGTCGATGTCTTTATGTCCACGTGTCATCAAACTGTAACTATCATCAGGTCACATGTTCAAAGTTTTAATAGACTGTAGGTGTGACTAACTCAGACATTTTGTTTGCAGTCATTTAAATATGGGATGTAAGACATGTGGTGAAGATTGGATTAAATATAGCCAATAAAGGCACAGAATTAGTATTAAAGAAATGTAAAAAGTTTTTCGAGGCTGCACAAACGATACAGTTCATTGAGTTATTTTTTTGTTTTTTGCTGCTTTGTTGCAGCAATCACACGATAAAACACATGAACAATGAAGCAAATAAAATAAAAAAAAAATGAAGAAGACCAGAAAGAAGAACAGATCAGTGAGAATGACAAATCAGAGGGCATTTTAAAACGTTAATGCAGTAATCATTCAATAAAAAGTTCTAATCAATAGGCAAGGTAAGCATTCGGTTTATGTTTATGTCTTTCAGCTCCTCTCAGATCCTCAGACCTCATCCGCAGACTGTTCCATCCACTTGGAGCATAAACATTAAAGGCCACACCAGCACAAGTGTGAAAATGTGTCAAAATCAATCAAAAAACCGACAGGTAGCCAATGCGAGGACTTTAAACAGTGTAATGTAGTGTAATGTCTTTCCTCTGTCTGGTCTTGGTCAGCACTCAGTCCCTGCTGATGCTCGTGTTCCCACTAAAACAAACTTTGTGAATAAGTGATACATTTCTCCCTCACAGCGCTTGCCTCAGGAAGCATGCGTGTCTGTATGTGGACAACACAATTAGGCAATGTGCTCTGCTATGTCACTGGCAAGTCCAGCAGAGAGATCAGCCGCCCTGCATCATTGTACAAGACACCAACACCACGCTACTAATGAACATTTAGACATTTGTGAATCGAGTCTCAATTGTGGAAGTTTTTTTTTACCCACCCCAGAGCACACAGCACCTAATACACTATTGTTAACGAACACAAATGACTGTTTTCCAACTCAACGCAATACATGTTCAAGGAGCAGTTGTAAAAGCCACACTCTGGGGATTTTTTTAGGCTCTCATTTCGTGACAGTGTTGATGAGCCACCGTTTTAGCCAAACATTGTTTTAACAAGTAACTTAATTTGTGCTCCGACTGAAAAAAATAGAAGCTGTTGCTTAATGGAATAGTGACGTATGACAACAGTTGAATCTGCAAGTCGTACCTCAGCCTCCAAGTTTAGCTTATGGGATACAGGACTCGCTCAGCTCCTTGAAGGAACAGGGCAGTGCTTAGTGCGTGTGTGTGGTTGAATAACAGAGAGAGCGATGGTGCTCAGAGCAGACAGGTGTCAGCGATCGGAGCAGAGAGAAAGTCAATGTACAGTACAGGTTACAGAACCGTGAACAAACTCTCTAGTTTCCTAATACACAAGTAGAACTTTTATGAGAACACTGTCACTACCCCTGCTATTGTCCATGCTATCACTATGCATGCTAATTACGTGAATTTTGCTAAATCAGCTGTCCGGTTGTGATAGCAATGCAATACGGCTGACTATTAACCACACCGCCATCCTCTGTTTGAGAGAGAGCGTTACATGTTAGACAGGAAGTAACACTGACTTGAATCAAGCTAATCAAATTATTTTTATGACTAACATTTATTGCACCGCAGTGCAATGAAATGCAACAAAACAGAGCATGTTTGTCAAAGAAATTGCTGTGGAGGATCCCCCAGTTCCCCTAGAGAGGCCTGGGGAAAGCCCTGAATGTCCTAGAAACGCCCATGCTACTGACAAAGCATTCCTGTTTGCTCGTTCTTGCTACACACCACTGTCGCTGACCGTTTCAACATTTCATGCCCTGACCAAACCAGCCCCCTGTGTTTTATGTTACCTTTGTAATAGCAAACCCTTTCCTTGTGCTTTTTGTGTTTCCTATCACTCAGTGAGATATGGGTTCTGTTCTGTGTAGCCCTGGGGGTCTCTTGCACTCCCTGCCGAGCCGTGGGTGTGGATTCACCAGGGAGCACCCTCAGGAGCAGAGATAAGGAGTATACTATGCTCTGTTGTATATCTTCACCAACTAGACTTCACTCAATTGCACATGTGTAATCATACACTTCAACATCACCCATATGTTAGTGTCACATATATCATCATTCAAAATATGATCATTGACTTAGGTAATATTTACATTTAGGGCATTTAGCAGATGCTTTTGTCCAAAGCGATTTACAGTAATTCATACATACATTCAAATACTGATGGCGATGGCTGCCATGCAAGGTGCCGACCAGCACAACAGGAGCAGTTTCATTTGCTCACACTGGAGGGGGCTTATTTGGGTTTTATTGTCCTTCCCCAAGGGGACTTCGACATTTGGGGAATTCAGGGGAATTGAACAGACAACAAGACGCTGGATCTACCTCTGAGCCACAGCCGCACCGTTCTCACCTCCATCTGCACACCAAATAGGTAAAGATTGTATGCTGGGTAAACAGTATGCTGTTTAAACGTCCACTCTGATGAGACTATTTACTCTTTCAACGGGTCTCGAAAGTCACCTGTAACAGTTGGAAGGTTAACAGATGTAAAACTGTAGATACAATCAATTACAGCATGCAAATTCACCTGGTGCAAAACACAGGAAAACCATGTATCTCCAAGTTCATTAACGTTGCAAATCCTCTGGGTGTGCTGCACTGAATTCTACATTAGCTCACTGTTAATTAATCTTGATTAAAAGTGCCATAACGGTGATTGCGCTGCACGTCAGGGTTTGATTTGATGTGTAATAGATCGGTATACATTATTAATCGTGTCCAATATCATGTGTCAAGTGTCAGTGAGAAATGGCTAGTACCCCTTTTTAATAGCCTTTTGTTCGAGGCTCATAATGTGAAAAAAGGCCTGGACTTGAGATGAATGCTGTGTCAGGTGTCAGCAGGTAAAGGTTGGCACCTGCTGTGTTAAACTCATTTTAGAAAGTGGAAACTCCTTCCTTCAGACACATCTTTTTAAGTAGCAGTTCAAGAAACAATGGATTTAAATTCACCTGCTGCCCCAGCATGTCTGACTTCACACACTTAAAATGGACTTTGTATCCAATAAGATACAATGTTGACTGTGTTCCCCGTTTACACAAAGTATTGATTGAGGCTTCAGCCTGACAAGCCACCTGAGATGATCCATTTGTTTTTAAAAAATAACTTTCAAACAGAAATGACACAAGAAGTCACAGATTTACATTTACATTACATTTATTTGAATAGATACTACATTTATTATTGGTAATTATTGTAGCCCGACTTGCACCTCCGCGGCGTTGCACCTTATTGGGAAAGTAACTGCAAGTTGCGGCATCACGGGCCAAGGAGTGTGATTCGCTTGGAAGCACCTGCTCCTCTTCCGGTGCTCAGGAAAAGTGCTAACAGCAGGAACTGAGACCTGTAGTTTCCCCAACAATTACACCGTCTCTCCTGACTGGCCGGCTGCTCCTCTTGGATCACACTCGTCCTCCCTCGTCTCTCAGTTTACTTCTAGTGTCAGGAGGGCAGGCTGCTCCTCAACAAAACTGAGTCATTCAAGCTGGGTTTGTGTGCAGCCCCCCCTGCAGACACTCAGTGTAGGTCTGCTTTCTACAGTCCAGAAAGCTGCTCTTGGTCTGTGTGTTTAAAGGAGAAAGTCAGCTGGCAATCAGCTGACCGCCGCCAGCAACACAGACACACCAGCACACACGTGTACACGCTCACACTGGAGTGCGGCTTCAAAAAACACCCATATGGAACCGTTGGCGGTTCCATCATCATCTTCTGTTTTCTGCTGTTTATGCAGCAGTCAATCGCTGTACCACTGGAGTACTTCAAGCTTTAAATATCATCTCCTTTTAATGTTCAGGATGTCCATTTGATCATTGGTTCACTCATCTACCAAAATACATTATGATATATTTTTATAAATGCTGACGGCAAACATTGGGATATGCCATGAATTAAGTAATTCATCAGATTCATTTTTAATCGCCTAGTTTTATTGTAAGATACAATGTATCTTGTAAAAGCAAATTATGTACATATGTGTGTGTGTGTGTGTGTGTGTGTGTGTGTGTGTGTGAATACATAGTCTGATATATACTGTTTCAGCTAGTTTTTTTCTTAGATCCAAGCTGTTATTCTGCTTCTAATGAAGGATTAGAAACTAATGCAATTAGGTTTTAGTTTGCTGTGACAACAAAACAAAATGTCCAATTAAGTCGCACTTTAAAAGCAAGCGCTCTGTTAGGAAGAGCCAGACCACAACATCTGACCCACCAGAGGCAAAGATGCAGATGTGGTGCTTCATTACGTTCCCCAATTCCTGCAGTGAACAACTGTTTTTTTGTTGTCTTTTCTTTTTTATGGCTACTTTTGCTCTCCTCAGCTCCTGCCAGTAAGGTCGAGTAAGGTGAGGATGCTTGTACGCTTTTTATTTGCTCTACATTTATGAACCAGAAAGAAAAGGACGGAAAATGCAGAGAGGAGCACAGAGGGCTGTTGCTCTTCATTTATAACTCAAATAAATATAACTTTACATGGTGTTATAGGCCGAATCCTTGTTTACAATGTACATGAATTATGAGCATGGACACATTTAGATTTAGATTGAGATGATTAGGTTATAAATATATTGAACATGGCAATGGGCAGAATCTCAGCCTTTGAGGAATAGCACAGTCATTTGTTGAATATATTTAGTGGTATGCGACTATCAGATTAATTATAAATAGGAAAACACAGAAGCGTGTGTTTGGTAATTTGATTGACAGTTTGAAGTTTTTCAAACGGGACACATAAATAAGCATACCATTAGCTAATCACAAGGCACTATACATGCCACTGATTATAGCACCACAGCTGGAAGCTATTATCTTTTTATCTTTTTCTTAAGTTGTATAAACATCATATTTACGCACATCCTTTAAAGCGGCTCTGGACCTTATAATCAGTATTCTGGTCTGCTTCTAAACTCTGATTGAAACTCTCTACCCCCGCTGTGAGAAATCACCTAAGGTAAAACTACTGTAGCATGAAGCTGAATACACACAAACACAGAAAATTAAGTATGCCAACAGTGTTGTTTTCTGTTTTCTCTTCTGGGAGCTTTGGATATCTTCCTAAAAGCTACCAATTTGAATATTTCCATTTAAAAAAACCAAAAACAAAACATAATAAAAAAGTCTTCATTCAGTTGGGAGATTTAGGGAGTCCCTGAAAGCACCTTCTTCACATTCTTCGTGAGTTTCACAAATTGTGGTTGATTCACTCTTTGGGGTCTCAATAGATGTTTTATGAGTGTCCTTTTGTGTGTCTATTCATTTGCATATGTGTGTAAGTAATATTAGAAACAGTAGGCCTAGGAGCATTGACGCATACCAAGTCAGTCCAAGTGTAAGAGTCCAGGAGCCTGAAGCAGTGGAGCACAAAATAAGGTCATAATGATATTGAACTTGGACTAAACTCAAAGTCTTACCTTCATTTTACTCCCTTCTGAGAGCCTGAGTATACCAGAGACGGGCTGAAGATTAAGATACAATCTCTGCAAGACACTTATCCCCCATTTAAATGTTGTTTCTTTGCACAGTTTGAAACCCTTAGAGTCGCTGTCAGTGTTGACACCATACACAGCATTGTTTAAATTGGATTTGACAGTGATTGGCTCCTCCCAAAAGCTGTGAGAGTCTTGGGGACAGCCACGGGAGATATCCGAAGCCGAGGCATATCAACGGATGATGACGAATCGCAGCTCTGGGCCGTGGGTAAAGTATTTCAGGTCACATTACGTCCGGACAATTGACAGCAGTGTGAACTTATTATCCACTTCTTTCAAGACAGTCAGTCACACTTTCAAACACTCCTCACTGAAAAGTGCTACATGAACAAATCTCACCAGGGTTGAGTCAAAATCAGAATCCAAAAAAACGGGAAATGACTCATTAACTGATTGTGTGTCATGGTTCTGTGTGTTTTATCTAATGTTTTGATTGTGTCATGTTTCAGTGTCTTGTTTTGTCTTACGTGTTGATTTCCACGCCCTCTTGTGTCTTTTCAGTGTCTCCTCTGTGTTTTCCCCTTCCTTCTTGTTGCATGTTTGTCTCCCTCTGTCTGTGTTGTGTTAGGCTGACCAGTGTGCTGCTCGTCAACCAGACTGTTCTCACCTGCTGCTCCTCCTCACCTGTTCCTCCTCTTGTCGTTAGTGTCTGTGTATATAGTCTTGGTCTTCCCTCTTGTGTTTGGGTAAATCACAGGGCATCACACACAACAAACGGCCAGTGTCTCCTTAGTATGGTATATTTATTATTGTGGCTTCTGTTTTGTCCTCTGTTTGATTTGAACTTTGCTTTTGGTTGTACTTTGAGCATTAGTATATTCCTGTTTTAGTCCTGGTGACTCCATTTTGGTTTTTCTGCTTTTTGATGTTTTTGGTGTTCAGCTTTGGTTAAAATTAAAGCTCGCTTTTTGTTCTCCTCCACCTGGCCTCCTGTGTGTCTGCTTTTGGGTTCCCCTTTTAGTTTTCGCCCTTTAAATTGTAACATTGTGGATGCTGTGCGTTTATTGACCCGAAAGGCACTGTGATGTCTAGGCTACGTCCGTTCGTGAGGCGATCTCAAAGTTCTGAAGTCATCAACATGTCTTTAGATGATTATTCTGATTTTATTACAGCCAGGGGGTCAAGTGGAATGCCCTGTGGCGATACAGCCATAGAACTCACTGACCACTTGTGCGTCCTTTTCCGTTTCATATTTTTGAAGTCGAATATGGGAAACGAGTCGTTTCTCGAAAGGCTGTTTGTTTTTTGCTTACTCTCGCAAACTGTCCAGACCGCCATTCAGCGAGCTCTGCTGTCTGCATAAGTGTACCTTGTAGTTTCCTGTGCTGGAGCTCTTTTAAGAACTTGATAGCTGCACTAGTTCAATATTAAATGTCTTGTCATGAAGTGGAATGGTATCTCTTCATTTTACCCACACATAAAATCAGGTAGCTCTTTCTTTCATTTCCTCCTTATATTCCCATGTGCCAATGCATGTTACATTCAGTCCTGAATAATGAAATATTTGCTGCCCGTAATGTCCAACCTAAATAATAATGGTCTTAGTTAAGGCTATGGCGATGTAGAGGGGGCAGATAGTGCAGCTATTATCGATTGTCCAAACGAGATCAAAATAATTTTCAACCAAATGCCAATGTTGTGGCTAAGTCTTCCTAATTGGCAAACACTCCCCCCACCAACCCTAACCCAATGTAACGTTCATCCATCGGACTGATGTCGGCAAGAAGTATGTTTGCTATCAGGGTGTCATCCTCCTCACTCAGAGCCTCTCTGTCTGGCACAAGTCAGACAGTCTCACTCAGACGCTGACGCTGTGCACCGGAGCTCATCAAGTCAATGTAGTGCCGGGCTCAAAAGAAAGCCCCACTTCTATTTCATGCCATTTTGCATTCTTTGTTTTTATGTGTGTCGGGTTGCCAGAACCAAAACTGACATCCCTGTTACACAACACAATGGAAGGACAGAGATTTTGAGCCACAGTGGTCCATGTTTAGTACTTGGTCAGTCATTACTGATTCAGCTAATTGACTTGCATCTACTAGATGCCTATCACTGTTATAACAAGCGTATCCAAAGGGAAAAAAAAGGGTCCAGTTTGAGAAGGCCTCAGAGTTTCCTAATTGCAATTTATAGTTTTTGCATCCACATGAGCGTCCTTATCGGTCTATGTGATATAAATTTCGCCATCTGCTGTATCTGAAGATTTATGTAGACCCTCTGCTGCATGCTAACAGCACACCCTGCACAGACTTTACACACCAGTTGAACACACTGTCTGTGCCATCTGCTTATACCAAAACAGGATGTCTGCAGCCTTTTTTAGGACTTCAGCTACATTCACGATAAGGAAGCGTAGATAAAGGCCATCAGTAGAAGTGTTTTACCATCTGAACGTTTGAGTTTTATTTTGATCATAATCATCCCAGACGCCTGTACTGCGAAGGGGGCTCAACATAGCCAGGCTTTGTGCTCATGATGCGGCTCAACAAAGCCCCAAGACCCCAATTAGAGTTAAACGGTACTGCGACCGATGGTTATCAACTTAATTTGCCAGGTCCGGTTCTCTGTTTTGTGCTCTGCGCGCATTCACATAAAAGGGGGCGTTTGACGTCATATTATTCTACTTACGTGCGAAAATGGATCGATCCTGGGTCACACATTTTACTCAAGATGAGCAGATTCTTATTATGCAAGGCTATGAAGAATTCAAAGAAACCATCACGGCAAAAAGTAACACTGTCGCCGCCAATAGAGCGAGGGAGGGCTGCGAGGAAGGTTAACAATGATCAGTATTATATTATATTATTAGTGTTTTAATTTCTGAAAGCTCAACATTGTGCAACTTTTACATATTAACCCTCATCCATTTAAAAAATAAATAAACTGAAGCAACAACTATCTTTTTTCATTTTTGAATGATGTCTATATTGTTTTCACATTTTACTGATCTCAGTTATAGAATGCGCGTGTGTTTTATTGAAAGCGAGGCTGAGTGTGCGTGGGCTATAAATGTTCAGTGTTTTTTTTTTGTCTTTTTTGTATCACTGTGTCGGGATGAACAAGCAAATGTAGTTACTGTCCCTGTACAATGACAATAAGGCCTTTTTGCCAGTGAAAATAGCTCAAGCCTGTGAGATTTGTGTTTGGGCGTACACTGATCTACAGCGGGTGAAACATTGATCAGTTCATCAGTTTATTCATCGCCACATCAAAGAAATAATTAACTTTACTCATTATCTGTGACAAATAAATACTAGGTTGGCCTAATTAATATTTCAACTTGCATTTTATTAAGATGTGGAAGCAGCAGTCGGACATGGCAGCAAGT
>CAEMYA010000223.1:734689-752421 GCA_903131615.1 Diplodus sargus | reverse complement strand
AAAAAAAAAAGGCAAAAGTTAATTTATGATATCACTGTTATGTCATACAGACCTTCTTGGCTGCAGATGGGGCAAAAGAAAGGACATGATGTCTTTGTATATCCATTCTTCAGCAGATCCTCCCGTAAAGCCGCTTGCAGAAACCTTTTTTCGCTTTTTCACAAAACTATCTCTCAGTGTCCTCCACTTTGCTTTGCAAGCATCAACTGAAACAAAGAAAATAGACAGGTTAATAAAATCTCTGCTCTCCCATATAACTTGTGTTTTTTTGGTCAATTCCCTCTCAGGTACTTGGCTTCTGGGGACTCCTTGATCAGCTTCCGCCTAGGTCACACAACAATAATTATCTCTGTTCATATGGTTTGTGCAGCCATTTAAAAAGGAAATGATGGAGAAGTTCCTACCAAGGCCAACCCCAGACACCTTGAAGGAGGTTGCACAATGAGCATCTCCTCGTCCATGGTTTCGTCAATGACCTCTGAAAACCTCTGACCTGTTGACTCTCTGCCTGGCCTAGTACATGATGTTTTGTTGATGTAGTTACGTGAAATAAGATCTGTCGTCAACACAAAGTGTTTTTTTTTAAAAAGCAACCACGCGTTTTAATGTTGAGTAGGTGCCTAACTTCCTGTTTTGCTATATTTGCTCTGTGTTGAATTGCTGCGTCCTGCTCCGGTATCCGCCAGAAATAGAAGTCCTGGTTATCCATGCTGGAGGGCTTCGGACTGCCGGAGCTAGGACGGAGCAGATACACAGCACAGTGGAAGTGAACAGATTTCACTCCAGTCTATCTGCTGGCGTGGTGGAGCCGTAATGCAGCATACTAGTGGAATCTCGGGGTTAGGCTTAGTATGTACTTAATAGATAATGTGATAGCTACGCTTGAAAGGAAACAGTCAAACTTCAGAAATTGACAAGTGTGTGTAACTTTGATTATCTGCGATTAGTTAGCTTGCTAACACCAAACAAAGACAAACGTTTCACCTTAGTGGCCTGCCGGGCAGTGAGGCTCAGGCAAATACAGATCGTATTTCTTTTCTGACGTGTTTCAAAAGTGGTTCTTGTGGCGATATTTACTGTAGAAGTGCAAGCAACAGGAAGTTTAAAATGCCGACAGAGACGCAGTGAACAGTGCTGGTTCAGGCATGTGAGAGCTGACGAATCAGAGCAGACTGGGGTGTCTCAGACAGTGTGAGAATGGGGTTCAGCAGCAGTGGATGGTATAAGAGAATCAATGTGTTTTTTTTCTTACATTAAGGGCATGTAAACTTATTCTAGTAGAATAAAGTATGGACCTAAAAATGTGCAAAATATGCCTCCTTTAAAGGAACCCAGTTTGGACCCACATTTAGCTTTTCTTATACTCAAATTGCGGGGTTATCCTACATAACTAATGTTCTGTTTCATATAGGTTTCACATCTGGAGCAATCACTTATGGGATAAGTCTGAGGTGGGATGTGGTCCGTACCCCACAAGGTATTTCATGTGAAACGATAACCAGTCCACACTCGATCGGTGCGTCACAGGGCAATGGTGCATCACAATCCATCAGTGGGCACAGGTGGCACAGAAACACAACACCACCTGTTATTTATGAAGAGGGAAAGACATAAAAACAACAGCAACAAAACAAAAAAATAACTTAACACCTACTGCTGTGAGAAGCAGAGACGACGGTTATGCACAGTAACAGTCCAGCAAAGAACAATATAGAAGAGAAAACAGCTCTCGATGAGCAGCGAGGCTTCTGCGTTGACTTCGCCCAGTCTGCACCCAGAGCGAGAGCTGTCTAGCTGTTCTGAGAAGCCGAGCTGAGCGCGCTGGCCCATGGCGATTTATGTAAGCTGCTGCTGTTTTGTTGTCTGTATGAATCAAAACGTGGCGGATCTCCAGCAGCAGGGGAAATACTGAATCACCTTCCGCACAGTGAGCACTTCCAGCGCGTTTGCGCGGAGAGACATGCGTGCCGGCGACCGTCCCCTCACAACCCTGAACCAAAGCGTGTGATGTCGCTCTCCTGCGTCAATCATCAGAGTTTTGTTTTTTTGTTTTTTTGCTGAGAGAAAGGATTGTATGTCATGCATCACCGAAGATGTACATCGTGGAGACGCGAACATACATCACCATAAATCTAATCATGAACCTACATCACTGGGGTTTGGAACCAATGGTCTTAAACATGATTAAACATTTATGTCATCTATAGAATCTCAGTTTCCTTGTTGCCATAGATGCCTCACTAATGATCCGCTAAAAGCAATGCGAAAAGCAAATCTTTCGACAGCTGCAAAGTTTGCAGCAGTTGCCGTCACTTCTGTACTTTGGTGAGCATTAATGTAGAAAACTGATCACGAGTTAAATCCCCCCTCCTTTTACCCAAATCCAATTACTGAAAGAGGCATTTCCTCTAACTCTGCCTCATGTTTGATAATCTTTTTTTTTTTTCCTTTTTTTTCCCCCAAGAAGTTGATGAAAAATTCATACCATGTCCCTGGATATCAAGTGAAATCATTATGCAGCCTTGGCGCTCAGTGTGAGCATCAGTATGCAAGTCTTCCATGTCTTGTAATGGGGGCGCGATAATGGACCACAAAACAGTTAAAATATTTAAATGATAGAGCCGAGACTCATATGACCGGATCACATGGATAGGTGAAAATCAGCTTCCAAGTGTGCCGCCACGTTGGTCTGGTTTGGACTCCCGGAGCAGGCAGTCCACAGAAATGATGCGTATTATATGCTTAGATGCCCTGTGTTACAGGCTACTGTGCAGAATGGGTTAGATCCCACGAAACATCTGCTTTGTTTTGTTTGATTCACCACACGGAAGCGGAAGAAGATGGATGGACCACACAAAGAGCAGTTTTCCCTGAAAAGACGTTTTAAAAGCATCCATTGTCACCGTTGAGAACGCTGGTACAAGAGCGTGTAGAGTTTTTTCACTGCCAATTTATGTCACACGGGGTTTAAAGGGGAAAACCAAGGGATGGACCCAAATGCAGATATAGACAGAAGGCAGGATAAGGGGGAAACAAAAAACGAGCTTTATTAAGCAAAAATCAACAAAAAACAAACACAGGAGCACAAAAGAAGAAGAGTCCAAGGACCAGATAGAAACAAAGTAGCAAAAAAACAAAGTGCCAACAAGGCAAAGTACAAATCAAAACTTAGGAATTCAAAATCCAAAAAACACAAACCACTTGCAAACAGGAACAACAATGAACTCGGAGGAAACATTAAACACCAGACAGAAACAAACAATGAACCGACAAAGAGAAGAGGGCATGCAGAAACTATATACACGGACACTAATAGCGAGACCAGGAACAGGTGAGGTGAGAAGAGGGAGGAGGACAGGTGAGTTGATGAGGTGAAGACACAGGAGAAGGCATGAAGGACACAATACTGACAGACAGGGGGAGGTAGACAAGAAAGGAGGAAATGGGGAAATAAAGAGGAGAGAACATAATGGAAAGACCACAGAGGTGAACACTAAGAAGACAAACAAATCAAATCAAAACATAAGACAAGAGACATAAGGCACAGAATACACAAACCATGACACATAAGACATAGAGTACAAAAAGCATGACAATGTTAAGACTATAATTAAATGTGAACAATTGGAATGCAGCTTATTAATTGGGGTCCAGGATGATGCTATTTGATTAATTTGATTTGATAATGATTAAAAAAGGTTGTTTTAAAGTAATAACACATGTATTAATGAAGGTGGGTCTCAGAGGGTCAATATAGATTACTTGGAGAAACACCTTTTAATAGTATCATCTGTGTTTCACCCGACAAATAAACAAATCATCAACATAATTACACAGCTATGTGTGTTGTGCATGTTGATGTCGTTATCCCATTTTAGACGGTTGAAATGAGGGTTAATGTAAATACATCTTAGACATTCAGGCCGCACTTCAGAGAAACCACCGCTGAAACCCTGGTTGGCGCTCTCTTGGGTAGACGTTATTCAAGGAAGCGCAGCAATGGCATGATTAAAAACGATAACGGAATAAAATAGCATACAGCGGCATGTAAATGCTGTTTATTGATATGGAAGCGCTGTTCACGCGTGTGCTTTTTCCGCTATGGGTCCCGGGTGGGCTTGAGTCTGAAGCTCTGCAGCCAGAAGAACTGGTACAAAAAGAAATTGTTGCATGAAGACGTGCCTCCAGCTGTTGTGCTCACCCAAACTGTACCCGGGTAGCTCGCACATTACTATGAAAGAACAACAAACAGATGAAACTAAAGTGATCGAAACAGACAGGCGACAGAGATGGATTACAAAAAAAAAGCTCGGTACAGTTTCCTGTGATGTTCCGCTGGCTGGCCCTGACATGCCTGATGACATATTTTTGCCACTTCACGTCGACAGCTCGTTCAGTGCTTAAGCAAAGACAAAACAAAAGGAAAAGCTTCGACTCCCAGATCAAACAAGAACACAAAAAAAGGGACTCATCACCGGCAACATGTTTGTTATTGCCGAATAAAGCAGGCAGGGGGAATGGAGAAAGGAAAAAAGGAAAGCAGTGACAGGAAAATATGAGCTACTTGTACTTGATAGAGGGTGGCGAAAATGGGTCCTGGATGGAATCAGAGGGCTTCGTTTTTCCCCAACTATTTTACTTTGACATGCTTCAGTTAACGACAGAGCAGCACAAACATTTTGCTGCTCCATCTCAACATTACGTCTTTGCTCTTTTTTTCCCCCTTCTTAATTCAAACAGTGGAAATTAGAGCAGCATCTTCACCATCTTCGAGCGTTCCATTACCCACCATGAGGCACGCATGCTGCCTCATATCCATAATCACTGTGACGTATTAAACGTTAACGCTAATGAGATTATTAGATAATTAATTCGCCAATTAGAGAAAAATGTGTCTTTGTGAGCACATGGTCTATGTCTTAAGGCATCAAGGAGTTCAGAATAACAATGATTTTTTGTTTTGTTTTCCTTTTTTCCTAGTCAATATGTAAATGAACTATCCACAGTGCCTTGGCATCTATTTGGAAGATGCTCTGTTAAGTGTGAGGTGCCTTTGAAGGCTGAAGGAGGGTGGAGGAGGATGATGTGTCTTTAAGGGAGGGAGATGGGTGTGAACTCCAATCCCCAACCAAGTACTCTACATAGAGTGCTCTTAAGTGCAGACATTTGTCCTTACTCGAGTCCACAAACTGTTGTGCTAGAGGCTTTTAGAGCACACTCTGCTGTCCTGTAGGGGACCGTAATTTACTTATCCTTTCCAACTGTAAACCTATTCCTATTCAGTTGCAAAATCATGTCTTTATCTTTAAGTTATAATTACAATTATATTATAGCTGATGGGAGAAAAGAACATGATGGTAAGACTCCATCATGTGTTCTGTAGCAAATACGCTAGAGAGGTCAATTCCTTACAATACTGCTTGTGCAGGGCTTCAGGAGGGGCAGATGGGGCCTAAATTTTAAAACACAGCAGTGTTCGGGCTGCAGTATAGGTGATGGTGCAGAATCAGAACCAGAATCAGAATTCCTTTATTAGTAGAGAGATTTGTGCGTCACAGCAGCCAAATTACAGTTCAATATATCAATAAATGATAACAATAGCAAAAATACATTATGATAAAAAGGTAAGAAATAGAAAGGCCTGTATGTATATAATATGTACAAATATGAACAGTGTGATTATAAACAGTGTGTTCAATTCAGTATATTATGATAGACTGCAATAATGTGAGCAAGGAGATATAAAAAAAAAAAACAAACAAAAAAACAAACAGTTTTTTTATAAATTATTTTTTAAATACAATCGGAACAGTGAGGCACCCACCTAGTCAAAATGCACGTTATCATTAGTTAGCTTGTTATCGTTTCCTGAACGTGTTGCGAGCTCAATCAAGCTTCTTGGAGCCGATATAACATCTCATAGATGATAGACTGTGCATTTACACATTTCTCTTCTGCAGCAGAAACTTTCTGTCGGCCTCGTCCGGAAGTAAACAACTGTGACATCACTGTGGTTTATTGGAACATTTGTCTCAATTGCCAATAAAAGAAGGTCTAACCACCTCTCCTCTTTGCTGTGTCATTGTTCAGGGATCCAGTGCCTCTAGCCGCCTCACACAGCCCCCTCTGTCTCTCTTTAGCTCGCCTGTCTTTACGAGGCATCTTTTCACCGTAGAATAAAATATCATGATTAATATTAGAAAATATGACACACACAAACACACACACACACACACACACACACACACACAATAACTGTCTTTTGCAGAAATATAGAGTAGTAAACAGTGTGCTGCTGACTGCTGATAGAGCCTGCAGACTACATCCTTAATTGTTAATATCTAGTGATATAATTACATAATTTAGATTAATCCATCGCTGGGTCACCCATGACAAAAAGTAAGAAAGACATGCATGTCATACTTTTTTCCCCAGTTGTGCTATCCTGCAACTGTCTGGTAAGTCAGGAATTATTTATGGAGTGTTTTCATGATAATGATGATGGCTTAAGATAAAAAAAAAACAAACAAAAAAAAAACCCATCTTACCTGACTAAAAGCATAGCCCACTTATGGCACAATGCAACATTAAATCTTCTCAGTGGTATATAACCTAAAAAAATAAAATATAAAAATAACCTAGAAAATTAAATATTTATGCCTTCCCTTGCAGTCGGAAAATGCATTGTCACAATACGGAGAACAGTGTCTGTTTTTCTGACACCATGACAAGTTTTGAATTTTTACAGATTTGTTCTCACAGGGCAGTGAGACTGCAAACATACAGTGATTTTATAGATAGTAATGCATTGTTGCAGATAAATTCAACCAAAGATGCAACATACACATTTATGCAACAGGAGGCTAACATTAATTAAATGCTGAAAGGGAGCATTTCACTTCACTATAGCCACATACTTTCATTGTATTTTCGCTGCCACAAACTGAGCTTGCCCCTGCTGACTATTTTCATTTTGGGGGACTGGTTAGCTAGTGGCTAAAGACTTGTCTTGACTTGTAAAATATGTAACAACATAATAATTTCACAGCAAAGCCCACTTACCGTCACTTTAACTTCAACTCTTCATCCCTCTGACTCCAGCGGCGTGTTACGTTGGAGGGTACATAACACGACAAAATGTTATCATGAGATGTGAAGTGGCCTACTAATACCCGGGTCATTTTGTTAATAGCTAATTATTATTAATTGTCAAATGTTCTTCTTAAAAAGCCATGAGTAGGCCTTTGTCCATATCTTGACAAAAAGGGCACTTTGGACTTGCATGTCCATGGGCTTGTGGTTGCTGTATACATTGCTGCCTTCTGGGTGACTTTATTATTACATTAAGACTGACTCACCTTCATGAATTTTAATTATCCTGTTCTCACTCCCACAGCATCGAACGCATTGTAACATTTAGAAATTCGAGAAAAGTCAGATTCAGGGGAATGGCGGGATGGTTGGGTGGGTCGTGAATGCAGTCAGTTTAACCCAAAATATAATCGTAACTTAATCTCATAATCTCCTAAATGCCACCAGACAATTTTTTTCACCGAACCGCTACCGTTGACAACGTTAACAATCCAAGAGTCAAACAATATCATACTACTTGAACTGTTGGCCAGCAAGATTTAATTTGAAACCTGACGTTGCATATTACGCATTATTGACCACTTGACCACTCAGTTGAAACTGATGCCTGAGGAAAAGGTAGAGCGTCACAGAGACGTAAGCTCGCTGACAAAGCGGCTGTACTTGACAAGATGGGAACGAGAATGTGTTGACTTTAATAGATGCATATAGAGTGAATGGTGTTTAGAAACATGCCAGCATATGTTCCTAATGCGTTACAGTACATAAATAATGCATGTCATTGTAATGAGCTTGATCATGGCTTTTTCAGAAGTTAATGGAGCTTTGCTTACAGGTGCTAGATGAATAAATTAGCAAGTAATAAGACTAAATAGGCCTCTGTAGACTTTAAAATGTTAAACTCATAACAAATCATAAACAACTCATGTCATCATAATGGGATTATATACAGTCTGAGTGTGTATTACAGAGCATTTTTAAATATTAATGATGTTTGTACCGTGTATATTCACTGTGATATAAACACAATCGATGTCTGTGGGGACTGCCTCTCAAATATTAATGACTTTCTAACAGCCTGAATTTTAGATTTCTTTTTTCATTCTGCAGCCCATCCATTGTACATTACAAAACGACTCAAAGAGAACCAACAATCACAACACCCATGGCTGGCTCCTGAGCAATAAGACTGCCAGGAATTATTATCATAAGACTTATTCAAAAACCCTTTTACAGCCGTGACTCTGACTCGGACTCTAATCCAACCAAGTCATCAGACATTCACAGATCCTAAATACATTTACACCATTATTATATTACATTTTGTATTTATCCAGACATTGATTTGAAGACCACTCACTGATACCGCACTAAGACAAAGGTAGGAAATGGGTGGTAACAGCTTTGTGCAACACTCTATAAGTCTATAATTCAGACTCAGCCTGTATCAAACTACCTTTACCCTGACGAAGGCCTTTTAGGCTGAAACGCGTTGGCATTTTTTTATTAGACTAGCCATGTACCAATAAAGGCTTTTTATCATTACCTTCTCGAGTGCCTCAGATTTTTTTCTTCAAAGTTCTACCTTTATAGCACATTCACTGACTGATCAACTCAGCAACCCTCAGCAATCGTTAAATCCTCCTCAAAAATACACAAACTCCGGTTGACTACAGTCTCACTCCTCTGAATCGGCTGAGGAGGTGCAGCAGGGCAGAAGGTTAGGGGTTCATTTCCCGGCCGCTGCAGTCTACATGACCTTTTTTTTTCGGCTGAACTATCACTCAGCCGTACTGGGCCGACTTTGGTCACCCTAACAGTCAGTAAGAAAACCGCACTACTCACTTGTAAAAATACACATAATCTCTCAGTACCCCTGTCTGAACACATTACAATGAAAAGACTTAAGGCAATAACAAACAGTTATTATTTGTATATGATTATTAAAGTTCAAGGTCTATTGTGTAGGATTTAATGACATCTAGCTAAACACCCCTCCTCTCACCCTGCCCTAAGGTAGAAAAAAGACTATAAAGGTCCTGCAACATAGAAGACTACCCAATCCCTCTGTAGATATAAAAAGCCTCAATTTCAGGTATAAAAAAACAAAGTGGTTCATAGTTTCAGGTGATTATACACACACTTAGGAATACATTACATTTTCTGTCAATAAATCCTTTTAAATCCTACCTGAGTTACATTTATCTTGAATCACCTTTAGGTCTCATTCATCAGTTCTACATCCCTACCAATGGAAGACAGTCTATCAATGTGCAAACAGTGTAATGCCCACTCATCATTCTCTCATTTATATTCAAATATGACAACTCTTTAAAATAACAACTACCACCCTTTTGCCAGTGAAGTCAGCGACTCCAAACACCAGCTGCCGGACAAACAAGATCACACAAACTTTGTTTCTCTACACTAATCCCTGTGAAATGACACTCATTCCACAGATCTATCATTGCCTGTCGAGATGCATAAAGGTTACTGTTTCTTTATTCAAAGGGCAACTTGGAAGAAAACAGACAATTGCCCTATTAAGTCATTTACCTATGAGGACATGGTGGTTTAGAAAACAAATGATCGCACTGGAAACAACAGTACCAGATATCACCTTTTTTTATTCAACACATTCTTTGTCCTTTTCAAAACCTACATTACCCACGGTGCAACTTTGCCAAACACAAGCTTACACACACAATTATTATTTTTTGTCTAATTTATTCTACTGATCAATTTATTTAGTCATGATTGTTTTTCTTTTTATTTCATCAGTTTTGGTTAAGTTGAACTGAATCATCCAAACAGTGACCAGACGGCACCTCTGGCTCAGCCATGACTTTGGTAGTCTTGAGTGGTGGAGAGCAGGGCAGGCAAATTGCTGGACTAAAAACACACTTAAAAATACCTCCAGGCCCTGATACAGCCATCTCAGGCCAAAGTGTTTGGGAGTCTCTGGAAGGGGTCATAGATGTGCAGGCAGTACTGCAGCACTGAAGCTGATTAGTCCGAAAACAACTGAGGAGCAGGTCCAACCCAGCTGTCCTCTGTACGCGCTCTGGTGCGTCCACAGCACCACGGATCGTGCCCAGAGGTGCCGACGTCAGTGTTGTTCGGACCATTGTGCTGTTTTAATCCATTTGTTCATTCATGTATCTATCCATTGGACTTTTCAACTTTCAAGAGTTGCAAATATACCAAAAAGAACTTGACTATCTGTAGATTTACAAATCAACACCATATTCTGAACCAATTTTCACGATAACACTTTAATAAGTAATCTGCAATTGTTAATCATTGTCAACAATACTTTTGTTGTGCAAGTTACATTTAAATGCAATTTACTACATGCATCGAAAGGCCACAAGTCAGATGAAGTGATTGTTTTCATCCCCTCTGAGTGAGTGAGCAAGCCGGAGGGGGAAAGAAAGGGAGTAAAAGTGAAAGAAAGAAATGAAAGAAATTGACCCTCACCTGTTTGTTTGCATGTCTGTGACATATTCTACAGAAACAGAATGTCTACTGGTCCTTTTCTGAAATGTGTGTGTGTGTGTGTGTATACATACATACATACATATATATATATATATATATATATATATATATATACATATATCTGTGTCATACTCAAGCTCGGTTCCTCTACCAGAGGCCTGGGAGTTTGAGGGTTCTGCGCAGTATCTTGGCTGTTCCTAGGACTGCGCTCTTCTGGACTGAGGCTTACTTGGGACTTACTGCACCGAGTACTCCCACTACCACGGGGACCACGCTAGCCTTGACTTTCCACATCCGTTCCAGCTGCTCTTTCAACCCTTGGTACTTCTCAAGTTTCTCGTGTTCCTTCTTCCTGATGTTGGCGTCAGCTGGGATCGCCACATCAATCACCACCACCCTCTTCTGCTCTTTGTCCACCACCACTATATCCGGTTGGTTAGCCAGGAGCTGTTTCTCAGTCTGGAAGCTGTCCCACAGAACCTTGGCCCTGTTGTTCTCAGCCACCTTCTGTGATATGGCCCATTGGGATTTGGGTACTTCTATTCCATACTGGTTGCAGATGTTCCTGTATACTTTCCCAGCTACTTGGTTGTGCCTCTCCATGTACGCTGATCCAGCTAGCATCTTACACCCTGCTACTATGTGCTGGACTGTCTCAGGGGGTTCTTTGCACAGTCTGCATCTTGGGTCTGATCTACTCTGGTAGATCCTGGCTTCTATGGCTCTTGTGCTTATGGCCTGTTCTTGTGCTGCCATGATTAGTGCCATGATTAGTGCCTCTGTGCTGTCTGTCAGTCCAGATATCACCTTTTGACAAGTAAGAATGTGTGGAATAAAAAAAGATGTTAGCTTTGGCTCTGAGTCAGCATGTTTTATTGATCTATTTATTTATTCATTTACTGTCCATCATGACTCTTGCTATGTTAAAGTATTGCTGTGCTGAATCAGTGGAGGATTGATACACATACACACACACACACACACACATATACATATATATATATATATACATATATATATATATATATATATATATATATATATATATACATATATACGTGTGTGTGTGTGTGTGTGTGTGTGTGTGTGTGTGCATGTACAAATATTACAAATATTAAGTTCCAAGCACTATTCACCAGCATATCTGCATTTTGACAGTTTTACAAGCATATTTACCCAAGACTGAAATGTAAACCACATGTAAAATGTGCCAACCCGTCAGGTAAGAAAAAGGTAGTAAGGTAGTAACTTGTTACATTACAAGATGTTACCTTAAAATAAGAGATATGTGAATGAGTTTAAACATTAGAAAAACAAACTTAAAAATAAAGTTAGAAAGATGTTTGCAAGACCTCTCGAACCCTCCTCTAGGCTAGAGGCTCCAGACTACATAAGCTACTACAGGCATTATAAACTACACCCTCTATGCTGGGTGTGAGTCGTTGCCTTTTTTTGTTGGTAAAGTTGATATCAACTTTTGACAAGTAAGAATGTGTGGAATAAAAAAAGATGCTAGCTTTGGCTCTGAGTCAGCATGTTTTATTTATCTATTTATTTATTCATTTACTGTCCATCATGACTCTTGCTATGTTAAAGTATTGCTGTGCTGAATCAGTGGAGGATTGATTTGAGGATTAATGACAGTGTAGTATTTATTACAGCTATGACAGCTCAAGACTACCACAGCTGAGCCAGAGGTGCTGTCTGATCACTGGTTGGAAGATTAAGTGCAGCTTAGCCATAGCTTTAGTGAGACTGGGAGAAAATCCAAAAACCGTCCAAAAATAAATAAATCAATATAGAGATTAATTAAACAAAAATGAATAAATGCATACTAATCAGACTACAACAACACGAGACAATTGAATTTATACAAAAAAAGACTGGAAATAAAGACTGGAAATATAGAGGGGTAATGAATAAGAAGAAATGATGGAAGTAAGTGAGTGAGCAGCTGAATGAGTAAGCAGGAGTGTTAAACTTAAGCATATGTGATGCCTACCGTGTGTTTGAGAGTTTGGCAGTGTCCCAGTTGTATGATTAAGATCAATTAAAGAGTAAGATTTTGATGGCTGCATGCAATCTGAAAGAATTGCCCTCAGTGATGTCACTCAGTGTCTAGGTTGCATCGTGTTGACAGTTTAAAAGATACCGCCCTCATCAGAAAAACGACCATGAAAGTGGAAAAATTAAAGCAGCGTAGTTACGTCACCGATGCCTGTAAGTTTGGTACAGAAGTTACATTCTGTAACAAGTAATCTTATTTTACACCAAACCATGATATTTTCCCAAATCTAACTGAACTCTGACAGTACAATGTAGGTCTGTTTAATGCTGCACAGTCATGATTTTTTTTTCGTTATTTTTTAAACGGTGATATATGTTGTTTTGGTAATCGCTTTCAATTGACCTATTCAGTTGTTTTTGAAGGGAAAGGTGTTGGTGTACTAGCAGTTGACAGATAAACAGCCTGGCTGATTGTTAAATTAATTTTAAAATGCATGGTTCTGATGAAGCATTCATTACATTAATACATGGTAGCTCTGCTTATCAACCTAATATAGTGGAATGAAAGCTCAAAATTTGCCTTCAAAATATAGTGCAATAGAAGTATGCAGTAACGAAGATGGGAATAATCAAGTAAATTATTTTAATATTGTACCTCAGTACAGTACTTAATTAAAAGTAAGTTGTTCCGGCATAGGGCAACACCGCCGGACAGCTGGAGTTGCGAAACTGAGGAGTCCTGGTGATAATTACATAATCACGCTGGATCGCAGTCATACATATGTGTTATAGAAACAACAACATGAGGTGTTCCCAACCGAAGGATTAGAAGAAGTGCTTGTATTTGTCTCTTTTTTAAGACTTTTTGTGCTGGCAGATGTTATGTTGCTGTTTCGGTGTGACTTCCTGTCTGCTCTGTGCTGAATTGGGCTGAAATCCTGCATCGTGCTCGGGCATCCGGCAGATATAGAACCTGCTGTGGCTGATGGAGCGGAGTGGAGCTGGACCAGACATGTATCTGGTGGAATTTAGCCGTAATATACTTTTTAGAGATCTGCTAAAACATTCAGAGGTCGAAGTTAAGTCATTTTCAGATTCTGGTTGTTCGTTTGATCAAACCTGGTGCAGCTGTATCGCTGCAGCTTCCCAGTCAGAGCCATCTTGAATTTCTGACGTCTTCGACTTCTCCCAATTGGCTAGAAATACAGAAGTATGAACGAAACAGTAAACAGCATTCTTTGTACTGATGTTCTCTCAAACCTGGTTGATGGTTAATACATATGAGCGATACATTTCCCCACTGCTGCATCCGACACTAACGCTTTCTGACAGACATCAACCCCACCACCGTGTCTTCGGCGGGCTAACTTCTCTACTCTTCTGTTGCACTTTGCATTTTATCAATGCTGCCCCGCGTCCACCCACTCCTCTTCCTCCTCTGCTATATCCACCCACATTATCCTCCATCCATTCCTCTTCATCTCCCTCCCATCCCACACCATGGCTCTCTCATCCTTCCTCACCTCCTGTCCCTCGACAGTGGTGTCAGATTCTCCCCTGGCCATGAATTTTGCATGAATTTTCATCTATGCAGCAAGAAGGCTGTCTTTCCTCTTCTCTTCTCTCTTTTTCTCTGTCTTTCTCTGTCTCTCTCTCTCTCTCGCACACACACACGCACGCATGCACGCACGTAAACACGCACGCACATACACACACACACACACATTCCCACTACGAACACTGTGGCCACCTCTCCCCAACCCTCCGCCTCATTAAAGTTCAATGTTAAATAAATGTTTCAGGGAGATCTTCTTACTTGCTTCACCCGAGTCTTGTACAGAGGACATTACTTTCAGGCGGACAAATCTATGCACTGCAGTAACTCGAATATGTCTATTTTTTTTTTTTTTTTTGGTCAGTCCAGTTCCTACCAACCTATGTAAAGAATAACTAAGAGGAGAAGAAGTGTGAGAAGGCAGGATTCAAGGGGAAAAAAGGGTTAAGGTAGAGGACATGACTGGGAAATGAGCTCTGTAGAGGAGGTAAAGGGTTAGGGATGTAGAAGAAGGTGTGATGAAATTCAGCTGTTTTTCTGTTGGTGTTTCTTGGAGCGAGCAGTACTCAAAAATGTTATTTGATCCAGTACCAAGCTGCAAAGCCAGAATTGCCAAGAGCTATTCCTTTTTCTAAGCTCTATTTGGGATAACCATACTTTGAGTTTCAGAAACTAAACTTACCACCCATAATGCATTGGGGCATGTAAGCAATAAGTCTAATGTTAGTATTGAGAGCTTTGGGCATTGAGAGGTGGTGACCCTGCGTAAGTAAACTGTAGGTAAAGGAAATTTAGAGGTCCTGCATGTAAGAAAAGTAGATTTTTGAGTCTCATTCCCAACTCGCCAAATACTCACTCTTTGGGATGGTCGTCGACTCGACCTGTAGTCACACAGCATCAGTATTTGATGAGGTAGGAACTAGACTCAAAAATCAACTTTCTAACAAAATGGACCTTTAATGTAAACAGTACTTAATCACTGGACTGAAACAGCGGTTTTCTTTTCCTAAAGGTAAGACAAGACACCGAGGAAGTGTGTTGTGTTCACAAGCTCCCTATGTCTGTTTTCTATGTAGGCACGCTCACTGGCATGATTGGCTGACAAACATTGATGCATCAGAGTATCGTACGCTACTTTCGAATTCCCAACATGTCAGTTCCAGAGAAAGGCAAAAATGTTATCGTAATTGAACCATGAAGACTACCCCTGTCTTTTTTTCAAAACAGACATCCAGTGATATGACTCTACCCACAGAAACATGGCATCCACTAGCAAGGACCACACCATCAACAAAATGCGTTTAAGGATTTATTAGTGACAAAGGAAAAAGAAAAGTCGAAGATCTTGGTTCTTTTGAGTTCTTCGAGTGCGTTGTGGGGATTCTTGCAGAGAGTCCGCCGCTGCTCCCAGGCAGCGACGGACCCCCTTATGGACCTACGAAGGAGAGGAGAGAAAGAAGAAACAGGGAGAGAGAAATGGGGTGGGGGGAAGGGGGCGCAGAATATGAGAGCGAAGCGGAGGAGAGGGTCAGGTGGTTATTTATAGAAATGCGAAAGTTGGCGCTTTAATTATTTGAAAAGAGATTGAGCGGATCCGAGATGTTTGAGATCCTAACGGATATAGTGGTGGTACGTTTGGGAGGACCAGCGGCCCATGAGACGTATGAAGTGTTCTGGGATGCCATTATGGGAGGCTGAAGTGGCAGCTCCGATTCTGAAGGAGTGCCCGGAGTAGTCGGGTAAAATACCAGACAATGAGAGCAGGTGGTGGAGGTGATGGTGGAACCAGAATCGAGTAGCCACTTGGCCAGATTCGGAGATGAAAAGAGGATCTGTCATGCTGTGATCTGAGATTTACGGAATTGCAAGAAGTTTGTGAGGGTTTCGAAGGGATTCAGTGGTGATTGGACCTTGAAGAAGAAGATGGGTGAAGGCAGGCCAAATTTGATTGGTTTTGTTTCGCTTTAAGTGGAACACCATAGTGTCGTCTGAAAAGCGAGACAAGTCAGAAATGCAGGCATGACGGCTTGGGTCGAAGTGAATGGTTGAGAAGGTGAATTCGGAAACCAAAAAAAAAAGGCTAGCAAGAACATAGCTTCCAGGGTTTGGGCGACTTGAGGAGCGCCATACGCGGAACGGATTGTGTGGAGGCAGATGGACAGCAAGTCGGCGGTAAGAGGAAGACGATGAGGGTTTCGCTGGCTCTTGGCGTAGGAGTCCTTTGAGGAGGGAAGTTATCTGGGAATGGCTGGGGGCCAGGCCCGAACTGCCAGTTATTAACTTGGAGAAGAAGCTCATACTGCTAGGTATGCTTTGATGATGTGTGTTTTGATTGCCATGATGGAATGTGCGTAATTGATGAAAGAAGTCAAGGTGATAAGATCGAACGACGGAGAGGTTATGTTGTATTGGTTGTGGAAGTGGTGGAAGCTTTTCCAAGCTGTCCAGTATGAAGAGAGGGTTGAAGGTGATAGGCTGTCAGTGATGGAGCTCTGGGATTTGCTTATCAGGTGTATTAGCGCTGGATTTTGTTGAATGTCAGTGCTGAATATGGAGGAACTGGTGTTGGGAAGGAATCGGCATTAGGTGCCAAGCTTCTGAACCTCTGAGACGAGATACGGGAAAGAGAGTCAGCTCTGGGGGCCATACTGCTGTGAACCATCTTCTGTTATAGAAACCCCCAAAACCAACTGAAGGAGCAGCGTTGGTGTACAGATGGATGTCATGTCGGTGAGTCAGTTGGTCGTCGTAGAATAAAGTGAGAATTAGTGAGAAGGTTGAGCCACAGACGTGGTTCGGCACGGCTTGAGCTATCCAGGGAGATGGAAGTCAAGAGTGATGGAACAGAAAAAGCGAGGATAGTAAGTGAGATGTGAGGACTGGCCCTTGGGGGATGATGCGTAGGGCGAAGTTGGGGTGACCCAAAAGGGGCAGAAGTTGACATTTGGTGCAGCACAGGGCGTGGAGGAAAATGTAGATCGGGAGGCTGATTCGGTTGAGCTTTTCAACCAGGAGTGAAGCCTGGAACTTGTTTGTGTCGAGGGTGATACCGAGAAACTCGAGGGGTGTGGAGGGGCCCTCTGTTTTCCCTTCCGGACGATAGAACTCCGAGGTCGGAGAAGACTGAAGTCAGAGTGATCAGGCCGGAAGTCGGTGGTGACGACGGTGGGGAAAAATCATCCAAGAGATGGACGAGGTATGGAATCCCGTGGTTTTTGGACAGGATCCAACAAAGGGCTTCAGACAGGATGTCAAAGAGTTTTGGGGCTGCCTTTGCAGCCGAAGGTGAGCCTGGTGGCAAAGTAATATGCACCGTGCCAGCGGACACCGAAGAAACGGCAGAAGTCGGGGTGGATGGGGAGGAAGATCCCTGCAGGAGGAAGATCCCTGCATCCCGGCAGAGGGCGCTTGCATCCCGGTGTCAGGAGCCCTGATTGAAGCAAGCTACTGTGGTTGCTGGAAACAAGAAGCAGACTACGCTGGCATCCCGGTGCCAGGAGTTCCACTTGAAGTGAGCTGCTGTGATTGCTGGAAACGAGAAGCAGAGGGTGCTGGCATCCCAGTGCCAGGAGCTACG
>CAEMYA010000223.1:713024-724534 GCA_903131615.1 Diplodus sargus | reverse complement strand
AGAGAGAGAGAGAGAGAGAGAGAGAGAGAGACTGAAGGCACTGACTTGTATGCCTTCAGAGGCAGGGCTGCCAGCACTCGGAGAGTTGCTGGCTCAATTCCCAGAGACCCTGAGGGAAAGACACCTATTGATGGATTAAAAACTCCCACAGTGCTTTGCTTCCTGTGTGCACAAAGCCCACTGAGTCTGCCACCTCTCTGAGCCCACACACTGGTTTGGAAACAGAGTTGTCTCTCTTCTCTTTATACATCTCCTATGACTTTATCTGTCTTGTGGTTGGAAATAGTCTTTCTTTCCACAGTTACTTACTTTCCCTATCCCCTCCTTGTGTTTTTCTGTAACATCTAGCTGCTGGGTAGAGTCCCCTTTATGGTTTTTACAGTAATCTGTTTAAGAACTGGTTTCCTGTACTGTCCAGGGTGACAGCCGGTGACAGTGGGGTACTTTTTGGTAGCCTTGCTACCTTGCCTGCTTGCATTATAAAAAATCTAAACAATGAGGAAGCACACATATGTTTGGACAATAAAAATTGTCATCAGCTACTGTGGTCTATAAGACAGTCCAGCCTACAATCGGCAGACATCAGTCACCCTGAATTGGTTTGGAAAAAACTTTTCTTTAACTTTCCATAGCAAGCTTTTTGTTAGTGTTTTATTGTTAGATAACTGGGCTATGAGCTAGACTAGCTTTTACATGAGTTATCTAATGTTGTCATTTCATCCCACCATTAAGTTAATCTCATGTCACACTATTAGAACAATATTTAAGTTGCAAACGTACTTGCATCCCTTTTTACACCCATTAAAATGAGGTGTGGACAGGCACATTGCTATCATGAGGCAGCGGAAAGTGACTGCGCTATACACCAACAAAAACCTGGGCAAAAGTCAAAAGTGCAGTGTTTGTCTGCTATTTAAAGGATGATTTAATTGGATCGTAAGATGAGCTTCCGTCATTTTAAATGTTGGTAATGTCACTGCAGCAAATAGCGCGTCATATTTAAGCAGCAAACTGTAAAGCTGACGGGACGAGAAAACTCTCCACAAGAGAAATAGCAAAACGTTTAGCTCCTGAAATAAATATTTCTTAGATAGCTCTGATGGAGCTCGGGATTTATCAGGAGAACGGCTGCTTTACTCCAAACAATTTTGATCCTGTCGTGGTGTTCTCAGTGAAGTTCAACTGCTTTGCCTTGTGCTTACATTGCGCACATTGGTCTTGCTTAATGGCGTGATGCCCGCATCGATCCTGCTGCTGAGGGATCGCTACAGGTAGTGTCATTAATGTTTTCTTAATAAAGATGTAGGCCATTATCACCCATCCACTGTTAATCAGAATGATCGTTTTTATGACCCAGGCAACACATTTGGCACATCTCTATTTCACAGAGAGACACACAGCTGCACTCCTCCTCCTCCTCCTCAGCTGAATATAGATAGGTAGGTAGATAGGACATAAAATTAGGAGAGAAACAGGCAGAGGGTCCACTGGCCAACAACCACATCCCCTCAAGAAACAGGAATTGGGGATGTCTGAAGATTGGATTTCAAGTGTTCAGTAAATGGACATATGGGAGAATGATAAAAACACAGATTCATGAATAGATGGAGTAGGAGTGTGAGAGAGAATATAGATGTGCAAGGCGAGAAATGTATTTATAGGCATAGAGATGTTGGGGGAGATATTTTCGAGCGCATTCTATGTTCAGCTGCTATGAGAGGACGGAAAGCTGATAGCATTCAGGAAACTCAACCCTTAAGATTTGTGGTACAATGTGTGCTCCGCACTTTACTTTAACCAAACGTGTCATATAGCACAGCACAGCAAATCACCAAGAAACAACTTGTGGTCCATTTTTCTGTATTGTAGGAATGCAGTTACAATGCAGTCCCACATAGGCTTTCAAGGTTAGTCTTTTTTTTTTTCTGTCTTCATTCAGGAGAGACATAATTCTTGACACCCGCATTTTGAATTTACTAAGTGTCTCAAAATGATGACAGCTCCGGATGTCATGGAGGAAGCAGCTATCGCATTAAGTACATTTTTTTTTCAAATTCTGAATTTAAAAACTGTGCATGTCGAACAATAACACACCATGCTTTAAATTAGCGTCATTATCAGGTTTTCACTCAAAGGAGAGAGAGAAGCAGAGGCAGGGATGGAGGGAGGGAGGGAAAGTGACTATAGCTGTGAATTTTGCTGTCACCATGGGAACAGAAGGCTGCTGATAGTAGCATGCTCCTTGTAATGAAGACATCACACCACCAATAACAGCAGACCAGAGTGTTAATGTTCAGCTTTTGACCAGAGAAACACACACAGGAAATCAAAATGTGAGTGTGAAATGTTTATGCTAGATTGGGCAACTGTTCAAAACAAGCCTAGAACTTTTTTTCAAATACCTGATGGAAGTTATTTTGGCCAGCTTCACGCTGTGTGTGTGTGTGTGTGTGTGTGTGTGTGTGTGTGTGTGTGCGCCTGTGCATGTTACGGCAGCAGATGGGAGTGGAGATGCATGTGCACTCTACCACTTAAGTGCTGCTATCCATCTTTTTAAGCTCTACCCTCTCATTCATCTTACTCGCTGTCTATGACCAGCAGCTCTCACCCTCTCCCGCCTTCTTTCCCTTCTGGTTGCCTTTTTTTTTAAAAAAACGACTCTATTCTTTTTCTGTCAGGGTTTTCTCTAGCGTTAAAGTTGGCTCGTATTGATATTTGATTTGGCAAACGTATGGAGTGTGTTGCGTAGTGGACGTGGTATTTCAGGTGCAGGATGAATCATGCACCATCGGGGGCCACAGGTTCCCACCTCTAACCTCACTATCAGCTTGGAGCGTCGCCGAGTGACGCAGTTTAACAAAGCAAGTTCAATCAGAAGTCCTCCTCCGTCTTTTAGACAGTCCATATCCTGACAAAAACAGTCCTTTTAGGTTTTGGACCCTCCGTAGTGTTCAATGATATAGTTTTATTTCATTTCTGTTTCTCCTATGCTTTCACAAATAGAACATTCCAGAACATATAAATATACAGCCAAAAATAAAGAAATTAAAACAATTAAATCATGTAAAAAAAAATATATATATAAATACAAACTCTTTCTGACAAAATGTGTTTGAACGCCAACAATGACAACATATTGCAGACCTGAAGGGTTAAAACATCGCTACACTGTTTGGGTTTACTATGCCGTGATCGGTGTTGTGTGTGTTTGTAGGTCGCGCCTACGTCCTCAGATAAAGTAACCGTGTGTGTGTATGTGTGTGTGTGTGTGGTGAGGGCCTGCGGTGTGCCTCACACACTCGTCAGCATGTGTCAGTTTATCTCAGAGAGGGACTAGAAATCCCATTATAGCAGCGGAAGCATGGCCTCGAAGGCTCTTAGTCCCGCTCAGAGTAGGGAGAAAAAAAAAAAAGTAATGCTACCATGAATACTGTAATTTCCTTTCACCCCTGCTGTCATTCAAATGTACACGTGGTGTTTGTTAAAAGAGATGTGAAAAATAAGCCATCGAAACAGTTCAAGGCTGTTAACTTGGGGGAGCAGTCTGTAGAACTTTCTACGTTAAGTGGGGCCAAGCCTCTGTCTGCTGTTGCATTGAAAAGTTCCTGCAGTTTCATACAGAGGGACTTTTTCAATCCAGAATTGAATGGAAGAAATTCATAATGCTCGGGAAATGTGTCAAGTGTCAGTATGAGAGTTTTTTTGGAAGCAGAGGGCTTTTCTGACAGAATAAAGACTGTCGGGATTGCTGTTTTTTTTCCTTTGGTCCCAGTGGGATACCTTATATCTATAGCTGTTTGCTGCCTCAGTGCAATCTAGTGAAGCAGATTCAGATGCAACATTCTAAATATGCCGTAACATGAATTTACCTGAATCGCCACATTACCTTAGGAGCGCTTTGTGAAAAACCACTGGTTTCTGTGTGTAATATTTTGGTTTCGACAAAGCTCAAAGTGGCAATTGTATGCTGGGAAAGGGTACTTCAAAAGAGTGCTTCCCGCGGTGAGGTCCTGGGAAGGCAACGGGGGTTATTTGGCCCATTATGGATCACACACTGGCTGTTAAAAACCACAATAGATGTACGACTCAGCTGAAGGAGGCAGCCCAATTTCTGCTTTGGAAGCAGAGGAAAATGCCGCAGCTGCAACTCCTGAGAGCAGTCAGTGAGGGAGATTATATGAATGAATGGACGCTCTGATGATCCATGAGCAACTCCATCATGTGCTTCTCTGATGTTTGGCAGGTGTCATGGCGCCGTGCTGAGAGGGCTGCATTGCAGACTTCCTTTAAAATATAACTGACAATGTACTGAATGACCTGATGTTGGCTTTTAAGTGAAACTGGAAAGTTTTGCCACCCTATACTCACCAGACAAAGGGTGGTAAGGGTAGCTTTTTACAACCAATATTTACATTTGTTGCTAGGCAGAGACCTCTACTGGCTGTAGTAATTATGACAGGACCAAAGAAGGAGGTCACATCCTGAGGTTTTTCACTTCAAGGTCTGCATATGGTCAAGGTTGGGTTGGGTGGATGGGTCACACCTTGCCTGTCACCCAGGAGACCGCTGGTTGTTTCCCATCTGAAACCAAAAGTCCACATTGTTTTGTTTTTTCTTATGTAATGTACTCAACATGGGACAATGTGGCATACAGATGTTGTCTTTTTGTTTAGATACAAGCACAAGCAGATGTACAGCCAGACATCTGGCAAGACTCAAAGTACACATGAATTTTGTGTGTTTGTTCAAGTTATTTAAGAGTCTGGGGGCAAAAAAATTGCACTTAACGACTGTTTGCATTTTTGTATCATGATAATAATGGAAATAAGGACCATATTTTCAGAAATATAATGCAAAGCTCTTATTTGTTACTATCATTGCATAATAATCTGCACTGCCATTGAACTAGAAGTGGCTTATACTGAAAGTCCTATGTTTATTGTAAAACTCTTGAATCTGAACAAGGGACTAAAATTATCCAGGCTGACAGAGCCATCAAACAGAATACTCCAAGTATTCCTGGAAAAACTGTTCTGACCCAAAACTAGACCCCCGAGTCCTAGATTTTTCTGGCGGGCCCGACAGGGAGGACATCAATTTTGGGGCTGTGGAGTACTTTGACGCCCCCCCGCTGTAAGAAGATTCATACCAATTTTCTGTGCTGCCCTGAATTTGCACACAGAAGAATTCAGTGGAAAATCAACTCTGAAGAGTCAGTCATGATGACCTGACTCTTTGGTACAACAGACAGCTGGAGCAGGAGAAGTACATTTACATAAAGAAGAATACAAAATAAGGAAGTAAAGACTGAAAGCTAATGGTGGCACGAGGGCTCTGACAAGGAAGACAAATGTGTGTAACAGAAAAAGACAACATAAATGTTCATGTATCTCAGCCAGTTCTAATTCTTTATTATTATTATTTTTATTATTATTATTATTATTATTTATTTTTATTTTTTTTCTGAGGCAAGTCAGGTAAGGCTGTGTAATGTCAAGACCCATCCTTCGTCCAGGTTTTGACCAAATCTGTTGAGTTGTTGTTGTGTTTTCATGCTGACCGACCAACCAAGAGACACAGGTGTCAGGTGTCATACATAACCTCTTTGTCGCAGGTAATAATGTACTCGGCCAGTTTACCTCACATGTCAGTGATTTAAACTTGCATTGTAATTATTGGTGTTCCCTGAGATAAATGTATTCAAACAAAAACAAATTTTAATTTCTTCTCAATTAAATAAATATAAAGTCTTTAACTTCCATGTCAATGTCAAGTCTCAAATGATCTATTTTCTGTCAAGTCTTGCAAGACTGGGATCCAGTTGACTTCAAGTCCATGTCAGAATGACTCAAGCCCACGTATCTGCAGAGAAGATCATCAAAATAACTCTGCTAATGAGCCTGCCCTCGTCAGAAAGACGACTACATAGGTCAAGAATGAAAGTAGTGTGACTCATATTTACGTATGTGGGGGCGACCTATAGCAGCTGTAGTCATTATTACAGACATATTATTACTTCTTTGAACATGTGTGAGTTATGATCTGACCTGAGCATGACCTAGAAGTTACAATCAGACAAGGGGTGAGCTGTGACCTCGCCGTATTTAACAGAACCGCGTGGGCACAGAATAAACATTCTGTTCTCAGGGCACCTCATCAGTTCACTGCAGGTACTGAGGTACTTTCAAGGCCATATCTTCCGCTCTGAACCTGCCTTTTGACTAATTATCATAGCAATCATTGAAATACGACTTTCTCTCTAGCTCTTTGTTAGACTCACCCAGTGCGCCCTGGTGTGCAGAGGGCTGACTTTATACCTGAAATAGTTTGAGTCTGCTATTTAAATTGTCCTGTTTTACCTTTCTATTAAATAATACAAAAGACAATCTTTATTTGTTCACTTCTCTACAAGGGGAAATAATTAATTTCCGCCACAAGTTACATATCGAATGTAAGGTAATAGAGGTTATATCACGTAACCCCTTGATTCTACCGGGCACATCTCTGTCACAGGGCGAATGTGATGCTGTTTTGTCCCATCCTCCACAAGAATTCATATCCGGCAGGGAGCGTTTCAGAAGTGCCTGATGTTGTCGATGCGCCCAGATTGTGTTTATTTCACCATTTCTCCTGTGGTTGAGTGGGCTACATAGTTAAATCATTTCAACATCTGTGTGTTTTAACTGGTTAATCATTAATACTTAAGACTCTGTTGGGCTGTAGAGCCCAAGTTGGAACCGGATATTTTCTTTTGAAAACTGACCACTGACTGTCTTGATTGACTGATGATGTAGCCACAGTCTGACTCTGCATATTCACCGTGGTGTAAAACAGAGAGCCGCTTCTGGGATGCTGCTGTAATATACGGCTGGAAACATGAGCATTGTCTAGAACGGCCGCAATCAGCTCTGGCGATCGTAACATGGCCCAGTGAAAGAACACAGTGAATGCAAATCACAGTGTTTTCCTAGACCTGACCATCTCTATCCTGTTTCACTGTAATGTTCATATTGTTTTAGGAACAGTGATAATATGTATGTTTTTTTTGTTTTTTTTTGTTTTTTCCAAGATGCTAACCCTCAAACTACTCTTGTTGTTTAGGTGTGAGGATGCGTTGCTACTAACAGCTGCAAGCATGTTTCAAAATGAAGGGAAAAATCTGCAACAGCTTCACTCGGGGCTAAAGGTGTCAGCCCACAGTGAAACATGCAGGCTGTGGACTTGAAGCCGCCTCTGCTGTCGCATTTCATGTAAGCACAGACTGTCAAAGTGTGACGCCTGCCTTAAAGGGAAAATGCAGTGTTGTGTCAGTCGTTTATGAATTTTATGAAGCTGCTGACGCAGTATTTCTCTTGACATCCGGACGCTGAGGTGCTCACACATTCCCTGCCGTCAGACTAAACTGCTGACATGTTGACCAAAAAATACAGCCTGTGTGCTCTTGATCTTTGTATTTGCTAATCTGAGTCACTCTCCTTTTGACATTTTTCTTTAAATCTTTGGCACCAGCTGTCAGTATCGTTTTTTTATACCCATCTTTGCCAGTAAATTGTCACTGCTGTTGACTTGTTTTATGTGCAATTTTGATGATCAGCTCATCACTGTGTCTTCTTTGCACTGCCTGCTGACTGAACAGTGTGGATGGTACTCTGACTCCTTCTTTTCCGAGGGAATTCTCTTGATGTGGTTGTTACATATACAACACAACCTTGTACATGAACAACTGAATTGATTGCCAAAACATTTTTTTTTTTAAAAGCCTGAACAAACTACATCAGACAAACTATCTTAGTTTTGATGACTGAATAACCAAACCTAAATAAACAAATCACAACACAATTTCACATTGTTTTGCTTTATATATATATATATATATATATATATATATATATATATATATATATATATATTTGGCGGACCCTGCCACCTTTCTAGCTTCAGGCAAGATCTAGGGACAAAGAGCAGCTTTTTTGGCCAACTATGGAAACAATAAATACATAAGTAATACATGTATGTAGATCTATATGAACTCATTAAGAAATTGGTCAGTATGTTGATTACAGATATGAACTAATTGTTACCCAATGATTAATTCACAGTAGCTATTTAGTATCTCCCAGTATGTTCTCCAGTAACTAGTCAAGATCTACTCCATTGTCCTTGAATCACAGTTATTCAGGGGTCACTCGCTGACAATTCAATTATAATCAAGCTGTTTCTGATTCATTCCTCACTCTGTTTCTCAGTAACTACTTACCTTATTGCTGAGTTTGGTCTGGGTCGATACAGAGGCAGTTTCCTGGCATGACAGCAGGTTGATGAGGGCGAGAGAAAGAAATGATTGCAACTTCCAGAACAAAGAGAGGAAGCACCAGAAGAAAACACCACAGAAACAAAGAGGGACAGAAGAAAGCCTGAGACGGACACATGTACCGCAGGGCCTTGTTTCTGCAATCTGTATGCTCGCTGGCCAGCCGCAGCTAACATCAACACACACACACACACACACAAGGATGCACACCGTGAAGATTCCTACAGAGAAAAGAGCCACACCTCAGGCTAGCTGTTCACACACATCCCAAAAGAGAACAGCTTTGATGCAAAGCCTGAATTCCTGCTTTTATCTGCCTCCACTGGGTCTACAGTGTGTGTGTGTGTGTGTGTGTGTGTGTGTGTGTGTGTGTGTGTTTGTGTAAGAGAAAAAGGTGGCACTTTCCAAGTGCAGATATTAATAGTGTTTGTTAAAAAGAGGCAACATGTTTGATTAGTTTAAGGTGAAAGAAATAATCTCACTGGTTTACACCTGTCCGCCTCTTAGAAACAAATTAAGAGTCTCCTGACGTGTCAATACTCGACATGATATGTGAGCGAAACTCTGGTGCCACTGGACAAAAGGTGTCGGCCGGCTGCACCATGGCAACTGGAATTCAGCTTCCCTCTCAAACGTGTGATGATCTCCGCTGCGCGTTTGAATCTGCAGTCCATCCAATCAAACGTCCCTGAAGTGATTCGCAGAGGCCAAAATCTCTGCTAAAGTTTGGATAACTAATGGCGGCGGACCCGGGGAAGTGCTCGGGTGCCCGCCTGACTGCCGTTATGATACAGATAAGGGGGGCACAGTTACGCTGTGAGGCATTGTGGCAACTGTGTGCTTGCAATGAAAACCTGGTGCTTGAAACCCCAAGACAACAGATACTTAAGAAATTCAACTTTTCAATCAGGAAGGAGAAGAAAAAAAATGAGCAACAAAATAAAGGGTGAGATAACCCGAGAAACGGGGGAAAAAAATGTTTTGTGATAGAGAAAGAACGAGGGAATAATGGGGTCTGAAAGAAACAGAGCAAATGTGGCGCCACCCTAAAGAATGAACATGCTGCAAAATAGAGAGAGGAAAAAATGACAGCGGAGGTGGAGGAGAGGAGGAAACAATGACAAATACCAACGAATGTGAGCGCTAACAGAATTCTAATACTTACTTTATCACCCGGCCAGACTTCACTGACAAATCACTTAATATGCAAATGGCTCCGTATTTATTCCAATGACAAATCGCGCCGTCGCATAAACAGACTTGTGAAATACAAATGCACACAGACGTCTGCGTTCACACGTTCCAACACAGGTGGTAAAACACACACACACACGCACTGTCTCTCTCTCTCTCTCTCACACACACACACACACACACACACACACAGGTGGCTTATTCATCTGTCGTCCTTTTCAAATCCAGTGGTGATTAATAACTGCTGTATTTGTTCCCAATGAAAAATGGAAATAAAAGCCACTTCTATGCTGCATAAAGAGGATGGATGCCACAATTCCACCTGTACAGGGTGTGTGTGTCTGTGAGGTTGGTAATTAGGATTCGTACTTGTATGCATTCTTCTTTGCTTCATCAAATTTGATCATGGAGCCCCCCTGAGGGACAGCCTTCAACTCCAACACCCCTCCATTGCGAAACCCCTCCATTCCAAAACACCCCCACTCCAAAACACCACTGTTCTGAAATTAAACATCACTATCCGTGGTGCTGAAATCCACACTTCCAGCCGCACTCGCACAATTCTAAAGTGGGTTAAGGTTAGGGTTAGTTCGGAGTGGGGGGGTTTCGGAATGGAGGGGTTCCCCCAATAGCCTTTTCAGAATAGCGGGGTCTTTAAAAAAAAAAAAAATTACGATGAATTGAAGTCTATGTTCGGAACAGCGGGGTTTCAGAAAGGCGGGGTGTAACCAGCCCCGTGTTACATTTTGAAATGTGAATGTGTAATTATTAACTCGTCTCAGAATGCACAAATGTCTGCTGACAGGGTGTAAACAGCCTGGTCTCACTTCCAACGCTTCAAATACAGCAGCCTGGTCTGCTGCCATACGCTTTTAAGTTTGTCACTTACTCCTCTAGTGACACTTCCTCAAGCTTTCCTCTGGTGCAGTAATACAATGAGCAACAAAAGGTCTGACCCAGAGATTCCACCAGATATGTGTCCGCTGCGTTACGGCTCCGATCTGGGTTTACTCCGCTATCCGCCGTCCGGCAACCCCCACCGGTTGCGTTTTGAGTACACCACAGTACGGTCGACAGCTGGTGTCGTGAGTCTGAGGAGTTCCCGTGATAATCACATAATCACTCGCGACTGCAGTTATAGGTATGTGTTATAAAAACAACAACACGAAGTGTTCCCAACCGAGGGATTAGTAGAAGAGCTTGTGTTTGTCTCTTTTTTGAGATTTGTGTGCCGGTGTCATCATGGAGTGTTTATTTTGAAAAGTAACCGGATGTCATGTTGTTGTCTCGATGCATGACTTCCTGTCTGCTCGGTGCTAAATTTATTGCTGCGTCGTGCTCCGGAATCCGCCAGAAATAGAAGTCTTGCATATTTGTACCGGAGAGCTTCAGACTGCCGGAGCTGGGACGGAGCTGATACGCAGCACAGTGGACTCAGTGGAAGTTAACACAGAGACTAGAGTGGAACCGCTGGCGTGGCGGAGACGTAACGCAGCAGACACGTATCTGGTGAAATTTAGGAGTGAGACAGGCTGGTTCTGGTGGTTCGTTGGGTCATTCACAGGACTTTGTCTCCAGAGACTAGGGTTTGTGTCCTAGCTGTGACGGAGAGTGTTTTGTTTATGATGTAATTAATTTGTGTAAATGACATTACCCATTTCAGAAGGTAATGTAAGTTACATCACTTACGTTACAAGACCCGAGTAGGATAATTTGAGTTTTTCCCATGAGTTTTTGTGCCCAAGCCTTAAGAACAGTCAAAAGGTCACAATATGTATATGACTTGTACGGAAGCCCCAAGGGTTAAGTGAGACATTTTCTTGATTCACGATTGAAAAGCCTGTAAATAAAGTCAGTGACAGCTCTCACAGAATCTTTACGCTACATATCGTCATTGTCGGTCCCGATTGTGATGCAGGTCGGGTTCACTGTTACTGGACTTAAAAAAATAAATAGTGTTCATGTGTCAAACTTCTATGTTCAAATGATATCCCAGACTGAGGGA
>CAEMYA010000223.1:669936-704499 GCA_903131615.1 Diplodus sargus | reverse complement strand
AAAAAAAAAAAAAAAAAAAAAAAAAGCTGAATTTTAAAAGGCTGCAATCTATCTGTATGAATTCCTGGCTTTCACAGCCCAGTCTATCAGCTGTGAGGAGAGAGCAGTGGGGTGAATGATCAACTGTTAACCACTACTGCTACTCCACTGATTACACTGCCAGGCCCTCCATCTGTCTCCCTCCCTCCCTGACACTCCCTCCACCCTCCCAGGATGCACGAATAATTCTCCCTCCAGATATTTGTCTGTATCTCTCTCTCGGCCTACCCACCCCTACGCTCTATCTCTCTGACCCACAAATCCCTTCGCACATGCCGTCTCTCTTGGAGGAATGCTCATGATTGCTAGCTCTCCCCGCTTGCAGAAAAAGGCCCTTGCCAGGAGAGTGGAACAAGGAAGAAAAATACGCTGGAGGCTTTGGCAAGAAGACAGTAAGTTCTATTGTAGTTCGGGGAGATTGAGGAATTCAACAGGCCTCTCAACAGCCATTCATCCGCTGCGCTAGACAGCCCTCGTCGCACACAAGGACTTCTCTGGCAAAAATTGACCTGCACTCATTGATTTGTCCCTTGTTGCAGCAGTTGTCTTGTTGCTGAGAGGATGGGGGTGGTTGTTCGCAGACAGGATGACATGGTCCCATGTCAAACTGTTCTTGGTAATTGGTTCGTTTCTATTTAGGCTGTGTATGGAGGGACATGTGGCAAGACAAGCCTCAAGGGCTGGATTAAAAGCAAAAAGAACCAGATTTGGTTGTTAGACTGTTGGGGGAGGGGGGAGAATGAATGCATAAAACTCAAAGTTAGTGTTCAACTGACTGAAGTTTCACTGCGATATGTTTGACATAGCAGCGTGTCAGTTTGAGTCCAATGCGTTATACTGGGTCCTATATCCTTGCTTACATCTAAAAGTTCAGTGCTTGTATAAAAAGTGACAGGTGCCACAAAGATGGTTCTCTAAGATTGTTAGTTTAAATTGAGAATCCTTTCCCTGTCCAGATAAAGCTGCAGCGGGTAACTTGATACTGGATAATGGATGGAAGTGAGAGGCCACTGGATCTTCAAGACCTCCAAACCATTACTTTACACACAGTCGGTTTATAACTACCAACCCATCAACCAAATTACAATATCTGCCTTGATAGCTGAAGACCTCTCTTCAAGTTCAAGTAATATCAGGCAATTAATGGACAGGAATAATGTAAAATAAAATAATATGTTAATGCAACCATGTCTCCAAGATGTACGCCCATATCTAACTCTAAAGAAAGGAATCTGTCTGACCTGAACCTTCTATCAGATCTACTTCACAGTTGGAAAGTTTGTTGCTGAGGACCAAAAAAGAAGTGTGGCGTTGTATTGGATGCAATTTGGAAACACTGCACATTGATTATCAATGATTTTTTTTTAGTGAATAAGTGAATACCATGTGGCTTCAGCTGAGTGAAACTGGGCTCACACAGGTGATCCCTCTCATATGATCTAGTGGGGAAGCAGATATAAACAAAATGGAGATCAGCGTGGTGCAACAACTCGTTATAACGTATGAGAAAAAGAACATATGCAGAAGGTTAAATGAGCCTTGGTGAGTGGTAAGACGTGGTGAAAACAGTTTATTGTGATTTTTTCAACTAAACTAAACTAAATTTAAAAGCTGTAGTTATGGACCCTCAAGGGGAAACGAGCCAGGATTTTAAAACAATCAATCAAGTGTATCAGCTGTTCCTCGTGCGCAAATGCTCATGTTAATATAGAGATGCACATATCATCTCTGCCGCCAGAGAAATCGCTGCAGGTAATGTCATTATTATATTCAGAATCAGAAATCAGAATCAAAATCATTAAGGATGTATTTCCCCCCTCTCATCCCACCATTATTGATCAGGATGATACTTTATCTGACCCGTCCCTCCTGATCCAGAGACTGAGATCAGCACACACACAGAGGGACAGCAGTGCTCCTCCCCTTCAGTAAAATGCCAGTGTATTTTTTTTATATGCAGTCAAACAGAGTTGTTGATGGGACAGATCATTGTGAAACAGCGGGGCAGAGGGTCCAGCAGCTGAGGACCGCATCTTTTTTCCTCATTGAAGATGAGTGCTGCTGTTTAATATGTGTCAGGTCCTGGTGCACCTGGCTCTTAAAGGGAATGAGAGACGACACTTGGATTGGTTTGATTTATTTTCTGCCCCAAACACAGCCGTGACTAATTCAGAGTCTAAACATCACCTCTTGACGCCGTGCGCCGCACTTTAACTAGTAAAATCGAAATGGACACGCTCTAAAGCACTAACGTGTTGTGCACTAACGTGTTGTGCTTTAGACCATGTGCTATAGACCGTCTAAATAGAACCCATTTCGGAAATGATTTCATCAGAGAGAGACCTTTTTTTTGTTGAATAATAGGATCCTTTTTTTGTTGCCAGAAACACAGGTCATGCTCAATGAGAAGCCTTTTTCTGAAATTTCACAGAGGTCAGATACGACAGCTATTAGAGGTTGTCGCCTAACAATGAACAATGTTCCCCTTCAGGTGTTTGCTTGAACCTTCCATCTTGTGGGCTGCAGGACATACATATCCAGTGTCAAACGTTGTGCTTTATACATTAGAAATAAATAAATCAAATATAAATCAGCAACACTTAACATTGTAATTAGATAAAGCTGATAAAATGATGCAAAACCCAGGGCACACACAGGCAGGTAGAAGCGCACACACTCCGATCCTCGTGTACGCCATTAGAGACGGCAGACAGAGTGCGTGGACTCTCAGGACGCGGCACTGAGTGAGTTGCCAGCAGCGGGTTCCTGCTGTCTCAGCTCTGAAGGCAGGAGACACTGCACTACTGTTGTGCCAGACAGCGCTGGTGTCAGCAACGTGACAATGAGAATAAATAGCTTTTGATTTTGGATCTGAGGGGTCTTCTACAGACTTTTCCTTGCTAATCACCAGAGGGAGTTGATTCTGAAGATGAGCAGGGTGAGAAAAAGTGAAGATGGGACACTTTCTTTTGTTATAGCTTCCCCCTTGCTGATTAAAGCTGATGAGAAAGGTGTATTGTTACAAAAAAACTCTTATCTATGCAACTTTAATCACTTTATTTTTTGTCTAATTTCATGTATATAGGGCAATGGCCAATTGTTAAGCAGGACTGGTTTCCCTGTATCAGTTTCTCAGGCCATTATTCAACCCAATAGCCAGAATAAATATTGGCAAAGTGCATCTCTGCAAAAGCAAAGATAAGTTTAAACTTAAAAAACTTTAAAACTAATGTCTCCGAGGCTTCAATCTCCAATTATCCTCTTGCCACAAGACTATGCTTATGCTCTGTTTAGGTTTAGGCACAAGGACCACTTGGTTTGGATTAGGAGAACATCATGTTTTGGTTGAAAATACCTGTTGGTCATAATTAGGGTTAGCCAGAAAGAAGGCTGGAGACCCGAGTTCTCGTTAAAAAACATCCAGTGGTTTCCACTTGCAAATGTCAAAGCCCAGACTTGAACAGTGGTCACTGGCTTGGCAGCACTGTTTGCTCCACCTCCTCACATGAAAGTCAGGGAATAAAATATGTAATGTTAAACGATAACTGCTAACAATTTATCAATTTATACTGGTGACTGGACTGCATTATCATAACTGATACAGAAAATGTAGACCAGAGCTCACATTCCATCCTGCCCTGCAGCTTTTTGTTCTGAGATAGTCTGCAGCTAGTTTGTGGCAATACACCGACAAGCCACAGTGCAGAAGTACGTTCCCTCTTTACTGTTTTCCAATTGGACAGTGACTAAGAGACATCTAAGAAAAGTGGCAGCCCACGGCATCTGACGCTCAACTCCATCAAGCCTGTTGTGCGGTACCACAGCAACGTGGGTCTGCTCACCGCCTGCGTCATGTCGCGTGTGTTGTTTTCGAAGGCTGCACTCTGATTCGCTACCTGCTCGTGGGCGTTTGCAGAGACACAAACACCAGTTTCATTTTTTTTTCTGTTCTGTGTGTTGCCAACAGCCTCCAGAAGGGCGTCAGATGTTTCCCAGCCTGGAGAATCTCATTAGGAGCGACGCGCACATGCAGCATGTGCTCCGCACACGCTACCTGTGGTGAAGCACAAATGTTCAGATCGTCATGTCCATACACATTCAGCGGCCGGAAAACACACACCAGAGTTGACACGTTTATGCATGAAAAATACACACAAAGACTTTTTTTGATCGCAGTTCTTTGATATCAGTAATGGAGCAGTCTGAAGCATTAGAGTGTCACCGTCTATCTAGACTTATTTTCCAGTAAGGATGCACATCTGTTGTCCTAGAAGGAAACCCTGAATGTAGCATGAGTGGGTAACATCAGGCCACTGTGCAGCTGATTAATTATTTCTTAAACACGATAATTGCTATGTTATGGTAAGCCTATGTTGTGTTCATTAATGTGTAGCATAACAGCATGTTCCCCAGCGGATCTTTCATCTACTATTTATTACTATTCAGGGTAAGTAGACATAATTAAACATGTTACATAAGTGTGGGCCTAACTCTCATCATATTATATTTTAAAAAAAATTTTTAAAACATGGGCTCCTTTTTTCATCCTTTGCCAATGTCAACACTCGGGCTAAATGTTACTGTAACTGAAGATCCAAAAGTGCAATAATCTTAGAGTTAGTCACTTGTTGTCTCATTCTGTCTCTGTTGTTTTTAATCAGACACATTTCTGTCCTGCATGTCTTAGATGATTCCCTACTTCAGCACACCTGATCCAGATGATCAGCTTGTTACAGCTCTCCAGATGATCACCCATACATTTGAATCAGGTGTGTTGGGACAGGGATACATCTATAACATGAAGGAAAAGGCGCCCCAGGAACAGGATTAATACAAATAATGCACTAAAACCAGCCACTTTCAAATGCTATATTTCTAACTGAGATAATCTTAGATTTAGATTTAGATTTTTTCCGACACTCCCTTCACTTATCATGACAATAATATCAGCTCAAGACAACTACAGCAGGTGTAGTTATAAAGAGGTTTATGAACTGAGGAAGGCACTAGTCCATACATGTCTGTTCGAAGTGTGATGGCTGTCTTTGTATTTGTATAGTCACCTGTAACTGTCAGTTGGTATGCTGGCACACTGTATAGGCTTAGGAGTACATGACTTCCAACTCAAAGGTTGTGGGCTTGAATCCTGGTCTGGATTTCAGATGGTTGTTCCGAAGATTGTCCCACGGGGGAAGATGCAAAAAAAAAAAAAAAAAAAAAGATAGCATTTAAACGTGTGAGTGTGCAGTGTTACAAATCCTGTGCTGGTCTCTCCCTCCTGGAACCAGATGGGCGGAGCAGGGCCATCAGTGAGTTTCAGATCACCTATTCTGACTCTGATCAGCCCTTCACTTTCTCTGTTCCTTTCGGCATCCCTCAGTCTTTTGGTTTGCCTTTTTAGTTGTTTTTATCTTTGTCTATAAATCGCTTGTTTTACGTAAAGTGTCTTGCATACACTCCCTCCTTGTCACAATCCAGAGCCGGCTTGTAACAAATGAGGGTAAAGAGCAAGTCCTCATCTCACCAACCCCTTGCGCTGGAGACAATGCGAACAATGCCAAAAAACATCAGGGTCCCTGTCATTAAACTGTGTCAAAATCCTGCATACAAGACCGGTAATTTTTTCCCCAGAGACAAACGATGACCCTCTGGGTCCAACTTTGCCTTCTCAGTCTGCTGCCGGAATATCTCCACCTCAATTTGCTTATTAACGTCCAATTGGTGTTGAAGCTTTTCATGCTCCATCTGCATCAATAGAAGTTCTTTGTAACGCTCGAAAGTTACCCATGCATCGGGGAAGGAAACGCCATAGCCACTGGAGGACACCACACTGGATCCACTCTCAAAACCCATGATTCAATTAGTTTTGATTTCAAAGCCACTTTGATATTGCCTTTGAGGCACTTATCACCCTCAGCCACTGCATATTGTTCAGCCAACTAGCAAACTACTAACACTACCAGGATCACCAGACAAAATCAAAAGGGAACGCCGCTTCAGCCTACAAGGGAAAACTCCACACCACTTTACGAATAGATTCACACGGGAACAACCACATATCACCTGCCCCACCTGTTACACCGGGTGATCATGTTGCCCTGTGCACAAGCAAGACCATCGGCAGCCCTGAAGCCTGGCATCTTGTACACTACAGTTGAACTGTTGAGCTGAAGTTAAGAAGAAGAATGTTTATTTATGACATATTATCATAAAAGGTACAACATAGTGAAACTTGTCCTCTACATTGAACCCATCTCTTGGGAGCAGGGACTGTCTCGAGGTGCATGCTAAATGTAACAAGAAAGCTTTTCTAATTTGTGTTTATAGCTCGCTCATTATTTGAAATCTGTTTTCAGCAAAGGACAAGGTCAATTATGAATTAGATCAGCATTCACCTTCCATAGCAACCAGGACACCTCTGTCCATTCGGTGGCATATATCAAACTCTCCAGACTGTGAATGCCACAGTTTGAGACTATTTACAGAGGATCAGAGTGTGCCTCTTGTTGGTGTGGATCACGCTGTATTTGTTCTGGTGGTTTTACAGCATGTTCTGTTTTGTTATGAGGTATAATTAGGTATGATTGATATGTTCATGTTCAGTCAATTTAGTTATCTGTGATTAGACTTTGGCTGTTAATTTATAAACTTGAAGTTATGAAGACATAATACAATGATATGAGCCACAAACACCTCAGAAATAAGAGTGCCTGGTTCTTGATGCTATTATTTTGATCTGCAGTCACTGATAGGAAAAGATTAAAGTCTGATGATCTACTTCAAATTCAGCTAAAATTGTTACCATGTCCTGATCAAATCACTATAGCAGGGACGGAACATTTCTTTTCTAAGGCCAGTCTCAGGCCCACAATTACAAGTCATGTAGTTCTTTGTCACGTTAATGTCAGCAGCTCTGTTTTTCTATGGTTGCCCATGCCACAATTTTCCAGGTTAGCTTACAGTTCCAGTGTAGATTCCAGCTTCAAAAAGGGACAGTCTCATTTGTTCCTTCAATGTTTCTGGCCCAAACAAAAGCAGACAGACCGGAATGTTGTGGAGCTGTTTAGACCCAAGCGGCATTCCGATGATGAGAAAACACACAGCTGACAGGTGGGGGTACAGAGGCAAACATGAAAGAACAACAAGGGACATGCAAGAGGGAGACTGCAGATTAAAGTCAGTGGAGTGCACAGCAGAGAACAAACTAGTTATGTGTCAGAGACAGAATGGGTGTGACAGCGATTCAGTGGGAAGACACAAAGTCCCTGTATCAGAGAACCAGAGATGGCCTGCTGTAAAGCATCTCAAACACCCACTACCAGACCGGCTGATGATACACAAAGCAAGCTTTGGCTGACTTAGTCATGCAACTTATTTATTTATTTATAGAGTGATTTTTAGGCTCCTCAAAGACATTTTACATGAACTAGAATGATCACAACATCAATCACCCATTTAAAGTGGTTCTAAAATACATTTTGATTTGTGATCACATGCCTTGGGGGAAAGAGTTCCAGAAGAAGAAGGCAGCTGTGAAGAAGGCAATGTTGCCCAAGGCCCCATGCTTGGCCCTAAGTAATAATTATAAAAGTAGTGGGCAGGGTCACCATGATGTCACCCATAGGACTTGGGGAGCTGGAATGAAGCAGTTGGCCAAGATGGGGACTGCCCGTGCCTGATTTCCCCTGACTCAAAACAGACAAAGAGGTGGAGTGTGGGTGGAGCTGAAGCTAGCCCTGTTAGTTAAACAAGCACACCTAGCTGGAAGCTACTAAGCTAGTTTAGGCTTACACATTTTCTGCGACCAAACATCAAGGGAAGCAAATTTTGCGAGTTTGTTCATGGGATCAATTATGTTTATTCAAGTTACTGTGTGTGTGCTTTAACACAGGTGTATTTGCCCAAAATAGCCAGAATACCTAAAGGGCCATTAGCCTGAAGTGAGTGAGTATACAACCGGCATCAAGGGTGTGTCTTTGTTTTGTTTCTAATCAGATACCACTCATCAGATACTCAATTTCTTTCTGTTGTCCTGCAGTGACTTTTCTGTTTCACAGCTTTTCACAGTAAAAGTATATTTCCCCTCCATTTAGCATTCAAAGAAGTACAAATTACCATAGATGGAAGTGAATTTCTGCCATTTGTTAAGTGCTGGTAGTTTAAGAAGCAAGAGTGAAGGCGAATCCAATTTTTTTATCCTGAAAATGAAATACTACTATTACTACTACTACTACTACTACTAGTAGTAGTCGTAGTAGTAGTAGTAGTAGTAATAATAATAATAATAATAATAATAATAATAATAATAATAATAATAATGATGATAATAATAATAATAATAATAATAATAATAATAATAATAATGATGATAATAATAATAATAATAGCTCTCCTTGACTCAAGGAACCTATTCCGTCTAGAAAGTGGGGGCTCTGCCCACGGCTGTCTCTTCAAGAGCTCACCAGCTCCAGCAGCTGTCTGCAGGTTAACAGCGTCTGTCCCTTCACTCCCATCTACGTATGGGAGTGCTAAGCTATCTGTAAGTGTGAAACCATAAGACCTTGCCAGCCGTGTCTCTGTTGTCAAAAGAAGGTATTATTTTATTTATATTATTTTTGCCTTTTTGTGGCTTCATTGTTATAGGACAGGCGAAAAGTGACAGGAAATGGGGAGAGAGAGAAGGGGGATGACATGAAGCAAAGGGCCACAGAATGGAATCAAACCTTGGGCTATGAAGTGAGGACACAGCCTCTGTACATGAGATGCACACTCTACCAACTGAGCCACTGGGGCGCACCCCAAAAACATTTATTTTAAACCAAAACATTATCTTTTCCAACCCGAACTTAGTGTTTTGTGTTCTCAACCAAACCATACAATATGCTGCAACATTAGGATATAGTTGGAAAGTTGGAACAGAAATTAATCTGAGGTTTTCACATAAAGAATGCTTTTTGCGTTAGTCATTTGAAGATGTGATTAAGGAATGGATCAAAGTTTCACCAGCAGAGAAGGAGATTTGATGGAAGGAAATAAACAGAGTTTTCTGCAGAAAATAAGGTACTTCTGATGATTTGATTGATCGAGGAGATGTTGCTGTCGAAAATGACTCTGCAGTCGCTGATGTGTGGGCAGGGAGCCAGGAAGGAGTTATCGATGGTGAGGCGGAAGTCGTTAGTGGTTTTGGTGAGAAACTCAGCTTGGATTGGAACAGCTTTCAATTACAGGGAGTGTTGCGCTGGCCCGGACACCCTGCGGACCACGGGAGAATACTGGACCTCTTATTGTTAAATGGCCAAGACTCAGTCTCTGCTGGATTCAGCTTAATCCATCGCCTCTTTGTGTCAGCGTGATGAAGAGCAACATTCACTCCAGTTGTTTTGGTTTGCAGACTGAGTAATGAAGCCAAACAAGATACCGAGGAAAAGCCGGCCTCATGTATGTAAAGCACACGCATACTTGAATTCCATACATTTCAAGCTTTGAATTTCACTGTATGCTCGAAGGCGAAAGTAAACGCTGACACACTTGTGAGTGCGTGAGTGTGTTCAGAAAGAATACCGAATGTATTCCAAACTATAAAGTAGTTATTTGAAGTTGAGAATAAAAGCAAGTCTCGTAGTTCTGGGCTGGCTGCTCAGCAGCGAGCCAAGAGAACAATGGAGAAATGTATTGAAAGAAAGAAATGAGAGAACTCTGATCAAAACTAAACTAATCTTCTTATTCTAATTGCATTATACGTTCAGTAAAACAGAGCAAACCGGGCTGAGGTCCACAACAGCTTTCTTTATCCCTTTCATTCTGCTTTACCATCGATACAGAAAAAACACTATTCAATTACCCTCAATGTGAAATGTTTGACAAATAACACATTTAATGTCTTATACACCCAACTTGTTTTAAGGATGAGGCAAGCATCTCAAACACAGAAAACCCTCAAAACACTTCACCTGTATCTGCATGGCTGGATACCACTGGGGAATCTCGACAGGGTGCTTTCACACCTACACTGTGGTGTTTGCTTTGGTTGGTGTGAAAGCTGTCAATCGAAGTCTGATGTAAATAGCCGATGTAGACCAATGAGTCCGCTTCAAAAAGAAATTCTCATCACAGGTTAGCAAAGAAACCAACCACTGGACTTTTTTGGATAATAGAAGCTGGATGCGATTTTTGCATGATCTCAAAAGCAAAACTACTAATAAATCCATCTGCTGATTGTGAACGCACAGCAATCTTTAAATAAGCAATGTCTATAAGCAGCTTCTACATCTCTATCATTTGGTAACCGTGGTAACTGTGTGTTTATGTCAGTATGTAAGTGTGGGGATTTGCTCTGATCAGTCAATAGTCAGAAGCAGTTCAAGCTGCAGCCTGCTGTGCTTTTTTCCTACTCTGCGTTTTGTGTGATATAGTGATCTCACAGTAATCCTGTAATATTGGTGCAAAACACCATTGTTTTTCATCCTTTCAACCTCTTTTTTGCTATTTTTATGGTATAATAATATCCACTAAGATTTTAATGGTAATTCCACAAAATAAGCATTCCTTTTTTCCCTCAGACTGTAAAGACTTAGCATTCTTGAGTTCCGCAATTGTAGCAATGACTATTATAAATAAAATTAGAGACAAGGTTGAGGTCACACCGCCTGTCAACATTGTGACAGTCTGACCCATGAGAACTCAGTAGTCATTACTTATGTAGCTGCTAACACTGGCACCAAGACCACACCTACAGCAGCACAATAGTAAGTGTCATGCCGGATAGCCTTCTCGAACTGAGGTACATTACATATTATTCTCTCCTAATCATTCAATATAGAGCTGTTTAAGACTTGATTTGGTAAGGTATGATTCCTGCATGAGTGAGGCTATGCATTGTAGAGCAGCATAGTGTTGCAATGCTCCTTTCTCCAGCCATGTCATGCTAATGTTCCCCATAAATGCAGCCTGGAAATCCTAACAATGAATACAGTTGCATTCAAATGGGCTCCTCTCTCTGGACTTCATTACCTTTCCAATGACAGTTTAAGTTAAGTTGCAAGTAAGTTGAAGTGCTTAATGAGTGGAAAGTGTGCTAGAGTGCGTTTATCCTCATGAACTTCATTTAAATACTCGACTCCAATTGAATAAACGTTCTTATGCTGTTTTAACCCCGTGTGACACATGGTAAACATTGGCAAGGAAGCTATTAGTATAATAGCAACCAATTGAGATGTTTCCATTGTTATTCAACAACTGGAGGACCCTCTGAGACCTCCGAGAGAAAAAGCTGACCCCCATATTGGCACGCAGAAAATGCAGGTTAATGATAATTGAATATTTGAAGAGGAGGCTGAATAATAACAGCAATAGAAAAGCAGCAATTGAAAAGTCGGAGGTGGACAAAGGGAGGAGAATTATATTTTCCTGATAGGTAATTACATATAGAAAAACACACAAACAACCGATCCACATTCACCAGGCTCACACCTGCTAACTTCTCTGATTATTTCCACACTATAATTAAACAATTTTCTCTCCATATTGTTCCCTACAAACTCATTAGCCTTCAGCTTTTATAGATTGAAAGAGAAGAGATTGTTTGGACTGTGAACAAAATGCCTGGTTTTAGCGTGTGATCTCTCAATATTGAAGTAAGGCTGGTCAGCTGTCTTACATCCCGAGTACAGAAGCTAACCCGATGCTTTAAGCCACTGAGGCATTTCAACAGGAAACCTAATTGACGCGCTTTTACTTTACCATGACGGATGAATGAGAGTCCTGCCTTTCTGTTAAGATGCAAACGAGTCCATTTATTTCACATCTCATGCTTTAAATCACACCATCCTACACACTTAGAGCAGCTAAAGTTCCTGACGAGCAAGCCTCTAAACCTTGAGGCTAACATTAGCTAGCATACTACTGATCACAGAAACCTAAAATCTCACCTCCAGTTCTCGCTGAAATATAGAACACCTGGGTTGACTGCTTCTCTCCACTCATCTAGATTCATTTATCCTTCTGCTTTTGTTTTTGTCTCACTGCGACACGTACAGGAAGTTAGTGCGCCACGCCAATCTCAGTTTTGTTCGTATCTGCTTCCCCATGAGATCACAGGAGAGGGATCACATGTGAGCCCAGCTTAAGTCTGCAGATGCATGAAGCCAGTGCTTGTTCTGGATACATGTGACTAACAGACAGACATACAGAGGTTCCATGTTTTTGCTAAATTAGTATTTTGGGAACTCTCCTCATGACTCAGGACTTGTGGTGCACTTGCAATATTTTTCCTTCAATTTCAACCATATCACACTGTTTTATTATGGCTTTCCATCCATGTTAGCTTCAAATGAAACAGCCCTATAAATAAATACATAACAAATACATTTTTAAACATTCTTTAAAATGCTATGGACAACAGATTCATCTCCACAGAGCTTAAATCATCCGATTTTTTTGTCAAACTACTATTTCCAAGATGAGTACTTCATTTTCCTGATTTTTAGGACTGACTTTACATGACACACACTGCACTGATAACAGTAATGTAAAGATGTCTCAGCAAGCAAAGCACCTGTTTGTTGGCATTTGAGTGAGTGATGCAATGTAAAGTAGGGAGTGTGTGCCACTTAAGACTTAGAACCTGCGAGCTGTGTATGACACAGTGGGAAAGGATAACCTCCTTGTTTATGGATGGGTTTCACACATAAAAAAGTCCAATGACACCCCATCAGTTGTTGTTGATCTCAAATTGCACATTTTGGCACTCACTTCTTTAAGCATTTAGCTTGTTACACATTTGTAAAACCACTTTTGGTACAGCGAAACTGCCCATCAATGACAGTAAAAAAAAAGTTAAGCAGCTCATTCATATACCACATGGTCTAATGAGATTTCATGGGTACAGTAAAGGCCATTAGATCACTGTTTAACATTGTTACAAAAATTGCCCTTTTTCTAACGAGCACATTTGTACTGTGTAAACAAATGTGCGATCTCAGTTGTTTGTTTTCAGACAACAGTTTGGCGCCATTCTTCTGCATTAAACCAGACTAACATAATTACACCAACTGATGAGAGATCATCCATTGTGTTTGTGTGTGTGTGTGTGTGTGTGTGTGTGTGTGTGTGTGTGTGGAGAGAGAGAGAGAGAGAGAGAGAGAGAGAGAGAGAGAGAGAGAGAGACAGAGAGAGAGGGAGACCACATGGGTGTATGCATGCATACAAGGGTGGCCAGCTGTATCTGTGATAGATACATATTTCACAGATACAGCATTGAATAGTTTCTTGCATAATGAACTCACCTGTTTTGGCAGTAATCTCTACTTGTTTGAACAAACTTTCCTTGATCACACTTTCACATTGTCTTTATTTTACATTCCACTCACTGAAACGTCAACCATGTAACAATTTTCATCTCTGCACGTCAGCAACAGATGATAACAACCTTGGCTGCAGCCTATACTCCTTGTGACCCAGTTTATCTCAGCGTATTTGATGACTGCAAAGACGGCAGCGATGATACATCCTCACACTTGAGCGGCTGGTACATATTGAGCTGTGAAAAAGGCCGGCAGGCTTGCCCTTGAATCAAGGCACTAGCCCATACAATTTAATGGCACATATACCCTTCCTTGGTTTACAGTGTGTTGGCGAGCGAGAGAGTGTGTGCATTTTAATGGTGCCTATAACTTGTGAGGGAAGGAGCAGAGCAGAGGTGATTGGAGGGAGGTGAAGGATGCCGCTAAGGCCAGAGGTTTCACTGCAGACACACACGCGGCGGTGGACAAAATGCTTCCTCATACAGGGAACCACAGCCACTGTTTCAATCTCAGATAGTTAGCGCTGAAATTACACTTGGGTCAAAATGTCAGAGGTGCAGTGTTAGATTTGATCATGTAGTCTCGCAAAAATCCATCTTGCCAGGCTTCATGCTAGGTGCTATGGCGGCAGCGACAAGCGTGGTTTAGGTGTGACATCCAGCGAGAGAAGCGACTGTTCGTTTGAAAACAACAATGGCAGCTCCTCAAGAGGTTAGCATAGCTGCTATAGCATCAATTATTCTAGAACTGGAGCATATATATCATTGAAAGCAGAGCAAAAGACAACACTGGAGGCTTTCCCCAATGGGAACATTTTTTTTTTGCTCTTCTGTCAATTGATTTCAGCAAGAGTTTGATTTACCAACTAGCTCCCGGCAGCTTGGCAGTTCTCCCCTACTAAGTTAGTCTCTAATAGTAGTTGATAGACAGCTAGTTGTCAGTTTTATGTTGGAGTTCTGTCCTCGTGTGTCATGTATTGCTTTTCATTTCCTCCCTTTGTCTCATTTCTTGCCCCTTTCTCTCCTCACAGGAGACAGGCCACTTAAAGCATCTGAATACAGAAGTCCATAACAGCAGAGATGACGGTTGTGTGACACACGGAATAAGTCGTCACACGACCTGTTGAACCACCAAACTTCTTGACGTCATGAAACCTTGCACATGTGCAGCAGAGAGATAACCTGTGTAAACCCTATTATGCGGCAAATTTTAAAGCAGATTTGACTGGCAGATCTGTACATTCAGTTCTTATTAGGGCTTTGACATCGAACTTCGGTATTCAAATATAATTCGAATATTAAAAAAACAAACATATTCGAACGAATATTGGGCAGCTTCTAAATATTCGAACCTATAATAAGCATTATTTTTGGTGAATTTGTTTGTCTGAAAACGTAGATTTCAATCCAGATTCGAGGCTTTTTTCAGCCTGTTTCGTGAAACGCGAGCTCATGAGCATTGATCACCTGGGGCTTCTGTACTGATGACGTTATCACGTCGTTAGCGCCTCTTTACACTTTTTCCACAGAAAAACAATGGCGGAGCAAAAAGCTGCGAGTGCAGAGGGAGAACTTTACACGCCGGAAAATTTAAGGAGTAATGTGTGGCGCTTCTTTGGTTTCCTGAAACAAGGAAAAATAACGAGAAAGGACAAAGTTATTTGTAAAATATGTAAGACTTAACTTATCTACCACTCCACGACCAGCAACTTGAAAGCCCACCTGTCAACACTGCATCCCAGCACGCTGCTGGAAGAGGACGAGGGCGAGGGGTCAGGGACGAAGCAGCCTCGAATTGACTCTGTGTTACGTTCTTCACGAGGCCTCCCCTATGCCTGTCAGGAGAAAGCGACCGATTTGCTGGCACGCTTCTCTGGAGCCAGCAAACATGAATCAGCTTGTCTTTTTGGCGAACAACTTAAAATCTGCAACCAAGTAAACTGTAGCCTGCTAGAGAGATAGCTGTTAATGGTGGATTATTAGCATAGGCTAATGATTGCTGATTGTTTGAGTGTTCGGATAACGATAGTGTTAATGGTGTTCTAGTGATGTGTTTGATCAATTCAAAAGCGCCTTGTTTTTGTTTGGCGTATTGCTGTCAGATCGTTAAACAATTAGTCAGTAATGAATAATTAGTCATGTGAAACCATCTGTTAATGGGCCTGTGGCTGGTGGGTGTGTGCTGGTTTTGAATATTCATACGAATGGACCCCACCTTTATTTATTTGTGTTTTCAGTACTTAGCCTGACTGGCTTATATTTAATTTATTTTTGATAAGAACATTGGATACAACATGTTATAAAGGTCTGACTCAATGAAGAAAAAAACTTGACTGTTTTTCTGTTTAGTTATCGATACACTGCCCTCTGGTGGACAGAACATAGAACAACAGAAAAACGACTTTCTTTTGATACCAATATAGGTCTTACTGGAGGCATTTAATGATCAAAATATTATCAATAAATATTCGAATATATTCGAATATTAATATTAATAAACAAACAAAGTTTGAATATGATTTTTTAGGCAAATGTCAAAGCCCTAGTTCTTATGTCCACATGATCAGTGAAGGTCTGGCTCTATCCCCTTTCCCAGGGGGCATTGCAAATATGGCTGCTAAGTGGCTAGGACAACTAAAAAAGGGATTGGACATCCACATGATTCCACAGTCAACGGGATTGTCTGAAAATCAAGCATTTTGAAATGTTTGATGTAGTTGTGCCTTTTGGAATTACACCTTTCAGTATCTGAGCTCTTGGAACAGGCCCTTTGTGTTTGTCCTGAATGTGCTCCGCCCGTCACTCACAGGGCATCTGTCACAGTACCTTTGAAAATCAATATCTTCTATTTGACACAGTCAAAACAATGGCTTACAAGGCCCTTAAGAGGCACAAGGCAGCACTGCTGCACCACTCTTACACCAATTACGACAGCTATGAGTGCCACTTACAGCTTTATACTGATTTGCCTTGACATGATTTTTCTCAAACCAGCAGTGCTAAAGCAAACTCATAATACTTATTTTGACACAACCACAAAGCCATGGAAACACTCAGTCCCAATTTCAATCTGTAGGCTTAGTAACTGCTTACATGTGTACAGTAGGTGTACAAGCGGTTTGAGCTGAAAAAAAAACACTGGAATGCAAAACCGCTCAAAACATCCACAAAATGAAAGCGCCGAAAAAATGTTCTTCACATTCATTCCCAAATAGTGAGGTGCCCATTCAAAATATGCTGTTAACCACAGATTATCTGGTGATGTGAGGAGTTAACAGATCCTATCTTAATCCTCCTGAACGTCTCACAGACTCACCAGGGCTGCCTGAGAGTATAAAATATGTTTGGTTTTTTTTATCTTTACAATTTAAAAGCTGGATGATTACAGCACTACTTTCTGAGCGGGACCACAGCAACTAATGACAGAGGTATCCTGGAGTGACTGATGGCAGCCGTTGAGGGTAACATTAGCCACTGTACTAATGTTGACAACAATCTCACCTCCAGTGCTCTCTGAAAAATAGAAAACCTGTGATGACTGGGTCTCCCAACTCTTCCAGACTCATTTAGCCTTCTGCTTTTGTTTTTGGTTTTTTGTTACTACAGAAAGTTGTTGCACCACGCTAATCTCCAGTTTGTTTCACGTCTGCTTCCCCATGTGCTCATATGAAAGGGATCAGATGTGAGCCCGGCTTCAGTCTGAAGAGCCACAAAGCCAGAACAATGAAACCATATATAGTTATAGTTAAAGGGAATCTTTAGAAACATGTCATACAGCATCCTGTTTGTATACACAAAACACTTTCTCCATGTGGGCTGCTAAACCCCGCAGATATCCTCCAAGACATTTTTTTTTCTCCTGTCAAAATGGTGTTTTGTTCAGTGTGTACAGAAGAGTCGCTGTCATTCATGAATAAATACTCAAGGCCTGATCCACTGTGGTACCACCTGCGGAACAAAATCAGAACATTTTGTTACCGCGGGGTCAGCGCACATTAAGTTTCATTACGACTTTATCTTGTTTTGCGCAGTCCACAGAAATAAGGCCTCTATCTGTGACCAATTGTGCATGAACCTTTCATTGAGACTGTCAGTGGTGGATGCAGTCGGAATGCAGTGTTACAAATAGGTTCACACACTTAATTCATGTGGTTCTTATCCAAATCCTTGATTCTCGCTCTCTCCTCCTCTCTCCCTTCATTGCTTCACGCTGAATAAGTTTCCTATTCTGCTGCCCTCAATTAACTGCTCTCCTTTCTCTTGCCTTTTCATATCCTTTTCATATCCTTCTCATTTCGCTCTCTTCCTACTTTGTCCACCAACGTTTTCTCCCTCTACTATAGACTTATTTAAACTGTAGATTGCATTTGGAAACCTTTTACTGAACCCGGTGACTTTGTTTTGGGTGTATCACGACTACATGAAACCTTGTGTCTGCCGCAAAAGCTTAGATTTGCCTGTTAATTAGATCGGACCAATAGCTTGACTTCAGAGGGATTTCTTCATTCATTGGTTAGCTGATGCAAATGTGTCAATTGGAAGGGGAGTTATTACTGTGGCTGACTACTGGTTTGATCTAACAAATATCGTCACAACAGAAACAGTTTCCTCCACCTAGCAATAACATACTAGCAAACCATAGCTAGATTTGTTTGTTTGGTTGCTGTCTTTCTCTCAGATCAGTTTGATTCATACCAGTTTGATGTCACGGCAAATGAGATAAGAAAATCAATACCTCTATCATGTTTGTGCAAAACAGAGAGAGCCAGAGTCAGCAGGCAATCAGTCCAGCTTAGCACGAAGGCAGAAGGAAACGGCTCACCTGGTTCCGCACAAAGATCACAGTCCACAGTACATCCATCCACTCAATACGATCCCCTGCTACGCACTGATTCCCATGTAATTTTACTGATGACAAGAGTCCAGGAAGTCAATGCACCCCGCATTTAGTTGCCAAGAAACAGTTACGCATTTAGGCTGTATATATATAATCTACCTTCCCTCATACCTTAAAGCTGAAACAAGGCTTATTTTACCCCATGGCTCATGAGTTACGGTGATGTCACCCATAAGAGCCTGGTTCATCAAATATGGGCGAAGGGGTTAAGCTGAAGAGAGCCTTGTTATTTAAACAAACCAATAACTGGAATCGAGCTATATGAGAAGCACATTTTGCCAGATGGCATTTGCATGCTTTTGATTGCTGGTTTATCTGCCACCCAATAGTCAGAATACATTACTGTAAATTAGCCACAGATCCAGAGCGACAACAAGCACAAGGACACACAGTGTGTCTGTCTTTTGTTGGCGCTTACACTCTGCTCTCTGATATCCTGCAGTGTTTCATTTTTTTATCCCATTGTTTCGCTGTACATTCATACATGAAAGTACATTTTCAGTCAAATAGTCAAAAAGAAAAAAAAAACAATTACAATTCATTACAGTGAATTTTAGTGCCTCTACAGCTCATTGCCGCAGACAGGTCGAAAAGTGAGAGTGAAGATAAATCCACTTTTCAATTCCAAAAGTTTAAAACAAACCCTGAGCTCTACTCCACTCCAGGTGTTTATTCCATTATTAAGCCACATTGTCCTTATAATAAGGGACACGTGGCTCAACTGTTTGTGAAAGAAGATACATCAATTTGTTCAAACCATCTTCTTAGCCACTGAGACTGCATTATACTTATCAAATAGCTCTAACACAATTTATTAAGGCTGTTCATTCCTAGGCACTAGGCTTCACTGACCATTTCCTCTTTTTAAAGCCCTTAATACTTGTGTTGTTTAAACTACATAAAATGATGCCAAAATGCTTCATCTGTGAGCTCACAGCCAATACTATGATGTAGGCTTACAAACTGATTTTCAAAATATGTTTGACCATTGATGCAGCACTCGGTCAAAAAGCCCTAAATCAAAATTTCCATCCAGGTGCCAGATTATTGTTTAAGTACATTGAAAACCCAGTAAAAGAACAGTCTTGGAAATGAATAGTAGCTTTCTTGTTTGCTGCTGTCTTCACTGTTAAGATCAGATTGGTCTGTTTGCCTTAGGGAAGGGAATAACAAAGCCACTCGCTACCAGATAAACACACTAGTGAAGAAGAATATTGCTCTACAGATAACTATTGTGAACAGTAACAAGTAACACAAAGCATTTTTTAACACCAACACTGATATAGTCTAAGGTACAGTTGTGTTTACTAAAAAGTCCACAGAGAGACAATTTCAATGAGCTCCTGTTGGAATACAGAATACATGTATTATTGTTTGCCTTATTTTTCAACTGACATTATGAGTTTTTAACATTAATCCTGTTCTCTCTCCACCACCATCAGGCTGACTTGGTGTTGGTGTGGGAAAAAGTCACAAACTTCCTCTTGGGGAGGAGTTCCATCATTGTGCTTGTCATTTAGTGGCACTCTCCATGTCTGTGCAATGTTGTGAAGCACAATGCAGGCACAGATGATGTTGTAGACTTGCTGCTGCTCAACACGAACATAGTTTTGGCAGAAAATAAAAGCTTCAGTACACCATTGAGGTGCTCAGTTGTGCCCTGTGTGGAGCCATTTTTGTACCTTTGCTGTGAGTCACAGTTGTAATAGCAACAGAGGCCATCAGCCAGAGTAGATGGGAGTTACTGCTGTCGCAGAGGAGGATTCCATCTGAACCAGTCCGTTGGAACTTCTGGTAGAGATTTCTTTCAAAATATGGACCATCATGTGCAGGGCCAGCCCAGCACAAAACACAGTTGATAATTGGAAGGTCAGCATTGTCCATGAGCTGGACAACATTCACAAAGTCCTTTCTTGAGGTGCCTGAATATGCACTGCCGATCAATCACACCGATGGCATTAGGCATGCTGCCAAATGAGAAAGATTTCCTCTTGGTTTGTGTTAATTCTTCAGGCCTACTTTCACACCTGAATTCATTCATGCCAGCATGCTTAAATACAACCCAACCTCCAGGCAACATGGAGGCCCAAAAGAAGAATGGGGTAAACTTCAATGTTATAGAAACACAACTATAACTGGTTGGTGGGCGCCTTAATTATCAGTGCTTGTTTGGTACTCTCAGTGGCTCTGGCCAGGCACCTTGCCATAACATAGCAAGTGAATGCAACTGGCAGTTGCCAACATAGATCTGTTGAACCAGTTCAACTGAAGTCAAAGCACCTGAAGCAGAAATCTACTAGGGGCCATGCAGGAGCGAGTAAACCCCAAAACTGGAAACATGCCACTCAAATGTGGTGCAAATGTCACTCATCCTCAGGAGCAGCTCTTCGTTGCAACACTGGGCAGTTCTTAGACCGGATGTGCAGTGGCAGGGCAGCCTCTGCCATCTTTACTATTACTTCATAACTGTATGTTCAATGGGTGTCTGGTTTTTACAGGTTGCGCTTGTGTTTTTCCTCTGCCAGCAGCAGAGCTGATGCAGCAGTTTATGAGCCAGTTGCCCTGCAACCATAGTGGACAGGCCGGATTGCGGTGGTGGGCTGGATTATGCGAAAGTAAAATATAATTATACCACAAATAATTGCCACCCGAAGTGTCTTCTCTTTAGCCAGTCTACTCCGTAACTTTGCAATCTCCAGCAGTTGTCCACTCAACGTCCCCACTGCCCCAGTTCAAAACAACTTTTAGAGTGTGATCGTCAATATAGCGGAAATAAAATAACTTATTTATTCCTTCTCTGCGGCCCGGTACTAAACGACCCACAAACTGGTACTGGTCCATGGCCCGGTGGTCGGGGACCACTACTGCAGTGCACAGCCTTGTGTTTTCTTCATGCCTAACCCTTTGCTTCCCTCTCTCTTTTCCTTTCCCTCTACCATCTTCCCTTCCTTCATACACTATGTGCACTGCATACTTCTAAACAAATTATGCAGGCTTCCTGTCATAATGGGATCCAAGACTTGGCACTCCATTAACTGTGGAATTGTTGTAATCTCATATCCGTTTTTGAGAAAGGCAGGGGCAAGAAAATGTTTGTTTACAGCTTTAATAATCACTTTTATCAGATTATCTCTCAGTCGTTAATAACATTGCTAATAGGATGCTTACAAATTTCATGAAGGTGGCATTAAACAAAGTAAATCTTGCTTCTCGTTTCACTCCTGATTGTGCCATCCATCTCACTTCCATCCCCCCTTTCTTATTACTCAGATTTCTCTACCACATGCTTTCCCTCCTCCCTTCCGCTCTTTCTTTCATCAGTTCCTTTGTAACTGCACACACTGTTGTAATTTCCAGGCCTTTCTTGTCTCCTTCTCATCTTCTCTCTAATTTCTCTTCTCTAATCTTTTCTGTGTTGTCCCGTTTCCCTCGTCTCAAATCAAATTGATGTAGATGGGTCTCCGCCCTCGTATGGCACGGACTTTTGCTGGAGGTGCTCATTGCGGCCGCTGATTGGACGAGAGAATGTTTCACATGGTTACATCACATCTTTGAAAAGTTGGATTTTTTGACTGGCTGCAGTGTGGTGGGCAAGATACAGTGTTTGTTTTGGAAGTATCTGCATTTATGTGTAAAGTTAATTTGCAAAAACAGAAACACAAATTCCTAAACTGAAAACACAAGTCTGATTGAATTCCCTGGAGGGCATAAACAATTAAAAAAATAAACATACTCGCATAAATTCTCAACAGTATTCCATTATTATTAAGCCAGAAAGTTTTTTAGCCATACAACAGGACTGGCTCGAAGGATGTCCACTGATAAGCCCACTGCTTTGGTCCAGACTGAAATATCTCCATAACCGATTTATGGAATGGCACAGAAAGTTTGCAATGACAATCGTAGTTACCACATGATAAAACAGGATCCTCTGGCCTTTCCTCTTGTCCCATGATGTTTATGGTGATGGTTTAAAGAAGAATTTCTGAAAAACCATTGGATGGATTTGCCAAAACATTTCAGTACACACATCCATTTCCCCCTCAAGATAAACTAATTACGTTGGTGATTACATGACTTTTCATCTAGCCATTATCAGATCCAACTTTAATTTCCGAGAGAGCCAGGTGAAACATGAACTTGCAGATTCAGTTTTACAAGTGAGCAAACCTCATTTGACATTGGTAAATATCCTAATTACAAAAAATCCAACCTTTGCCATCATCGAGTTGTGTGGTATGTTTAATCTAGTACTGATATTGATGTTTATTCACTATTTATGTGTTTAAACCACTATAGACAACTACAAACTTAACTGCTCTATGGATGAGACAAGTCTACAGGTGAGTTTTCGAGTTGTGCTTAGTTCAGACATGTCTGTTATAACAGCAGGAAAGAAAAGACCAAATAATGTTGGTGTTCTTCAAAAACTGAGATTACAACTTGAAAAAAAATACAAAAATAAACAAAGAAAGAAGTGATTTTTATGAAACTGAACTAAGAAAATCACTGTTTAACTTTGTAAAAATCACCAAATGTTTTCATTTTCTGATCTAAAGCAAGCACTGAAGTGAATGAGGATTTATTTATTAACATAGAAAGTAAAGTCCAGTAACAAACTTTTCTGAAAGACTAATTAAGGAAATTATATACGGGACATGGAGTTGCACAAGCTAGTGAAACTGAGGCTATCCCAGAATGGATGTCATGACTGAAAAACTAATTCAATACATTCAGTCAAACTTAGCTCACACAGGGGATTGTGAGCCACCGTCCCACTGGTAAACACATCAACACTTTGACTGTCAAAACTGCAGTGTCTCTGGAATCATTAGGTAGAGCCAACAGGCTGGGTTTCATACTTAGGTTTGTTTGGAACAGAAGTTAATTATGACACCGAATTAAGTTACGTTATGTCTTGTACATGATGATATTTCACTGTGCTACTTAGTTTAAAGAACTCAATGCTGACTTCTGGTTTCACGCTGGACATGAACATCTCTTGGATGAAAGTTGTGTGCTTGTTTAACCCGACCATCCATCCCCAACTTCCTGACTGTACAGACTTTACACTCTTTATACTGCTTCTCCTCACTTCCTCCTTTGATGTTCTAATAATTACCACAGAGGTCTAGCTTGCGGTCACCACCTAACAACAAACATTAACATGGATCATAAAGCTGCTTTCATTTTCAACCTCTATGGTTGTTTGTCTGATGATGGCAGACTTGACTTGCTGCAAGACTGATAGATTTTACTGCATTAGTTTCAGCTAAGTGATTTTACTCATGTGACAACTGAGTGTATTTTAGTGAGAAAAAAAGTCATGTGTCCCAGGATGGCCTATAACTCTTACCCCTTCACACTTCAGATGGCCATCTGATATCAAGAGGCATTAGAAAAACCGGATGAATGACTATTTTAGTCCTTTTAAGTGTAACTATATTATTAAATAGTCAGTAGAAATAGGCCATCTGCTGCATGTATTTGCATGAAGTTTGATGACTTCTGGGCATATCAGGACTTTCATTCAAAGTTGTGCAAACTTTGCCTCAATCTTGGGTGAACCAGGCCCACTGACTCTCCATTACATTGTGTGTTCATGTCCGGCTAAATATTTGGCCGGCTGCCTTATTCCCTTAAATCACCAGTTTGGTATCCTAGTCCTGTGTGACCATGACACGTTGTGAAGGGCTGTGACAGCTATGCTAACATTTACTCCTACTCTTGGAAATCATTCTTTCTTCAGAGCTTGAAGGGACGAGTGTCCCTTTGTCAATTTGGTCAGGTCAAACTCCTTTTACCAAAATGTGATTGTATCTGGAGAGACAGCAGTAGAGCAGTCCCAGATATGTTTCCTTGATTGCTGTGACCGAGAGAAAAATGCCTGCGAATTTGAATTTTAATCTTCTGTGAATGATGTCACCAAAGAAACACATTGTTGTGATTATGCTTTCGCACAGACATTCATCCCAATAATCTACTGTCTCACTACGTCTGTTTGCACATACCACTTTTATGTGTGTGTATGCGTATGTGTGTGTCTCCATTCCCCAGAATCCTCTGTAAGACAGCCAAGACGTATTTCTAAATCACCGGGTGTAGATTCTAGTTCTCATTTATAATATTTTTCTGATCGCAGTCATGTGAGGTAAAATGCCTTTGTCCTCTGTTTAAGATAAAGTTAAGTGTAATCACATACACACACCCTCGCCTTGAACCGCCACCTTCTCGTGGTGGAGGGGTTTGAGCAGCTGAATGATCCTAGGGGCTATGTTGTCCGGGGCTTTATGCGCCTGGTAGGGTCTCCCAAGGCAAACAGGTCCTAGGTGATGGGTCAGACTAAGAGCAGTTCCAAAGCCCCTAATGAAGAAGTTAAAGGGATAGTTCGGGTTTTTTGATATGAATCTGTACGGCATCCCCGTCAGCAGTGTCGTGCATCAACACTGACTTACCCCCGACAGTGTCCTGTCCGCCGAGTTCTTGCCCGGTTTTGGTGCTGACGAAAGTAGTCCGGCAAGTTGTCTGGGGTCATGAAAATAAAGCCTTTTTTATTTTCAAAACAAATGTGTTCAAAAGAGTGATTCATTTGCATCATAAAACGGTTGTCCACGAAAAAGTCAGACCTCATAATCGCTTGGTGCTATTTTCTCTCGATTCGTATCACCGCACGCTGCTGCCAGCTGACAGCCGTGCACGAATCTAACACTTTTTTCAGTTGTTTGGCAGTGTTTTACACGTATGCCTCACTAGTAAGGGAAGGTTACATTCACCCAGGTAAGATAGGTACACACTCACGTCAAATGCAACATGCAGGAAGAGGCATTAGGTTACTGGCTGGCTTGCCTTAGTCAGTTGCGATATCATGTGCCAGGTAAGGGTAGCGCGGTAAGAATGATTTTTTCCTAAAACTAACCAAACTATACATCAAAAGTCCTTTATGTGTGTCCCTGTTTTACTACAACATTTTGTTGGGAACAGTATTATATTTTGTTTAAGGAGTTTTCTTTAATCCTTTAAGTGTGATGATGTGTGGGTTGAGCAAAAGCAATATATCTTCTTGCTGTACCTGCAGACTTCCTTTACTTAAGGCCAGCTTGGATTTAAGGCAGTTGCAGGAAAAGGAGATGGACAAATGGGACTCAGGCTACCAAAACAATGTAATATTGAGGACTGCTGTGCCCACATTCATTGTCCGCCATAACCAGCTGTTGCACTCAATGGGCAGACTTTGTTTCCAACCAAGAGAGTGCAGGACTGCAGTGAGACAAGGAGAGCTCGAACGCGTGCTTACAGCATTGATGCTTTGTTCTCACGAAAGTCATAGTGGATGGACAGTGTTTTCTTGATGCCAAAACATTTATGTGAAGATGCTGACAACACTATTGTGGCGAGGATGCAACTAATATTACTAAAGAGCTCAACAACGCCACCCTGGGAATTTCACCCAGGGAATTATTTTTTGACACAAGGCACACAGGTTTGTCGTTACTCAGAGGGCATGAGACCGAAGGTTAAAATACACTTTATTCAAATATTCTATAAAAAGTCACTAATAAAACTCATGCACACAAAGAAATGGGACAAACCTAATCAGGGTAAAAAGATAATCTAGTCCGGCCCGCGGCGTGCAGCCAACCAATTATCCTGTACAAAATGACGTGGCGGCGAAACCGCTGATGGCTGCAGGACAATGCCCTAACGGCACACAGCAGCAGCAGATGCGAATGGTAAACGTAGTGATAACAAAGCAGCAGCGGCCCAATGATTTGGTTACAGTAACACCTAATTGAGAAAATCATCATCAGCATCGGCTAAGTATGTTAAAATTGATGAGGTTACATGTTACAATACAGGCTACATACCTTTTTAGTAGCAACAGACAGACTCACACACCCATGAGAGAAGGGAGGGAAAAAGGACTCCAGGCAGCCGTCAGCATCTACCCGTGACCACACTAGCATTAGCCATCTAGTAGCATCAACCACAACGCAGAAACTGTTTAGCGATCAACATGTTTCTTTCAGCCCTCTTACATACGGCATTTACCACTGCCAAACAATCACAGCAGCACACACTGGGAGCACAGAGCAGCACACAATTGGCCTACAACACAACACAAATGCCTTGAGCATATTGATCAAAATAAAACAAGCAGCGAGGTGAAGCAGTGTGCGCCCATACCTGTCGACACACAACCTCTGACCCCGAGGTGACACAGGTGACGATGGGATCGCAGAGGAAGAACTGGTGGGTGGACTGCTTTTGTACCAGCCCATGCGTAGTGGAAACGAGGAACGGAAACCATAGTAACCAAATGTAAACAAAAAGAGCGAGGGGGAAAACAAAACACTCACCCTGCTACGCTATCACTAGCATCACCATCTTGTTGCTGCCATTTAAAATGACCATGGTGCTAATACTTCAGATGCACCACATGTTAATGTATATGTGTTTAAATAACTGTATATATGTTATATGTTTGTGTAGCATCACAGGGTTTCTGAATTTACATCCCATTATGCACATCTGTCTTGTCCAATGACCAATAAATTATCCTGTACTTTTCATATCAGTAGTTTTTTCAGATTTGCAAATTAATCAGGACACATGTCCCTGTATTCTTAGTTCAGTGAGTGAGAGCACTCATCCGCTTTGGCCAGAAAGCCCCAAACAGAGCCTCTTCTTTCTTTCTCTGCATGTCCACAGTGAAATGCTTTGTGGGTGGGAAGTGATCCGTTTACATTTTTTTCCCTGAATGATAAATCAATTTCCCAGACACAGAAAACTGTGTAAAAATTATAAATGAGGTTTCTTTATCATTTTGAGAGGCAGATAATAAAAAATAATAATAACTGAAGCACAGCAGGAGTGGAGGTCATTACCATGTGTAATCGGACTGAACGGGTTCCATCAGGCTGCTTATCTGCTATTAATTACCATTGTAATGGGGCAGAGGAAAATGATTTTGCCTCCACTCTGTGTCTTGTCTCTCTGCATGGTCTCTGTCATCGTTGGGATGCAGATACAATGTTTAAAATCGTTCATAACAGAGCTTGGTGACTTTAAATGTGGCACTATCATAGGATATCACCTTTGCCACAAGTCAGTTTGTGAAACTGCAAGTGTTGTTGTTGAGAAGTGGAAGCTCCTAGGAGCAACAACAGCTCAGCCACAAAGCAGTCGACCATGCAAACACACAGAGCAGAGCCAACTGTGCTGAAGAGCAGAGGACATAAAAAATGCATAACACCAACTGTATCCTTTACTACATAGTTTCAAACTGCCTCTGTGAGCAACATCAGCACAGAAAATGTGCAACAGGAGCTTCATGAAATGGGCTTCCGTGGCCGAATAACTAACGCCCTGGTCCAGCTACACAAATTTCAAAGTCATCAGATCTCTGCACTGTTCACATTACACAACTTTGTGTCTTATCAGCAACTGGGGTTAACATCTTTTTTAGCACCAAAAAAGGAGGGGCAATTTTATTTTATCCAGCTGATTTTGCATTAGCTGCAGGTAACACATGTGAGCAGCCCACACTATAGTGAACACATCAGGGTCCTAAGTTTCTCTCTCCTCCCTCTGGAACCAGACATGCTGTTTTATTTTCTCAATGACTCTGAATGCCTAAATCCGTGCTCTCAGATTTGCAAATTGTGCTCTCGGATTCACAATCCAGATGTCCACTGACATTTGCTTATATTGTTTACACACGTGAGTTGCCCTATTCAAATCAGTAGGATAGTGATTGAAACTCTATTTGATCTGTGCATTACAATTAGACGCCTAGTCACTTCATGGAGTTCTTAAGGTCTTAAACTTAAAAAACACCACCACCAAGAACTAAAGACGGGTTGTTTCAGCTTATATTCAGTCCTGAAGCCCAAATTCTGGTGGAGTTGTTTTTCTGTACTAAATATAACCACAGCTCATTGTCACTTTGCATCATGTGTAACGTCTTATTGACAAGCCTGTACTGTCAACTGGGGCCACTGCATGACTCCCTCACTTGTCTTTTGTCTTCCAGTCCTCCCTTTTACTCATGACCTTATCCCCCTCTTTTCTCCCCTCAAACAGACGAGGAAGAGAATACACAACACAAAAAGAAAGAAAGAAAGAAAGAAAGAAAGAAAGAAAGAAAGAAAGAAAGAAAGAGGCATTTTTACACTCCTTCAAAGTATCAAAACTGGCATATAGAGATATGTGAGATATGCAATCACCCTGTCATGTCTCACCATTTATTGGTGCTATTAATGGTGAAATTGCCTTTTAACAAGAGAAATATGCTTCGGTCAATGTGCAGTAGTCACGTCTGTGCACATTAGAATAATTTGACTGCAACCTGTTGAAGAAGCATCGGATGAAAAAGTATTCAGATCACTAACTTAGATAACAGCAGCAGAAACACTTTGAAATTGACTGAAATCAGCCACAACTGATCTGGTCGTCATATAATTCTTGCAGCGTACTTTGAGCCAAGACACCATATTGATTCATCTGTTGGATGAAAGTAAAGTACCTCAAAATTGATGTTCTTTGTTTCCATCACCGGGAAAAGTAGAATACTGCCCCTGCTTGTTGGTCCTCCGTGCAGCAGTCAAGTTGCAGCTCCCGAGCTGACCTTGAGGCCGCGTTCCAGTTATAATGTTGTGGGGGTCTCTTACATATGTTGTGTATGTATCAGGGCATGTGAGCGTGCAAAATATAGTCGGAGCGGAGCGGGTTTTAATCCAAAGGCCAGAGCGATGGTTCCGTTTCGCTCCAGTTCTGTTCTGATACCGCTCTCCATGAGTCTAGGGCATGCACAATCCCAGACTCACGTGTGCCTTCAAAGGTTAGCCTACATCAGAGGTCATTCGTTGAGAGATGGAGTTTGTAAAATATTTCAAAAAGCAAGCAGACAGGTCATAGAGGTGCAACGTCAGGAATTGCTCCGTCTTTTAAATTTGAGCGAGCATGGAGCGATTTCACCCGAGCTGAATGAAGTTTTAGGTGAGCGGTCTTTGAGCAGAGCTGTCTGGTATAACTTTGAGCGATGGAGCGATGGAGCGAACACCCACGTGGTATGTATGTAAATATGGTATGCTTAAATACATTTGGTGTGAATTGTTAATTCAGTTAAAGCAACTGCTGGGAGGTACGACACAGTGCAGACACTGAAGCAGACAGGACACACGCTCCAAACAGACAAGCAAATTGCTAAGATCCTCAAGCAATTTGTGAGGGAGTCTGGGATATTGCCATTACCAGCAACTTCACTTCATAACGTGGTCCAAGTTAATGGCATCCATACACACAGCAGTTAGCTTCTTGCAATTGTAGATCAAAGTAGATCAAATATGTCTAGTGGCACCAGATCAAATGTCAGACATCCAGTCAGTAGAATTCAGTGTCCAAGAACCGTGTGCGAGTCTACAATATTATCAGCCAATCAGTTAAGTCGATGCTGAGGTATTTTGCAGGATAATAGAAACATTTGACCTGCTAGGGGCTACAATAAACATCAGGGGATCATCAAACTCAGCAGCAATTATTCTGTGAGGATCTTCAGTGTCTTTATTGGATTTCACTGCAATCCATCAAAGTACCAGACAGCCCACAGTGCTGTCTAGAATCCCACTGCTAGGTCGGCTAAAAACATGCAGGACTACCACATGGTCAAAGCACTTGCCTCCTTATCTCTTACAAACGTGCCTGCCATTATCATTGATTTGGCCAAAAATAGTACCCTATCTCCAAAACTAGCCCAATTAGCTAGATGCAATTGGTTGGAATTGGCAGGAGCCCAACTCTACTTTCTTCATTTCTTTTATTTGCTGCATTCTCTTGGTCTCTCACTTGTAATAATGCAGCCGCACCCTCTGCTTGACACAACTCTCACCTTCGTCTACTGTCTCTCTGTCTGTCCTTCCTCTGCAAGGCACAAGGACAGGATCACTTTGAATGCGGGAACAGATTTCAGTGTGATGCAGATGAGTAAAAACATCAAAGACACGCACATAAATATATATAAAAAAATAGGCTGAATATGGATGAAATCCTGTGAGAGTAGAGGGAGGGGGAGACAGTGACACAGACACAGAAGGCACCAGACAGAGCAGGAAACAAAAAGTTATTAGATGCATTGCATTACATTATATCATCTGTTCTTTCTTAGTGAAACTTTACCTTAAAAAATACAGTTTTAAGTCTGGCAGCAGTTTCAGTGGCCATGCGGTAACTAGGGCTGCCTGCTAAATATTGAATGATAAAGCCATTACATGAGGAGCCCCTGGTTGTCAGTCAAAGCATCGGACGGATCGCAGCAGGTTACAGACAAACCTACATTGTCTCTAAATTGCATTATCGTGAACATTACTGTGATGGAAAGCCAGTTGAATACAGCCCAACCCCAACATGCACTGCTCTGCCCTGCTTATACACTCCTGTTTTTGTAAGTTGCTCTGCCCTAAAAAAGGTAGCGAGGTCAGCCAGCACACTCCCATCCCAGACAAGAGCTTGGCACATTTTCCTATGAGTATGGGTACATGACAAGTCTACCTGCATTTGGCACATTGTCACTTCCTCCAATCAGATTATGTTTACGTTTGTTTTTTTGTTGTTTGTTGGTTTGTTTGTTAGCAGGTTTACAGAAAAACTACTGGCCAGTTTTCATCGAATGTGGTAGAAGAATTTAGCACGTGCAGGAAGGAGCCATTCCATTTTGGAGCTGATCCAGATCACGGGGGACATGCACAAATTATTTTTCCATTAACTTTGCAAGATAGGGCCTTTGTTTTTTCAAACAAAAAATAGTTTAGTCTCTTCTGTTCTGAATACACTTCAGATTTGGAGGGTGTGTGTGTGTCCTTGAGCCTCTGCGACCTACAGTTAACACAAGATACCACTCTCAGTGTAGACTTGCAGGGTCCTAGCTTATGCCTGGTGCAAAGTGGCACACAGTGCAGTACAAGTGCTGTAGTTTCAGACAGAAGCAGTAAGTCTTTCCACGCTCAGTTCAACATGTAAGTAGCAAACGTTCTTGCACCCATCTGTGCGTGGTCTTGGTTTGAGGTTTGGTCAGACACACTGGTGTGCAGCAGAACCAACAAAAACCTAGTCTGAAGTTAATTGCGCAGTATTTTTCCTGCTATTTAAAGGCATTAGCTTGCCGTCACACATACATGAAATCTGTTTCAAAACCTAATTTCCAGCACTCAAGCAGCTAAATTAAAGCTAAAATTGACAGAACAGAGGAATTTCTTCTGCAGAAACAGAATTAAATGTTTAGCTTCCGTAATATATATTGTCATACTGCTCTGATGGAGCTCGGGATTTATCAGGTGGACGGTAGCTTTATTCCAAACTATTTCAATGAGAATCTGCTATGTGTGATCTTTTGGAGGTGTATAAGAACACAGAACATTGATAAACTTTAGATTGTGACTGATCCTGTCTGCATGTCAGGAGATTGAATCATCAATAAAGTTAAGCAGAATGTGTACTGCTTCGCCTTTAATAGAGAGATACATACTTAGTGTTTCTGCTGCTGAGGGATCTCTGCAGGTAATTTCATTAATATTTTTCTCATTAAAGGTAGAGTCTGGAGGGTTACTTTTAAAATGTATTCTGACAGCATGCTTACAGAGAAGCACGGCATTCTGTATTTAAAAAATTGAAACCCCTTTTTTACTGAATGCACCTGCAATCTTTTTTTCCTTGTAATTTTAGTAGAATACAGTCACAGTTACCTGTTTTTTGTATCCTTACGTAATCCTGTTACATGTATTCTGCTACTCATTGAGTCTGATTAAAGCCACCCATTGTTAATCAGAAAAATTATTTTTGCAGCCTGGCCAGTCTGATGAGTTTATCACTATACACTAAGCACAAAGACATACAATAATGCTCCTCCTCCTCAGTTCAAAATAAATCTGTCCATTTTCTCATATGCAATTAAACAGAGTTGTAGATGGGTCAGAGGATTGAATGTCGATAGAAGAGGGTCCACTGCCCAAGGACCACATACATACCTGTCCCTTAGTGAGGCCAAGTTCCTCTGTTTACATTGCAGTGTGCCAGGTGCAGGTACACCTGGATACACAGATGGTGAAACGATAAGGAAACACCTGTATGTGAACAACTAAAAGATCACACAAACAACTCTGTCAGCATTGAACAAGAAGTCTTCAGAAACTCTCCGCCTCAGTCACAATGAAAGAAAGACAGTTTTTAACCCCTTCGACTTGGAACACCAGACATCTGAATATTTCTCTTCTTTTGTTGCAGACTGACAAAAGCAATCCAAAAAGCCCTGGAGACCTTGTTAACATGATTGTCTTTCTCCCCTGCACCTGTGCATACTCCCTTTGAGACACCTCTGTGCTTCCAAACATGTTTTATTCAGCACATATACAGAACTGGGAACAGTAAACATGAAGCAGCCGCGTGTATAAGAACCTGCTCTACTACTCTACCTGTAAGACTTCCATTATCCTCTGTGGAGCGACCCGAGCATCAGAGAGCACACTGGATGTGTCATTTTGGCTGATGGTGATAAATTGTTTGGGGACTGCTGTGGCTGAAACAGAGGGAAATGTAGAGGACAGCAATCCCACAGCTAGACGGTGCTGCTCAGAATCGTTCATTTTGTGTTTACTTAAAAAATGCTCACAGTATTAGGGATGCAGGTATGTAAGTAAGCAAGTAGACACTATTCATGTGTTTTTTACTCACTGGTTAGAGAGGAATATTGATTTGACCATCTGATTCTAATTAACAGGGGAAGGGTTAGCTGTTTTTTTTCTTGACGGCCCGTTTAGTGCAGTGCTTTGATGGACCGATCAAGCTCAGATTCGGGGATGATTGTACCAGGTCCTCATTGAGTCGCATTAAAAGCTAAGTGGTAAGCAGGTATTGTTTGTAGTTGGGTCGTTGGGTTCCAGGCATGAAAGGAGGTAGGCTGGCTGCAGAGAGTCAGTGCAACAAGCAAATCTTGAATAACAAATCCTCAAATGATTGTACTAGATCATTGACAGTTTTGTCAAGGTGCCATGAAGCACCTTGAGTGCACCATTCAGTAAATGCTGAGATATTTCACTGAATAGATGTCATGGCAACGGCAGCGCATGAAGATTTTTTTTTTTTCTTTTAACCTTCATTTTTTTTCACGGCCAACAGCAGCTTTCTACAATCCAACCTGACTGATTGGACTAACCCATGGAGGAAGAGAGTTGGAATAGGAGCCATGCAAATCCAGCTTGATTTAAGACTGCTCCAGGTTAATGTCTGGTCACAGGAAAAAAAAGCAAATGGACAAATTGGACAAAACAATGTGGAATCAGACACTGTTGTGCCCATAGAGACCTGTCTCCACCACACCATCTTGAAATCAAGACACTGAACTCGACAGGCGGACCACCCTGGGCAACCCTGTGTTGTCTAATGATGGATAAATGACCTCTTACCCTCTAAAACTTTAGCCTAGTCATTGTGTTAGAGGGATAGTCAGTGAGCTATCTCATCTAAAGGCCATAAATGACTGTACAATATCTCCTGGTCATCCATCCAATCGCTGATGAGATTGGGAATAAGGTCAGACCTAGCCTATCAGACTACAGCGGCCTCCTCAGTTTTCAGTTGGTATGGTGGCACATCACTCAGAGTACATGACTTCCAACTTAAATGTTGAGGGGGAAAACACTGGTCATGGATACATGGTTTTGTACTTGACTTTAGAATTATGTGCTCAAGTTCAGTCCATTTTATTTATTGAGTCCCGGAGCAGGTCTGATCTCAAGTAATTTGATCCAATAAAAATCAGCATTTTGTCCTTCACCAAACCTCTGAACAGTCATCAGAAAATACTTTTTTCATGGAAGATTTCTTTGAAAGCAAAGTTATCTAGTTGCACTGGCAGATTAAATTGATCAGTAAAGTTAAGAAGCTATGCCTAATGCATAAAAATGCTCTCTGCTTCTCCCTTAAGAAGAAGCCTTTTTTGACTTGTCTTTAGTTTGTATCTTCTCTGATCAAGCATCTCTTTATTATATTTAGTTTTTGCTAATGTTTGCAGTGCTCTAGTATGTTCATATGTTATGTGTGTCTATAGTTTGCAGTTCACTTCAACATCAGTGTAACACAAGACATTTATGCCTAAAAATCCCTGTATTTACTTTCCGTTCAGCGTGTTGATGATGAATCTCAGTCATCCAGGTCATGCTAATTATAAGTGCATTATCGTAGGCAACTGGACGTGATTCATTTTCCATTCAGCTCTTCACACAAGAGAATAGCTATATAACAATGTGTGTGTATGTAACAAAGTGTGTGTGTGTGTGTG
>CAEMYA010000223.1:652628-669904 GCA_903131615.1 Diplodus sargus | reverse complement strand
TGTGTGTGTGTGTGTGTATACACTTTAGGATCTGTCAGTGTGGGTGTCGATACACTTGCTACCAGAGAACAATAATTATCAGCATCTGTGGGCTGAAGCCTGTTGACTCTCTCATCTCCATTAGTAACAGCAGGAGCTATTATGGCACACAGACAAAACATCATGGCAGCTGTTGGAATATACACACACTGCTCACTGACACAAGATACCGTAATTAGCCGCCTTTGCTGCAGACTCCCTCTGTACACACACTCCAGTGCAACACCAAATCTGTAGTTATGAGATGAATGTTGTGCAGAAAATCCGCTTAATTAGATTGTCCAGAGCGAGGAGGTGGAATGGAGGTCAGGAGCCGGGGTCATATGTGAGTCAGAGAGCTGCTACAGCAGACTCCCTCGGCTCCATATATGCTTTTAAAGCTCTTGTATGAACATGTTAGGACTGATATATGTGCATCGCGTGTTGTTGAAATATTTAAAACACTTGTATATGGCATTCTCAGTGTGCCACAGCAGACTACATAGGGGTTGCTCTGCCAGAACAATAACTGTAAATTCAGATAATTCACTCTACGTGGTGTGAAGAGAGTGAGTGCACAAGTTAAGAGCTGCTGACCTCCAGCAGAGTACACGGACCACCTGAGGATACAACGGTACAGGTTAGTCATACCTGCTGCACATGCTGTATATCTGTCCAAGACCTTAAATTACAGTGTGTTCACACACCTGCCTGCAGCAACAACAGCGGGTGCAAGAAGTCCATAATATGCCTGAGCCGTAGCCAGACTCTTAGAAACTGAAGTGATGACTCCCCCTTTCTTCAGACAGTTTAAAACAAAATCAGACTAAAGAAATGAGTGTGTAAATGTCTGAATTGCTAAAACACAGAGCTAGATGTTATAACATAAAAGACATGGCATCAGGTAAGACAAAAACAGCATGACTCATATAGACAAGACAAAGTCAGAAAGATGCAAAGCCAGCAGATCGTGTTATTCATGGAAATGAGAGTCAAATATAAAAATCACAGTTGAAAAATACTGGATTTTGTGTTTTAACCACTGAACACTGGTCAGGATGTACAAACTTACAAACACTCAAGGTTTACTAACAATACTGTAAACTGAGGTAGAAAAAATTAATAGTTATCTAGCAGTAACATCAGGAATTACATGTAAGCAGTAAAACTAGACTAACAGTCCCCTTTGATTCAACCAAAATGCTGAGACAAAAAAAAAAAAAAAAAACTGGTTCTGTCCCTGTATCCAAATCCACGCCAAAGCTTAATGCAGTCTATTCTGGATCAAGGCCCATCATCCAGCCAAGGTTTGTGGAAATCTGTTGAGTAGTTGTTCTGCTCACCAACAAAAAGACACCGGTGGAGACATGACCTCCTTGGCAGAGGTATCAAGATTGGACAGAGGCAAAAAAAAACAAAAAAAAATACAGAGACCATTCTGGTGCTCAAAAAAAACCAAATGTTCTCAATCTCAACTCGGCAAGTACAGCAGCTTGGTCGGTGGCCTTAAGCTTTAGACTATGAAGCTCTACCTACCTCTTTAGTGTCAGATTTGTACTTGAAGGGCAAGATGCTGCTTCCAAACAGACTTTTAAAATAAAACTTGCTGACGAATAGGACACATGTTATGATTTTGACTGTCATTAATGCTGGGAAACATTCACAGTTTGGTTAGGCTTAGGCACAAAAACTACTAGGCACAAAAAGTAATGGGTTAACAAGATGATGCTTTTGGTTAAAACATTTAGTTATGTAACTTGCTTGAATTTGGGTTCTCCGGATGGTAAAGTCCATCGTGTAACCCATCCACCAACCACAGCCATGTCCCAGCCTGGACTTCTCTTGCTCATTAAACCACTCTCTAAAGGCGGACCTTGAGCGTCAAACTGTGAAGCGTGACACCACTGACCAGACTTCTGTATTTCAGTGAGAATGGGCTGCAATAAACACCTGTTTGAAACATTCAACAGGTAAACAGGTTCATTGGTAACAGGTGATACACGATTGTGTATGAAACAGGCATCCTCGGAAAGGCTCAGTTGGTAACAAGCTAGGATGGAGGGCTGTTATGGTTTGAGTTTCTGCTGTGGTTATTTGCTGTTTTATTTTGAAATTCTGTCCTCTGGTGTCATATTTTGCTTTTCATTTCCTCCCTTTGTCTTTCCCCCACGTTTTTGTTCCCTTCCTCTGTTTAAGCTTGTGTTTATTCAGATGCTCCTGTTGGTGTCTCTGTTCTGTTCTGTTCTGTTCTGTCGCGGATCGCTTGTTCTTGTTCTGTATCCCTGCATCAGTCCTGTTCCTCTTGGATTTCCCTGCTTCATGTGCTTTTTATGCGTACCTTCTGTGTTTTCATGTTGGTTAAGTTTTGAACTTTGGACTATAAGTTTATTATTGATGCTTGGTCCCTGTTTCAACCTGCCTGCCTTTTTCTGTCTTACATTTGAGTCCTTTTCTGTTCAACTCCAGCAGCAGCTGTCAAACACCAGAGTTTATGAGTCAGTGTTAAACTCTAAGATAACGGTCAGGTGAACTGAAAATATACATAATTTATATACAGAATGTGTTAATGTGTTACCCCACAGCATACTGTGAGCCTCTAACACACGCACACTGAACTTTATTCGTCATCATTAGCCTTTTAATATCATCTCTATAAATATGTCTTCTCTTCAGTATGGATGGATGCTTTCCAAGTAATAGAAAGTCAGCCAATAAGACCATAGTTTATGGATGTTGAATATAATATATTTTTTTCACAAAGCCGTGCTGCATATGCAATATCATCTATCATCTGCTTTCTTTACAACACACTAATATAACAATCTATAATAAATCCCACGCTTTGTTATTTCATATGCAGCAGGAAATTGAATATGAGCTAAAATATCAATTCAGTTTACCTTTGAAGGTTAACCCACAAAGAGTCAATACTGCTTTCCAGGGAGGGTAAATTGATGAAAACAGGTGAGTGTTGCAATGTGAAATAATAAAATGCTTAGCTGTGATGAAGGTTCAGCATGTCAGTTTGTGCCCGGATGACACACAGCAGCTCATTATTTTTAATTGGCTCCACCTATTCAGTCTGTTAACACTTCTGCATATTAGCTACCATTTGCACCCCTCGCTTTCACAGCAGACTTTGTGACATGCTGTAACTGTAGCTAATGACATTAATGATGGCTGCATTCTATTTAGCTGTATCAGTTCCAAGACCCTCACTATCAGGACTCACTAGTGTAGATGGTGGATTAGTCGCGTTGTGTTTTGATGAAGAGGACCAGACCAGGATATCTTTGGAGGCGATCTCTGTTTATTATCTCATAACAAACGAGGGTGAGTAAAAGCAGGAGACAGCATTTAAAGAGGAGATCCAGAAAAGGGAAACAGAGGAACAGAAGCTGAGTCTCAAAACATTCCACATATTGTATCTGGGCACATAAAATGTCAGGTTCTAACTATTTACACATATTTTATGCAATTATAACAGACAAATTCCACCAGATACATGTCCCGTCAGGCTTCACTCTGTCATGGCTCTGCCTCCGCAGTTTCATTCTGTGTTACCTTCAACTGGGTCTGATGCGTTACGTGTCTGCTCCATACCAGCTCCGGCAGTCCTGACCCTTCTTGAGCAGATACGCAGGGTTTCTATTTCTGCCAGATGATGGGGCACGACAGCAGTGTTGGGGCTCATTACTCAAAAAAGTAATATATTACACATTACACATTACTCTCAAAAATAGTAATGCCTTACATTACAAGATTACTGCCTGGAGAAAGTAATTAGTTACATTACTCGTTACATTACTCGTTACATTCTGTCTTGGCGTCTCATTCATGTTAGTCCACGGTTCCTTAGCAACAAGATTTGTGTGTGCGTGCTGTCTCTGTAGGTGCTTCATTAAGTTTGAGGTAGTGTTAGCAGGGGTGAGGAGAGCTTTCCAACACGGGCAAAGTGCACCTTACAGTCAAGTTATTTTCCTTACGTTCAACAAATTCAAAGTAATGTTTGTATCTCTAACCCTTCTGCTGCCCCAGCCAGCGCCCCCATACACACACCGGCCTGTCGCCTGCTCGGGAGGGGAGAGAGTCCGGCGCTGCTGCAGAGGAGCCGTGGTCTGCGATAACTCTGAGCAGCATGTAAATTACAATATAACATATTTTTCACCTTTCCCCGATGATCTGAATAAGTCGCTAAATTTGTCGCTCGTAGCTTTACAGAAATAAAGTCGCTAAGAGGGTCTGAAAAGTCGCTAAATCTAGCGAGAAAGTCGTCAAATCGCCGAGTGTGATGTGTGCGACCATGCTGTTAAAATTGATTAACCTAGCAATGTAACGTAAGTAACGAGCTTGGCGAACTGTAATGTGATTACTACATTCAGAACAGTAATGCCTTACACTACTCGTTACTGAAAAAAAGTAATGTGATTACAGTAAGGTGTTACTTTGCAACTTTTACTTTGTTACTTTGTAACGCGTTACACCCAACATTGCACGACAGACACTGAAACAACCACATAACATCGGGTGAATTTTCATAATAAAACACTCTGTGTTGACACCAGCACAAAAATCTCAGAAAAGAGACTAATCCAAGCACTTATTCAAATCTTTGGCTGGGAACACTTCTTGTTCTTGTGTTTATAACACATACGTACAAATGCGGCCACATGTGATTATGTATTTATCGCGGGAACTCCAGCTGTCCTGCACCGCGCCGGACTCAAAACACAGCCAGTGGAGGTTGCCAAACGACGGAGCAAAACCGCACCGGAGCCGTTCTGCAATGGACTTGCATCCATTGGAATTTGTGTTGCACATATTACTGCTGTATAACTGACTTTGTCAAAAATGCACAAACATAATGAATCTAAAATTCCCCCAGAGCCTCGACAATGGTGTTGGAGGTCAGGAATGGAGTTCCAAGTTAGGACAGCATCTGATCATAGAATTTGATTGGTGATGGCCAGGCATCCAGGAGTGCTGAAATGACAGCTTAATGACTTTGCCTCCTCCTTAATGACATTGTCATTTAAGGGATAATTATACGTGGATGAAAACAGCTAAATTTGTATTTTTCAAAATTACAGAGGAGTTGGAGTTGTCAGTCCTCAAAGTTGCACACTGACCCTCATCAAGGTGGTGCAGCCAGGAAAGGCCCCAGGCTATGAAGCCATTTTTTGTAATGGCCAAATCATGTAATTATAGTGTCCTGTGATGCACAGGTGCCAAAATGATTTTTTCCCATAAGCTGACATAGTGAAAGAAGCCACTATACACTTTCTTGAGTGTCACAACCTCCACAAAATGAGTCATTTCACCAACATAACTGATCCGTCTGTTTAGTCCGATAAGTCTAGAAGAGCTGCACAACTTTCATTCATTAATTTTAACCCCATTGAAGGTAGCCGCGGGCCCCACAATGCGGAAGATTCGGATAATTCTTTACCCAGGAGTTGAGTTTGTGGTTCAGTTATTTCCAGTTTGATTTTGTCCTGTCATGTTGTGTCATCATGTGCCATTTTGTTTTTCATTTCCTCCCTTTGTCTGTTTTCCCACCCTTTTTTGTGTTCACCTGTGTCCCACTTGTCTCCTTTCTTTATGTCAGTTCATCTGTTCTGCTTTTGTCGTGCGTCTCAGTCCCATATCCCCTGTGACATGTGTTTTCCTGCCTGCATTTCAAGATCATTTGGTTTGTAATTGTATTTAGTTTTTGTATTTTTATAGTTCTTTGTTCTAGTTTTTGCACTGCGTGCTCCTTCTGTCTTTATTGCCTTTTGTTGCCAGCTTTTGTAAAAGTTTTTAGAAACCACTAATTGCTACCTGCAAAGCTTAACTGCGTTGATTTCACAGTGATAAGTGAAGGAGACTCAGATGAACATTTGGCTCTCCTTTATGGACTTTGGCAGGTGTATAGAGTACACTGTTGAGTGGCCCTTTAGTAAATGAATCAAACAGAAACTGTTCTCCATATCACTTCAAGTTGAACTGTAAGATGCCCATCCATCGCCAATGGAAATTTCACCCTGATATGTTGTTATGTTGGTATGTTTATCCACAGTTCAACACTGGTCAGAGCAATCATTTCCGACTTATCATACAACTGTGTTTGTTTACACCCCAGTTAGTTCCAGCTTAACAGAACCACTTGTAACTGCAGCTACGATAGTCAGATGCTAAGTGACTAAAGTGACACCCCTAACTATAATCATATTGCTGTCAAACTAGACGCAAGACGGTAAATAATACAAAGACAATGAAGAAAACCCCTCCCGGTGTCATGATAAGACAGTTAAACACTTTAAAAACATACAGCAGGCGTCTCCCAACAGCTGAAGATCCCCAACAGAGCTGCTGTGTGGCATGCTGGGTCCCCTGAAGGACTGCGACATGCCAAGTCCTCTGAACACCTTCTAAGACAAAGACGACAAGAGCCACAGACCACAGAGTGACAGGAACATCAGCTGAGACAAAGTCAGAGTGCATGAGACACGTTCCGCCTAAATGTTAAGCTCGTACAAATGTGCTTTAATGGAAGAACTTTGTTTGGACGGGCTGAGCAGCGCAATCAGCAGAGCGCACATGAGTGGGATTATACCCCCAAACACACTCATGTTTTAATGAGAAGATGACAGTGGAGTCACAGAAGCCTTCTGTGCTGCACTGGCCTGGGCCTGAGCACATGACGTGCTGAGTGTGTGTAATGTGATGAAAGGAAACAGAACTGTACTATTACATAACAAGAAGTAAACTATTCATGACGAGCACACTCCAGACAATAGACCTAAATATCTTGTGTTTTTGTTTTTTTTTCAATTTTTTTTATTTCTTTCAACCATCTTGTTCCTGTTATTTCCAGTGTTATTTATCTCCACTTGTTCTCCCCATGTCATATTTCACTCTCAAACTTGTTCATCTAAGCCAAAGTGCTTACCTTTAGAGGTATTTCTTCATGTTGCCTTTCCTTCTGGACGAGCTCCACTCAGGCTCAGTGCCATGACAATATTGGTTTGAAACACTTCATCAGTGTTTTGGTCTGCAGCCCTTGAACCAAGATTTTTCTCTGGATCAAAAATATTGGACCCATTGTCTGTTTGAAAAATCAAGTCTTTACAGCCTTTGTAGTCTAAGCCTTTTCATATTAATAAAAACTATGTATTGGCAAGGTCCATATCTGTACCATTGTCACACCGCGGTGAGGGTCGTCCTGTCTTGGGTTTTCTGTCTTGTGAATTTCATGTTTTATTTTGAAAATATTAACTCCCCTCTCGTTTCAGGTCATTTGCACTTCCTCCTGTGTCCCCGGTCTGACTTCTCCCCTGATCCCTGATTGTTCTCACCTGTGCTCCCTTCCCTGATGTGTATATAGTCTGTGTCTTCCCCTGTCTCGTTGCCAGAGTATTTCATCCTGCGTATACCTCAAGCCCTGCCACAGCCATTGATCCAAAGACCACGATTGTTTGTATTCTTGATTCCTTTGTTTAATTCCTCAGAAAGAGTGATTCTTGTTTTGTAATATTTTTCAGCTTTAGAGTTAAGCTAGGTTTTGTTTGCTGTTTTCCTCCCTTGGAGTGTTCTCAGTTAGTTTGTTATTTTGTAGTTTGATCCTCCCTTCTGGAGCGTTTTCTGTTCTTTGTTAATAGATAATTCAGAGTAGATTAATCTTTTGTAGCCCTCGTATCCTCCCTTTTGGAGCATGTTTTGTTAATTAAATTTCATAGATTGACATTTTCAGTGTAGACTAGTTTTCTGCCTTTTATTTTCTCCTCCTTTTGGAGCGCCTTCTGTTTTGGTTTGGTTGTGTTCTCCTTGTCTTTCCCCTTTTCCCCTTCTTGTTTTATGTTCCTAGCAGAGTTTCATAGCCTCTTGGTTGTCACTCTCTTCTCAGGAGAAAACAAAGGTTTTATAGAAATAAATCTTGGTATAACTGTTCTTGCCCTGCTTCTGAGTCCTCTTTCCAGCCCAGGCCTGACAACCATCAGACAAGACAATATTTTGGAACAAAACTGTGACTGCAAATATAGTAAGCTTGTACATGTGATTAAACTCCTGCATGATGAGTGCGGGGTAAAACGATTTGAAGTAAAGTAAATGGCAGGCCTTGAACAGAAATGAAGAGGAAACTAACCTCCTTTAGTTCACTTTGTTCACAACTCAGATGTTTCACTGCCAGTAAGGAATGATTGGGCTCTGATCAGTGTTAATTATGTTTAAAGTTCAGGCAAAAAAGTGTTTTTCCTCTTGTTCATTCTGTTGTATGTTTGAGATTCACAATACAGTGTAAAATTATGCACTCTTTGTGGAGAGATTGACACCATAAGGCTTTTTCAACATTAACAATCAACACAAGTGTTATGTGACAACCTGACGACTCCGGTGCTCAAAAACTGAGAACAAACTTTACAATGAAGTAGGACGTTTGTACACTTGTATATCATGTATTTTGGAATTTGTAATGAGGGAGAAGGAGAACATGTAATTTACAGGATTTTGACATGGTTATCATTTTTTCACATCATACTTCCAATACAGAATTTTGTATGTGTGATGTAACAGAAAAAACAAATGTCAAAAGAAGCCAAAAAGCCAAGGCTTTTACTTCGACTTTGGCTGGACCCTAACTTCCTGTTTAAGGCATGGGGAGCCATGCTGTTTTGTTGAAGGCACATATAATGAGGTTGGCAATCCTCATTTATCCATTCATTTGTTACCATCCTGATGTTATTTTGGAACCTGAGGATTGAAAAAAGGTAGTTAAATAAATGATAAATTATGTCATTTCATGCTATGTTTGCTTAACTCATCATGGTGTACTCACCTGTCACTAGCAAGCTGGATAGAGTTACCTGTGTTAGAAAATTATTATTTTGACAATTGCTATACCTGTTGCACTTAACTGTTATTTGTTTTATTTCAGCTTTACCTTTTCTGTGAAAAATCCTGCCAAGCACAACATCTGGCCTGTTCAATGGAGGGCTTGGCGAAATTAGTATGTCTTGCTGTTTAATGCCATTTAGAAGAGAACAGTATGATACACATGCGGTGGGGATAGTTAATCCCGAGAAGACGAACTTCATGAACTACAACTTTATTGTGAGACCGACACTGCAGTTTGTGGCCTTTATCTTTCTTTTTCAGAAAATGCTCTACTTCCTGTGGAAACTTTGTGGGGCCCGATTCTGCTAGACTTTTACAAAGGAGCAATAGAAAACATCATGACTTGAAACATGGTGTCTGTCATGATTTGTGTATGGCACAGGACAGGAAGGCTCTACAGCAGGTGATTTAAACCACCCAGAACATCACTGGTACCACCTACAGAGCATCATTTCCGCAGAGCCCAAAGGATAGTAAAAGACAACACCCACCCAGCCACAGTCTGCTCACCCTGCTGTCATCTGGCAAAAGATACAGAACTATCAGCTGCCGTACCACCAGACTACATAACAGCTTGTTTTATACCTTGTACCCTATCAGGCTCATTACAAAGAACCTGGAGTCGCTGTAGTTTTGACCTCCCATGACTCCTCCATGTTTAAAAGTTGGGCGGTGTGTTCCAGAAATCCCAACAATATAAAATGTATCTCGATTCATCATGATAGTGAAATCAAGACCGAGCCTATGTGTTACGGCGCTTGATTTAATCAATGTTTTCCACAAGTCAAATGTGAGTCCACTGAAATGATCAGGATACATGATTATTATGATCAGCTGTTCATGCAGTTATGTACAAAGCAACCATAGTTACTGTTCGCAGCACTGGCAGCCTTCGACAAGGCAGTTGTGAACTTTCCTTCCTTTTCATCAGGAACTCTCCGCTGCTCTCACAGGATGAGACATCATCAGGTCTTGTCTGATTAAGCATTTCTGAGGCTCACCTCAACCCCCCCTTGCTCATTGTTGTGGTCCTCCCACTAGGATCATATTCATACTGTTCCAAGCTTTCCCAGACTACACCTTTCTACATCTGCTACATGAACTCCCATTGCAGTCAGTTAAACGAATAATTGATTCATTTGACACCATTTATTGGAGGACAGCCCATGCTTTCAAGAACTGCGCACTTAAGCTACGCTAACATGTATAAGGGACATGAAATACAGTTTTATTTTTATTCTTTGCTGTCGTGTCACACCACACAATCATTTATTACTTTCCATAGATCAGTGGAACTTGTGTCATATGTCTGTGAACAGTGTTTGCAAGCGTTCCATGAGTCCTTCTGTTAGAAGTGGAGGTGCTACGATTTACAACTTCCTCTTGTGAGATACCTCCAACATGCCTCCATGCCACAGCATTTCCCATAGTCCATAGTGTCCAATCCAACAAAGCAGCTTTCTAATGAAGCAGCTGGCATAGTGCTGGGCTTTCCGCATACTATAGTCAACATCAACACATAACATGATGCTGAAAAAGCAAGATCATCTTGATTAATGGCCTCTGTGGCGTTTTATCGACGATAGATTTCTACTTGTTGTAAAATCACAGAAGTCCTCCGAGTCTGGAGGACTGACAAAAATCTATAAAAAAAGACACTGACAGTTAATCTTGCGATTGCTGCAAAATAAAAACCCTTGAATACAGTTTCCTGTGATCTAAATCTAGCCAGTTATCCACATAATATCATTGTGTCCGTGGGCAAGAGAGATTAATGTGTCATTGTTGGTCAAAGAATGCTGTGAACATACAGTATAAAACTGCATGTGGTTCATTCTATTCAAGATTGCAGCGCAGTGGAAGAATCCCACTCATTGTCTTTTGAAATGTGTGTTGGAGTCAAGTGATGCTTCTAGCCATGTTTAAAATCTGTTTGTGGGTGCATGCGTGTGACTAAGAGCAAGCTGGACGGAGGGGTTACTCATGAAAGGAATTCATGATGACTGCAAGTTAATTGATGTTCCCTTCACAAAGCCGAGGGGTCAGCTTAATGCTGTCAACTGACATGTGTGCACACACACACACACACACACACACACACACACACACTCACACACACCAACGCATACCGACACATACCGACACGACAAGATAACCAGAAACAAAGAAGCCAATGCCAAGCCATTCTTGTAAACACAGGTAAACACAGAAACGCGATGTTATCAGAGATTTGAGAATACCGCCTCAACCCTGAAAAACAGCCAAACCCTTACCCTAACTTGAAAATGTTCTCGTTATGTTTTATTTGTGTGCTACAGTAGTCAGAGAGCTGTGAGGGAAAGTGCCTGAACATTCACCGAATAGAAAACTCAGATACATCATCTCACCCATGAACATTTTTGCCTGAGGCACATACATACATTTTCTCTGGCAGTTGGTGGTTGTTTAACACTGAGGAAAAACTCCCATAATCCATAATACTTAAATCTTTTGTTTTTATTAGACCCCTAATGGCAGAAATTAGATACTGTGCGATTTTGGCAAAAACAAAATAATTAAGCTGATCAGGGGCTCCACTTACGTTTCTAATTTGGATTTAGATTGTCTGCTTTTTGTAAATGCATCCTTGGACAAACCAAACAATTCTAATTATTTCTGCTTTGTCCTTTGTCCTGCTGTGGTTTGGTATGTTACTGTGGCAACTTTTTAGTAATACCGAAGTTACTGCCACCATTTTACATATATTTTTAGATCATTTCTGTCTAGAACATTCCTCTAGAAAGCAACAACTCCTCATAAATTCGAGTAACTAATCTCCACTTAACTGTCAACTGTCTGGAAATTATAAATAATAAAGGGAATGCAATAGGAAATTTGTGAGAAATTGCAGGCTAGTACACTAAAACATTATTGCGTTTTTTTTTTTTTTACTTATTTATTTATTTATTGAATTCGTAATTTTAAAATGTTCAGATTTACGATAATTCAACATTCCAAGCACAGTGAAGTTTTGAGCTAAATGCTAATGCTAGACAAAGACAAAGTCTAAATGACAATGCTTACACAATGTTTAGCAGTGTACCATGCTCACTGTCCAACAGTGACTAATAAATACACAGCATAGAGAGCAGGATGTCATGTATGTCTGTACCAAAGGATATGACAATCCATCCTATCACTTTTGAAATATTTGAGTCTGGACCAAAAGGTGGACCAACCAACTGACTTACTGTACATCCCCATCTGTACAGCCACACCAACAGGCCGCAACTGCTGTAGAACTGTTGAATGTAAAAACAGCAGTGGAGGAGGAGAGGGACAATTCTGACAGCCCGTTGTAACACAGTCATCTTAGACAAGGAGACCTGTGGAAGGAGGTGGCCCCTGAAGTGTGACACAGCTTTAGGCTGCCTTCATGAGACTGCTGTCACTCTGTCTATTGTGCATGACAGTAGAATTCTCGAGTTAGTCAACCATGACAGAAGCACATAAAACACTGATGCACGTAAACGCTCGAAAGCACACACACAGACAGGGACAAGAAGTATCCTCACTATCTGAGCCTCTCTGTGGAATATAAAATATAGAGCAGTTTATTCCCTCCACCCTGCTCTGAACTGCCTCTTCACTTATTTACATAATGTTTATTTGTATGTAAGAAGGAAATGGATTAATGGCTGTGGACAGTCAAACTAGCTCTGGGTTTGTGTGAAGTTCAAACAGCAGAAATGATTTTAGAAAAATACCAAAATATAAGTTAATTTTAATATTAAAGATTCCAGTGTAATGTTTTCAAAATGTTTCGCTGCACTTCTACACAGGAGGCTCCTTTTTAACCCGCACAGATGTCTACACAGATTTCACTCTACACAGATGACAGCAAATCAAAGTAGTTGCACAGAGGACCCCGTATTTATAAACTTACAACGTTGCATATGCTCAAAAAGTAAAAGTAAACTTCCACGGGAGTATGTTTTTTTTCATTAAGTACAGTAAAAGCGGGCATGACCAAACAGCACTATTTTAGTCTTTAACATATAAACCAAAAAATCCCATTTACTTCTTTTCACACATAATATAATTACATTTGTCGAGGTATAACTCCTCAATTTGTCTTATGTGCATAATCATCACATGACCTTTAACAGCCTGCACTTGCAAAATTCTGATTAATATGTTGGTTCAGAAAAGTCTCTGGGTCTTTAAATGTCTTCACAGGGTGAAATTAAATGCTGCTTTTCCCTCCCTGGGAAGTAAACATGCAAAATTACCCTTCTAAGTTTCAAATGTTCTCCATCTGTCTTAAATCTTGTCATCAGCATTTAACGTGATCAAATAAAAAAAAAACTGTATAAACAGTGTGAATACACGTTACAAAGTGGTGAGATAAGTCAATATTATTTATGAATCAGTATCATAAACTGTATTACTATATAAAAAGCAGCCCTGAACTAACCAAACTCAGAGTATCACAAGAATGCACTTCAGCTTCACAGGATAGAGGCAATCCAGAAAAAGCAGAAAGAGAAGCCTCGATAGTGGAAATCCTTTTAAAGCAACCCCTTCTGGCTCACCTTCTCAGAAAACTAAAAGAGGAGACTGATATTTCCTACAAGCTGCCCGTCCTTTACCACGCAAGCAAGATACCCCTTTTAACACTGAAGACTTCACTCTCATAAGAAGTCTGAGCGGTAGTGGAACAATCTTGAGCAGGATCTACTTCAGGACCACGAGGGTCAACTGATATGCTAAGATGCACAAAACTGCCCCCAGCTCCTGAACAAGCTATTAATGCTTTTAAGGAGACTGGATGAAGAAGCTGAAACCTCGGCTCTGGATACTCACTGAGGCCTGCTTTGTCCCTGAAGAAATTGACTCATGAAGACTTGAGCAGTTTTGAGAGATCTTTCTGTTTGATCATTCTGGTTCATCATTATTAAGGGCCTAACAGCGTGTCTTCTCATCAATGTGTGTTAACCCAAGTGCCCAAAAAGCAGGAGTTCCAGGGTACTCTGGAGGTCTGGAGTAAGGGGGGTTGGTGAGAGCCCACAGTTGGAACTCTTTTGCAGCCGGTGAAGGCTTAGTCTTCTTAGTCTTCACTGTCCCGATCAGGGGAGGCATACAGGTTAAGGTGTATTACTGTAATTCTTAATGCCTGCTGACGATACAGAGGGAGTTCCAAACAATGTGAATCCGTTGACCACCCTACCATCAAGAAATATTATCAAGGAGGATCTTGCAACTCCATATGTTAGGTAGTTCCTGCTTGTACTAAAGCATCTCTGCTGTTTATTTCACTTATGATACAGTGCCTCACCATCAATGATATACACATATGGTGCATAATTACAGGAGAAACGTCAGTAACATATGCAAGTAAATAGCCACAAAGGTAAAGGAACTGCTTTTTTTCTGTTCAATGTTGTTTGGGTTGGTTTGATCACATCATCAGTTTTGGGGTATACATCAGTGTTAAAGATTGTTGCAGCGTAATCCTTTCTGTTTAGAAAATCCTATAATGAAGGTTTCACGTCATTTTGCAGATACAAGTGAGATTGAAATGCTCATGCTCATTTCTAACCAATAGCACACAGCTTATCAGTGTTCCCAGGGAGCTGAAAACAACACCTGCCTTCACTGATAACAGCGGGCAGTATAAGTGATACGGATGGATTCTGCTTAAAGAGACCATACATTTGCACTAAAGCCTGAAAAACTGGAAAACTGTAATGTGTAATTTATTTATAACTATGACAATGATTGCCACATCTCTCTATTGAGAGTTCATTTTCATCCTGTGTTGGTGGTACAGTGGCTTTGCAGTATTCATGCTGAAAAAGGACATATGATCCATGGCATTTATAATGAATGGCTGTCTTTTCTTTTTCTTTCAGCACCTAATGTTACTGAGAGATAGAGAGCCAGACAGATTCAACAGAGCTGTAATCAAAGTTTCTGGATGATGGACAAAATACACAAGCTTAAGTAAGAAACTGCTTTGTGTGGCTTCAGGTGAAATTTGATTACATTTTGACTCAGCTATCCACTCCTTGTCGACTGCCATTTCTAAAATGCGGCTATTAAACTGGCAGTTTTAATTATATTGACTTTGAGAGCTTAATTTACACTCAAGAGGATTAATTAAAAGGTGCAGTGTGTGGGTTTTTCGGGGGGATCTGTTGGTAGAAATGGAACGTAATATTCATAATTAAGTTTCCATTCGTGTGTAATCACCTGAAAATGTAACGTGTAATGTGCTTTCATCACATGACACTCTTGATTTTTGCTAGCCCTTCCTCCCGCTGTGCTCCCATTTGGTGTATCTCCCGTTAATCTCCCAATTTCATAATGATACAATTCAAATAGGAGTGTTTCAGTTATTCGTAGACTGTATGTCATGGTACCTGGCAGCCCAACCCAGCTTACACAAACGACTTGGCTTGACATGTCACTCATCCCTGTGCTCACTCCAGCCCTCCGCTTTGTTTATTTTGCCACTGAAAATGGATGAAACAGGTCCTTAGATGCATACATATGGTTTCCAGATTTAGCTCCACTTGGTGTAAGACTTCACTGAGATCTGTCTCCTGCCTCACTCGATCATCTTCCTGCCTCCGCTCTGTAGACTGTATTACTGCAGCATTTTATCCTCCCTCTCCTTCTTTTTGAAGGTCTACCTGGAAATACCCTAGAAAATCTCCCTCTCTTTTAGAGGCTTTTATTACCCCAGATTGAGCTAATGAACCATGTTTTATGTTCCAACAATAGCCCAGAACAGACAAACCAAACACTGCCTCCAGAGAGTGCCTTTTGCATTTTGTAGTAGCTACCGTGGTGACACGCTTGATAGGGGAGTATGAGGGGAGGGGCATTCTTGATGCCACTAAATCCTACACACTGACCCTTTGAGTTTCCCAGGTCAGCTGATAGAGTTTTTTAGATTATACATGTGGACAATGACACCCGACATCATAACTGAGTCTGGAGGATGTAGCGTTATGTATGCTTTGCCAATTTATTAAGCTGTTGCCTCGCCAGTGGTCAAAGGACCTGGTGATAGGGGAGAGCTGCGTCAGATTAAGGCGTTGACCTTGAACCAGCACTTATTGGTTGACGGTGAGGATAATTTCTTTGACTGGACTCACCTGAGGGAATGACATGGTACACAGAGCTCCCAGGAACAGAACACACATCAGGTTGAAGAGTGCCAGGCTCGTTGCCAGATTGAATGGAGCCAGGCTGGAGGACAGTGTATTAGTGGTGTGACTGCTGGCTTCTGTCACAGAGACAGATTTGTGCCTGTCCAGTACTGCTGAAGCCAGATTGCAACTGCAAGTCATAACCATTACTTACTGTAAACTGTAAGTAGTCAATACATTTACATTTACATTTACTTTTACATTTACATTTAGGGCATTTAGCAGATGCTTTTGTCCAAAGCAACTTACAATAAGTACACTTGTCATAAGAAAGAAGGAACATCATATCACTGTCAATAAAGTAAAAAAGAAAAATATAGCTTAAAGAACCAGCCGAACCTGAACATCACAAAGTAACACTCCACTGTGTCTGTTTTTTAACCCTCTGGAGTCTGGTGTATAATTGGCCGTTTTTGACTATCTCTGATTTTTTAATTATATTTCACCTTAAAAACTATTTATCTTGCCTTGTTTGGTGTCATGATTTTCAGCACAACCACACATGTGTGACTGTACAGTTATTTTTTTATTTTGACATACTGTATTAACACAATTGACCTAAAATCACAAAAAAACATGAAATCCGAGTAAGAAAAAGTTAGATTTTTTACTGTAAAAACCACAAATATGATGACATTTTTATTACTTATAATGCAAATATAAATGTTGTTTACTAAATGTGTGCATAAGTTTTTGAAATTTACAAAGTTATATGTAACTATTTACATTTAAATGCAGGCAATGCCTCAGAGTCAGGGCTCCTCAGCTGAATGAAGAGCTGCACTGCCTGCTCCACATTCAGCTTCTCCTCATCGTTTAGACTCATTAAATTAAAAAAAGACTCCACTACACACTAAACACACTTCATTAAACACTACAGAACACACTAATTATACACTCCAAACACGCTATATGTCACAAATCTCTCAACTCTCAAAACTCGCGATCTCTGTCGCTGCCTCTGTGACCGGCACAGCTGCCTTCACTTTTCCGCCCGTCACTCCCAAATCTTCCCCCTGTCCCCCAGCAACCAGATCACGTGACTTGCCAAATAATTTTGTGATTGGCTGGTGTGGTGCCATTTTCTACCAATAGGAACACGTTTTTTTGCTTCCAACACTTCCTGTTTGCGGACACGTTCATGAGGAAAGCCCGATTTTACCGTCTCTTCCTGCACCAAAC
>CAEMYA010000223.1:631404-648033 GCA_903131615.1 Diplodus sargus | reverse complement strand
TAAGGCTAAGTACCGGATGGAGACTCAGTATCTGCAGATACCAAATATTAAAGGAGTCGGATCGGGATCGGGACTGAATCTGATCTAAATGATCTAAACCTGATCGGGACATCCCTTGTATATATATACAGTAGTTTAAACAAACAAGATTGCACCCAAGTGCTTTACAGCAAACATGAAAGTAATATAATACATAGTGTGCACACATAATTCACAGTGCACACGAAGGCATTCAGTAAGACAAATGGAAGCCATGTTAGAATTCAACTGCAGGAGAGGGCGCGGGAAAAAGAGTGAGATTTAAGACATTGTCTTAAGTAGTCAATATATTCTGCTGTTCTTATATGTAAAGGGAGCCTGTCCCAAAGTCTCAGTGTGGCTGAAAGACTGAGGACTGACCCTTGAGGTGCTAGTGCTACTGCTGAGCTCTGGCGAAGGCATTATAATAAATTGTTTAACTGTGTTTAGACTAATGGCCATCAAGTACCAAATGTTGAAAATATAGATATGATCACAACTCATGAGGTTTCTCAAGCGATTAAAAACTTATCAGTTAACAAAACAACAGGTATGGATTATATCTCCGCGGAACATCTTTAATTTGCTAGCTCAAGGTTCTGTACACTTCTTGCCTTATGCTTCAATGCCCTCATAGTCCATGGCTTTCTTCCAGACTCTATGATGACAGTGCAGCTGGTTCCTGTGGTTAAGGATAAAGCAGGAAAAGTGGGTTCCTCAGAAACCTATAGGCACATCACTCTAGATAATATATTGTCCAAAGCTGTTGAACAAATTATCCTGGAGAGGATTAATGAACTAATTATCTCTACAGATAATCAATGTGGGTTTAAACTGAGACACGGTACAGATATGTGTATATATGTGCTAAAGGAACTGCTGAGTAACTATAAGAGAAAAAACTCGTCTGTTTTTAATTGTTTTTTAGACGCCTCTAAGGCATTTGATAGGGTGAATCATGAGAAATAATTTTAAAAATCGGGTGCAGCAGGTGTCCCTATGTATATAGTCAGAATCCTGTCCTATTGGTATGCCCAACAGACCATGCAGGTTAAATGGGACAACTGCTTGTCTGCTCCTTTTCATATCAGTAACTGAGTTAGACAAGGGAGCATCTTATCTCCTATTTTATTTAATTTCTACATGAATGATTTATCAAATAATCTAAGCTCATGTAAAACTGGCTGTATGGTCGGCAGTACAGTGTGTATCTTATGTATGCTGATGATTGAGTGATTTTCAGCTGGTATACAGCAGCTCCTTAATGTGTGTTCTGTGTATGGGGAACAACAAATAATGATTTGCAGAACCATGGAAGATAGACGTATGACTTTTCCTGACTTCAAGCTCTCAGGTAAGGTTCTAAATATCTGTAGTGAAGTGAAATATCTTGGTCATGTGATCACAGACCAACTGACAGATGATGAGGACGTTTTTCGTCAGTGTCGTATGTTGTATGTGCAAACAAATGTATCGACAGGTGAATTTGGTTGGTGCACTGTTGGTGTTAAGTAGGTTATGTGAAGTAAATTAAAATAAGCAACTTGTAATCCCTGTTGACTTTGCATACATGATGGTTAAACATATTCAACCAAATTGGAGCTGTAGCTAACCAAGATGTCTAAATGGCTTCTATTGCACACTGAATTTGCAGCCTTTCCAACTCATAGCTAAATCATGGCCTCACACAGACAATGCAAAATTAAATGATAGCAACACCTTGTATTTATAATTTACAATCCAACCATGATGGGATATTATCAATCTCACAAGCTCTGTAAGCAAAACCTGCTGACTTTGATCAAATTGATTTGACACATTTAAACACTCAATATTAATATCGTGTTCTTTTGGCAGTGTGAAAGGATAAGTGGCCTTGGAGACATTTGAGGGTCGCCTACTGAACTGTCGTCCACCACCGAACATCGTGAAGAAGCCACAACAACAGGCAGAGTGAGAGAGAGAGAGAGAGAGAGAGAGAGTGGAAGACAGGAAAACAGAGAAAGTGGGAGGTGCATGGGGTGGGGGTTGTCATCTGGGGTCCTCCACTTGCACCCTTAGCTCTTCCATGTTGACTTCAGCATGGGTGACTTTCAGGCCTTAAGATTTTACTTAATGTCATAAGGTAGTTGTCTACTTATTTTTCGACAGAGAGCCAAAGGGCCTCCTCTATTGTGTATATTTTATCTTCTTCCACCAGCAGTTTCAGTGCCCCTGGCAGGCCCTCCCACACAGTGGTTCCCATTGCGCAGGTTGTAATTGTTGTGGCTGTCTTCTGTAGGTAGGAAATTAAAAAAGGCTAAAACAGAAAGGTCCCTTGTCTCTTTTAAACCACAGATGTATATAATACATTCATCATCTCACAGAGATGGAAAGCCACAAGTCATCAGTCGTGCAGTCGCTAATAATACAACACACGTGAGTTTACTTAAAGATTTAGTCTACAACAGAAACTGATCACCAATTAGCATCCTTTTTCCTTTGTGACCATGTTAAAAAAATTTTATTTAAATGTTAGCTAACAGTAAGGTTTCTTCTGTGTTTTCTTACACATCAAACGAGTCTAAGTTATGCAGTCAAAATGGTTTGAGATGAGTCACCCTAACCTCGGACCCGACCTCGAGAGGGGGTGCTGCTGCCTCCCTCCACTGGGTGAAGCACGTGTCCTTTAAAAATGAAAAATAAGCATTATTTTTATGTCTTTATAGCAATACATCTTTATGTTCTTTTGATATTCAATTGAAAGTACTTTTGATTGATCAATTCCAGTTCTGCACAGGCAGATTATAAAAAAATCTAATTGTTTCAGAAAACTCTAGCATTCGTAAGTCCTTATTGGGACTGCATCCCTAACCCGACTTGTCTTCTTCTTTTTAGCAGATGCCTGAGTATCTAGAGCAGTGGTGATCGTTACACATTTATACTCACAAGACTGCAATATCAAGGTTTTGTTTGACAAATTAAGTAACTGACCTCAATAATCTCTCCCTCCACTAATGTCCCAGAGGTGCTTCAGGGAAGATCGTGGAGAGAGGAACAAGCCGGACCCGTTTCTGGTGTCGTTGGTCTCTGGTGACGTTTAGGGCATCCTCCCCTCTGACTATATCTCCTGATTACAAATCCCTGTCCAACGGCCACCTTAGAGGAAAAGGCCTTGTACGGGGTAACCTTGGTCACTCTCTGCCCATTAGTAATGATGATCATTTTAGTAATCTTAGTGGCCACCGGGTGCAACTCCCCAGCATTCCCAAACCTCCATCCAATTGCCTTGGAATAAATCCAGAAAAAGTGTGTTAAATGTCATAATGATAACATATTTATGTAGACAAACCACAAAAAGAAAAATCATCTCTAGAATTGTACAAATGTGCAGGTTAAAGTATTCCTTTTACCATAACAACATTATTATGATTGTGACTGGCACTACACTCCTTCAACTGCATAACACCTTTATCCCTGTCCACAAGTGCAGCTGTGCCTTTTCTGCACTATATTACAGTGCTGTCTGACTACAATGTAAAGCACCACAAATGTTCAAAATGCAGCATGCATTAAAAGGATTTATAGTTTTGCTTCAAGGGTAAAACTATGCCTTGCTGCCAGTACCTTTTCACAGCACAATGTAATACTTCTCTGTCAGTGCTATGTGCTGTGTCTCCACACGGGGAGATTTTACGTCATCTACTGCAGGTATTACATTGACTTGGTATAAGTACCCTATACAACCTCACATCAAAAGACCTGGACTATCCCTTCAGGACCCCTTGTAGCACAGGGCTCCTATACTGTACAGTATCTGGGCCTTGTAATTTACTTTCGAAAAATTACAATTAAAAAAGAATGCTTTCACAAAATGCAACACAGCTTTGAATGATGTAAAAATGCACATTTTGTACATGTTAATGATTATTGTGTCAAATTAACATGAGGCAGTATGGATCAGTGAGCCTTAGTCTGTGCTGTGCGTGCTCTGCATATGTTCGTGTATACCTGTGACAAACTTAAGCACACTCATCAGTGAACTGCCAAGGACGGTTAACGAGCCATCTCCAGGTTTTATCTCTTGATTAAATGGCTAATTACAGCTCCGTTCCTCTAGGCCTATGTAAGCATTCAAAGGTATTCATGAACAACGTCAAGAGAAATGATAATGAGTAGTTCCCAACACTATACATACTGTTTATGAGTGTTTTGATTTTTGTAAGAGCAGCAGTGATTTCGTGTGAGTTTTGGTTTCATTGTCGTTTGTGGTTTTGTTTTACATAGTTTCAAGATGTACAACAATGTTTAGAAGCTTTCAGGATTTTTATAGATTCCAACACAATGTAACCAAACTTTAAATAAAAGCGTTATCAGTGGGTTCAGTTTTTCACACTGCTGAGACGTTCACTCCTCACATTTCTGATGTGAGGCATGAGACTATTAAATCAAGTTATTGTATCCCACTGACATTAATAAATTTAAATAAACTTATTTTTTTCTTTAAAAGCCCATATGTGTAGGTTAAGACACATTTGTGACAACTGCCGTTCAATATTGTTAGAAAGACAATTTTGTATACAACAACACAACAATCAGACAAAGGTGTGGTGGCCAAGTGGTAAGGCGTTGGTCTCGTAGACCAAAGATCATGGGTTAGATCCCCATCCATGCCTCTAACTGGATCAATAAAATCCCTTGTGACCCATTCAAGAAGTTTTGTCAACAGCTGTGATAAAGACTTAGCTCATTTTGCACATGATCTCCTCCTCTCTTCAACCTGTCATGATTGTTGACGGCATGGAGGGGACCCATTATCAGATGAGGTCTATTTGCAGGTTTACAACTCATTTAAGCAGATTGTGACTCAGTAGTGGGCTTCAGTCAAAGTGTCATGTTTGGTGAGGAAATCGTTCTTCACAGCCTGCCATCACTTGTTTCTGCACTGTGTGACTTCAGTGAGAGGATGGGATCACAGTGTTACATAAATGTTTACTTCAACATACAAGTTTTTAAGACATAACATTGTTATTGCATAATGAGTTTTCTGTCTAGTTTGCACCTGCATTATCTCTGACAAATTGTAACAGACCTGTTATTTGTTGTTTACATGCCGTTGCACTGTTGGGAGAATCCAGATTTGCCCAAAATGACTCTTTCTAAATAATTTTGCTTTCAAATCAGATCGCTCTTGTTCTCAAACAGGATGGGAACTCCAGTACTTTGAGGAGAAGGGCTGTGAATGAAACACTTGCCCAACCACTGACTCTGACTTTTCTGCCTCTTTTTACTACTACTTAGAAGTATGGCCACTGATCCGGCTGCTGTATTTGATGCGTTGGGAGTGAGAACGAGCGGACCTATCAGCACCTCGAATGTCAGGTCTACAGTGAAGGTGTCGACCTGCGGTTTTCAGTCGACAATCTCACACATGTGTTTTTGGTGTAAGACAAGGACTAAAGCTGATGATGCCTCTCTGTGAGTGGACTACTCAAGTCACACCTTCTGTGTTTTCACACATCATGTCTTAAACTCACTATTTAACTTTTTTGCTGTATAAACATAGACTTCCTTGTTCATGGAACTACCTTAACTACAGCATTGTCACAAAATATTGATAATTGAAACATAGAGAAACACAGGTTCAACATATCCATACGATCAAAACATTCTCACTCTGAACTCGTGCAATAGAGCGACTTGTTCAGTGGCCTTAACTACGACGCTCTACCTACCCTTCCAGTGGCAGTTTTGCAAATGAAGGGCTCTGCAGTCAAACAGCAATGAGAAATAATATATTACATCCAGTTAAACTTTGAAAAGAGAGCTTAAAGAGAGCAGATTACACACATACCATGACACAAATATCTAGTTAGGTTTAGGTACCAAAATTACCTGGTTAGGTATAGAAAAATATCACACTTTATTTTTAAACAACTACATTCATTCTTGTAACTTACATTATGTCATGCCAAGTAAGTAGTATGTAACTGGCGCTTGTCACTTAAGTACTTGAACTTTTATTCGATAGATTAAAAAATAAATCACTCTTGGCCACAAATGGGAAGCAAACCCCTTTCTCCAGAAGTAACAACTAACTTCTGACATGGACCTTTCACGCTCTTTATCCTACTGCACTAGAGAGGCACTTTAAGAAGTGTTGCTAGATGAGTAACTAAAGCGTCAAACATAGAGGCGTATGGCCATTGACCAGGCTGCTGTATTTCATCTTTTGTGAGTGAGAACCGGATGGTCTGATAGATTGGGAAGAAATGTTGATGCAGTATGGTGTGAAACTTGCAAATACAATACATTGTATATCTGTGGTTTGCAAGAATGCGCAATTAATTATGGGGATTGTGTTGGATCGGACAGGCTGTAAACCAGTCAACAATTATGCCAAGTCTCCTAAACCACTTTATTTGAAGCTCTCATTAAAAGTAAGTGAGTCAGGCTGTTACAAAGCCTTCATAGGAGAACTGGAAGTGTGTACCAACTCATGTGGACTGTGGAACTGTGGAAATGAAACCCACATTGTCATTATTAACCACAATGTTTCCCTTAAGGGTATAAAGATGTGTTAATCAGGGACAATTAACATCACATAGTAAATAATATTACACAAGTTGATTATTTCTCCAAGGTTTTAATTGACTGGTGATTGGTGTGTGTGTGCAATTACACAGTCATTAATGTTAAATAAGTCAAGAAACACTTTCCCAGAACATAAAATCTTGTATGCCTCAAGGTTTAATTCCAAGGAAACTGCCTGAATATGGCACATTGTGAAATTGCAGCACTTCAGCTTCAAATGATTATAATTCTAGATAGTATCAATAGCATATTAAACTATTCAAGGTAATTTCATTCAATTATTTTCAGGAGAATAACACTGAATTTTAACTTTTCATTTAACTTTCAACTTTTCAGCTGCAGCTTCTTACACACCTCAAGTCAAAGCTATGCAAATGCTACTCATCATTTAGTTTTTCACACTGTGCATTTTCTATGCATGTATTCAGTCATTTCCATCAGGCCCCTACACACTGTTCTATTAGCATTCACAGTAAAATGGAAACAGGAAGTATACCTCCGTGTAATAATTTGCTTTGAAATAAATTGTATTCAAATCTCCTGCACTTCCTGTTGAATCTGAATAATGGTGCATCCGGTCTGTGGTTGAGTCAGTGTGTGATCTCCGTTAATTATGCATCCGCTCTCAAATGAACATATTTCAGCCATCTCTATCCCTGCATGTTTGTATGAATATTTAAATAACTGGTCGAATGAAAATGATTGGAATGTGTGCCGGGGGGGAAGGGATTGTGTGTAATGATTGAAAAAGCTGCATGTGTGTCGTCTCCTCTTTCAAACAGTACGCTACCTTGTATTTAATGATTAGCCGTAATTATCCTCACTGAACTGTGCAGGGTTACAAAAGATGTGTGAACTGTTTCTGTGTCTTAGTAAGTGTAGCACATAGTGTAGCAGTTTGACATCAATGAAGTTTTTCCATATTAAAGGAAAAATTCAGCTATTTAGGAGCCTGTGCCCTACATTCTGTATGAAAAAACGGGTGCCTGATGCAGCTTGAGTTTACCCAAAGTGCTGACACACACGGGGCCAGCAGTAAACAGCAAAAAGCAATTAGACTGTGCTTAGCCACATGCTCAGTATGTCTGAATCTTTCACTTAATGGGGGCTACATTTTTTACCCGATCAGGCTGGTTTACAACAACATTTTAAGATGGTCCACTGCAGAAAACCTCTGTCCTTGACAACGTGTTGAGCGACCTGGTCTAACATCAAAGTGCCCAATGGCTACACTGGTCCACTGAAAACAAAGAGGATTTGTTTCTTAGTAACGGCTCTAAAATAGTAAGATAGGATCGTATTCAGCCTATTGTCCTGGGTCCATGTCAAGTCACTGTTAAGTTTCTCTCTGTAAAACAAAGAAAAAGGCGTACACGTCTTATTATTATTGGTGGAAATTCAATATTTTAAGATAGTTTCTACATTAAAATGCATTTTGGGGTGGCAGGAGTAGTACTGGCCACCTCTGGAACTTGATTGGACACCTCAGTTGCCACCCCAGTTGATTGACTTGGGTTAACGTGAGCTAATTAGCTCAGGCTAAGCTATGCTTGGTATCAATGGAGAGGGTGGCATCTCTAGTTTCAGAGGGGACCAAACATAGCAGTGTTTAGATACTGGGCTCTCGTTACATACCGACTGTTGCATTATCGTAATATGATTAAGTTGAGTTATGGTTAAACTATTGAAGTTCTTGCCACACAAATGTTTTTTGTACAGAATACACTTGGACTATTGTTTTAGTACAGTTAGGGAAAAATGGGAGAGAGAGAGAGAGAGACACACACAGAGAGAGAGAGAGAGAGAGAGAGAGAGAGATGCATCTGGGTTATGAAAATCGTCAAGAAGGCATGTTCCTTAGGTACCAGGTTAGAGTAACACAATATTTTACTTTATTAGTACATGGGTCCCCGATTAAGCCTTGCCCACCTTCTAGCCTCCCCTCGTACAACAATCTAGATCTGCCCTTGCTTTACTTTCATAAGCTTCAATCAATGAATGTGTATGATCTTACATTTTATAGTTATTATGAAGATTAATCCAGGCTTTGCCAAACAAATGGTTGCAATGGACGCTGTCACTGAAAAGACGTAGCTTTTCAATTCAAATAATTGTTTTCCTTGTGTCAGCTTCAGGGCAACATCTGGGCATCCATGTGGATCAGCTGGAGTCAAGCCTTCCATCATACATTTAAACAAATATCAAATTATTTCACATCCAGTCAGTTCAGTCAGCTGCTTTGTTGGCGAGCCATCCTCCTGGAGATCCAAAATATGATGCATTGGAGCATTTTAATGGTGGCAAAGTATTTTTTATGTCATATTATAACCACAGTAGCTGAATGAAAGGGGCCGAATATATGTGGTACAATGACCAACTTTATGAATTAACATTTAGCCATAGCCAGCGTGCACCTGTCAACTATGCAGAGACACAACAATGCTTAATAACCCATACTAATGTCATCTTTAATTGCATTATTGTGCATGTACGCCAACACATTCTCACTCCCAGCTACAGCAGCTTGACCAGGGGTCTTAGGCTTCAAACTGTGACGCTCTACCTACCCCTCTAGTGTCAGTTTTCCACCTGAATGGCTCCATTGTCAAAAATGAATGAAAACCCTAAGTAAAATAAAGTAGCAAGTGTAGGAGACAATACCTTGATATTAATGTGATAATTAATGACTGGTAATTAATTATACTTTATACTTTGTACTTTGTACTTTATACGTTATACGGGGCACCACCTCCGATATTTTTGATTTTACTGGAATAGGCCGGAGGGAGCTATTTCAAACATCTAACTACCCAAGTTGGCTTGGACAGTTAGAGTATCAATTTAATCAGTCTGTTAAATTTCAAATTTATATTTGATCTCCTATTCTGAAGCAGTGAATTCTTTCCACGATCCCATCGATTTCCCACTTCAAATTAAAGGTGCACAGACAACAACATAAGATTAAATATGTTTATTAACTAAGTAAATGCAGATTAAATGACATGAGATAATGATTAAAACAGGTGACAAAGTAACAGAAAATGTAACGACTGTGGAATGAATTATTGATTAAATGGATTCCTGACAATGGTGGATTTTAACGTGCGGACCGTTAAATTCGCTACGGGATTAATTTATAACGAGGTTATATGAGAGATGTCTTTGAATTCACGATATATATATTTGAAGCTTTCACAAACACCAACTCTGATTGCATTCATGTGTGACTCTTGCAGTGTGTGTGGAGTACTTTGTTGAAGAGGAGATTTCCCAAAACTCGGATTTTCTCAGTCAGCTCCCTATCGGCCTGGATGCAGATGCAGAGGCGGTGTAGCCACTGGATGATGACAAGGCGGCTTTCTCGATGACGTCGTTTTACTGGCACAGCGGGGATTCCGTCTGAATGCTCCAGGCCTGTCGGCTTCGGAACCGCCGGAACTCGATGCCGTCTCAGGTCGGAACGTCCTCTGCCCAGCGAAGTGTCTCACTTTGAGATCGTTGGAGGCGGTACGGGCGAAGTTGGCTGGCAATTCTTTTGGCTGAAGGCTATCTTTCTTCACGGCTTCTTGAGCAGCTAAACTGCACCGACTTTGTAGTGGTTAAGCACTTATCAGAGTCTCGGTAGAATTGGTGATTATGTAGCTCCGAATATATATTAACTTGACGTCTTGCGCACAATAACTGGGAAAGAAACGCCGGCCGGATGAACTTTACCTATTACTAAGTACAAGAAAACAAAAATGACTTATTCGGCTTGAATACGATACGTTGACAATCTAAAATAATGCAAAAAGAATACATTTCGTTCTTGCTTAGATTTCAAAGAAAGATCTTTTCAAAATAAAAGTGCGTCTCACTTGAAGAGCAATCTTTCCAAGTGTCTCAGATCTCCGGAGATTTCTAAGTCTCGGAGCCCCAAAAATCTAGCAAAGTACAAAAGTAAATAGAAAAATGAAGAAGTTACGCGTAAAAGAAAAAGGGAGCGAAGAGTAACAAGAGTGAAGAGTTTAACGAGAGTTTTACAAGAGAGAAGAGCAAGACAATGGCTGGTTCCTACACAAGCAAAACAGCAGCACCCTTGATATGATATCATCCCTCTCATTCTCCTTTTTCACTACAGCCGGCTGCTTCTTTGTGTGCCGACTATCCTTTGAACTTCTTTGCGATGGTAACCAGACTGGGCTGTGTGTGGAAAGTTCAGTTAACATATGAATAGGTACTGAAACCTGGTTTTAAACAGGCCCTGGGGCTATGGCATGACTATGGCATTGAAAGTTTTTGTGCTGCAGCCTGGGCTGTCCAACCTGAGACAGACTCGTCTGCTCTCCTGGAGTTGAAGTGCAATACACCTTTGCAGGTAGAAAGCCAGTACTTTATCAATAAACTCTATCAACAAGCATCAACATGTAGAAAAATCAATATGTCAAAGTGCTCTTTCTGCCGTCTATGATGAACCTCTGCTGTTTGTATGTCGTCTCACTATTCAGTTTTGTTCTCCGCTTGTTTTAAAATGTAGAAATATTGCAAACTTAGCTGCTGGTTGAGACACACCAGCTCCAACTTCTGTACCAGCAGAGAGAACAGGAGGAATGACTCTGATGCTGATTGATGTCTCTGTTCTTTGTTCACTCTATATTGAGATTCCAGGAAAAAATGTGTATTTATTATTTCATTTTGGATTTCTTTCAGTGAGATATTGCTGCATTTATTGTATACTGCATAAACAACACTGTGCTAATCTATTCCTTATTCATTTCATTTTTACTTTGTTTTACCTTGACCTGAAATCTTTTCTGGCATGTGACACTTCAAGGTCAGCAAGATTGTGCATGTTTTCCAGTAACAGTTATCCCCAGTATAGGGCACCCACTAAACTAATCTAACACTCGGCAAGTGAAAGCAAACATTAAACCTGTATGTTTTCCAGAGTGTCAGCTGAACACGTGGCATCACCTCTCCGGACATGAGGCTCTCTGGAGACTTGCTCTCCCTGCAGCTGAAACAAAGATAATACGTGTTGTTCTCGTTTGGCCTGCTTAACAACAGGATCAGCAGTTAGTGACACACAGCTCATGGAAGCAAATACAATATTCATTATTATATACAATTTGCATCAGAAGTTGTATGCATGCTTTTCGATTCAGTTGCACTTTCTGGGGATATCATTATCTCTGATGTCCATTGTGAGTAAATGTCCCAGATCTGCTTAAAAACCATCAGAAAGTGTGTCTTTGAAGAACGCTTCAGTAAAAAGCGCACACCGTCTTGTGCGCGTGCATATTGTGCAGCCGCGCTTGTGATGTGCAAAACGTTTCTCTCAAAGTCACCTTTGTTAATGTGTTTAATGCTAATGTGTGTAATTCCACCTGACACACATTTCAGCGCGCCCTTTCCTCGGTGGCACAATTTGTACCTTGACTGTCAGCTCACATGCAATCAAATCCCCTTTTTTTCTGCCATGAAATGTGTCATCTTAATCTCTCTCTCTGTCACTCTCTCTCTTTCTCTCTCCCTGTCTCTCTCTCTCTCTCTGCGTTTCTTTCAGGCTTCCTCTTACTCACACACAATTCACACACAAACAGGCACAGACCCTGAAGGGCATGAATCCCACTGCGCTAACACAACTGCACTGAGTTATGTGAGGCAGGTGTGAATGATGACACCGTCAATTACGTATATGTAGAGGCAGAGATGCTTGTGTGTTTGTTTGTGTGCGTGCGTGTGGGTGTGTGGGTGTGTGGGTGTGTGTATGCACATGCTGCATAAATCAGGCTTTCTCGGGAACACTGATTTCAATTTCAAATTCCTTGGAACGCTACTTAAAGGCATGCAGCTTAGCGACTATATGGGAAAATCCCCCTGCCAGATTGTAGATGAACATAGTGTTGTTCTTTTGCCTTAATTTACTGCTAGTGGAGCTTTCCAGCTTCGTTAAAACAGCTTGGCTGGAGCGCAGTCATGACGATTCGCATCACGCAATCACATCACACTGTTACTGTTACTCTCATCAACCTTTGCGATTTATCGTTTTTTTTCTGTACAAACCTGTAACATTCAGTTTCAGACTGTAAAACTGTGTAAAAAGGCAACCAGTTCCACTTTTACCTTGAGCTGTTGGGAGCTGGCCAGTTTAACAAGTCCACTGCCACTGGGAGCTGGATTTCACCAATGCTCTACATGAATAACTAGAGCAATGAGCTTGCTCAAGGGCACTTTTTGCTCTCCCTACCAAGATTTTACAAGCCAGACTCGGAAGTTCAAACCTCCCCATGAGCTGCATTTCCTCTTTAACCTCCTCTCCCAGCTGACAGCTGATGATAAGTGACAGCTGTCGACATTTCCAATGACGAGAAAGTCTCCCATGACCCTTCCTGTGAGCCAATGCATTAACAAAATGAATTTGAATGTATGTGATGTATGGACTGTCAAAAGGGTTGAATTTGAAGCAGGGACATTGGGGTTCATGGTCAGTGCCTTCGATTATAGGTCACCGGGGCATAACTAGTATGTACTTTAACAACTCAGTTGCCAGAAAAAAATGTACGTTGACACTTCCTTAGGTTCAGTTTTCAATTTGATCTTGTAGCAATTCTGGGATAAAGGTCTGGTTAGGTTTAGGCACAACACTTACCTTACCTTACCAGATACCTATCTTGGTCACCACAAACACACCTGCTGATGTTCTGACTTCTCGTCCATAGAAAAAGCATATTTAATTCTGAGCCAAAAATCTCGACAGGATGATTTACACAACAGTCACATGTACATCAAAGTGCTCTCGCTGGCGCGTGTGATCTGACCAGTGTTTGGAGGTAGATGGGTACAGTTCTGTTGACAGCCTTGAAGGTCAGCATCATCGTCTTGAATTGGATGCGGGCTGCAACAGGAAGCCGGTGGAGGTCATGGAGGAGGGATGGTCACATTGGAGAATTTGGGTAGATTGCAGACGAGGAGAAAAATGTCCTGCCCCAAGTGAAACAGTTTAAGTCTTGGGGTCTTGTTCATGAGTGACAGGAAAATGGAGCATGAGATGGACAGGCGGTTCGGTGCGGCATCAGCAGTTATACTGGCCTTGTGCCAGAACGTCGTGGAGAAGAGGGTGCTGAGCCAAAAGGAAAAGCTTTCGATTTACCGGCTGATCAATTCCCAACTCTCACCTGTGGTCATGAGGTTTGGGCAGTGACCAAAGAAAGAGATTGTGGACACAATGTACCAGAATGAGTAGCTGGAAAAGCATGCTGGGGAGAGGGGAAGATCAGAATACCCTGCTGAGTCTTCTGACACCACGACCCAACTCCAGATAAGCAGAAGAAAATGGATGGACAATCGTCTTGGGCACCTCTAAACCCAGGATGCAGGCTGCAAAATGGCCTTGGTGGAGCTTTTGCACGTGAGGAGGTGAGTCCTGGCGTTACAGTGGCATAATCGATGCAAAAGTCAAGTTAACAGCTGCTAGATTTTTTGTGTGTCTACCGTTTGTGAGCAAGTCAGGGCAACCTCCGAGGTTGTTATTGTTGTTATAAGGGTTTTGTAACAATCAAACCTATTGTTGTTGAGACATTTTAGTCTTGGTAAAGTGGTGGACCAACCAACCAACTGAACCTTAACAAAAAACTGTCCTAGTTCAGTTGCTAAGAGTGAACATTAACTAACAAACTAGCAACTACGAACATGGTGATTTGAGGGACAACACATTGTATATGCTGCTTTGTGATATGATAGTTAGCTATGCATTCCCAACAGAATTCCTCTTTTCATGATCCTCTTGTTTTCTGCAGCTGCTGCTTTCCTGATCCAAGCATCTGCTGATGGTCTTTGTAGATGCGTACATAGTAGATCCTTTTCTAAAATCCATATGGTTCCTCAGGAAAGCCAACTAGATTTCTCATTTACTGACAAGCTGTCCTCTTGGAACGCTCAAAGCTCTTTTTGGCGCAAAAGTCTGAACTGATTTTGAGCGAGCATCTGTGCTTTGACAGTCAAAAAATCAACTTGGAATAAAGAGTGACATCAAGATCCAACTGTCTGAGGCCCAAAATATGAGCCAGCTGTCTTTGTTTAGGGAAAGCTGCAGCTATTGTTTACATTTTTGATACATGTTACGCTTTATCACGTGGCATTTATTGAAGATTGATGCAAAATGCGAGCACAGAAGGGATGATACTGCACGGTCCCGGAACACCAAAAGCACAAGTGGTCGGATTTTCTTTTGGTGGCTTGCGGGGAGTGGAGCCGAGCGCTGCACACGACAGCGCAGTTCAAAGCAGCAAATTCGTTTTCACTTCATGGCTTTCTTTTTTTTTTCCTTCTGTGAACTCTGGTCATTTGAATCTGCTATTTTCAGCCTTCGTCACATGTTTGCTTTTATTTTTTTCTCCCTCCATTCGCCCGTCTGAATCTGTATATTTCATTTAGTCGCTTGCAGCCTTTTCCTTCTCCCTCAATTAACTCTGATTCTGATTATTTTCCTTTCACTCAGGCTCTCGTCTTTAACTCTCTCTGTACATCTCTGACTTCTGTCTCTTCTGCGCCCCTCCCACACAAACACACACTCACACATACAAGCTGGGCTTTTACTTGTAGTGAGTACTCTTACTCTTACTGTCTTATTGGTACTTTCACCTAAGCAAAAGATTTGGGTACTTGGTCCACCACTGATAAATGGATGGACTTGCATGCCCCTTCCTCTTGAACATATCTGAAACTTTGCAATAGCTTCCTAAAGCTCGAGTTGACATAATCAGATATCTTGTTTTGTCCACAACTCAAAGAATTTCAGTTTACTGTCATAGAGGAGCATATAAATCGAGAATTTTCACAGTTAAGAAGCAGAATCTAATAATTTTGGTCTTTTTTGCTTTTGCCCACACAGTATGGATGACAGCAGCACCTCGACCTCCATGAGCAGCATATTAAGTACACAGTACACACACAAACACACACACACACACACACACACACACACACACACTATATACTTATTGATCTTCTTTCCTCCTTTGCTGCCATAAAAGTTACTATAGCTGCTAAAGGTCACCATATGTCCAGTTCTGGATTCTTCGGTTCGCTCTTGGCTGACATACAGCCTACTTGTGTCTCAAATCTGGCAAACAGGTGCGGATTGCCCAAGTGCCATCAGTCCTTGTGGTGTTTCGGCCAAATGAAAATGTCTGGTGCAATTTTGCCATCTGGGTATACTGTTCGACCTCAGACCAGCACTGCTTTCCAAGCACCAATCAGAGCAAATTATTACGTCTACAAAAGTTGCCAATCTGAAAAAAAGAATTAGACAAATCAAATCAAAACTCAAAAATGTCAGGGATACAAAGATACAGACACAGATACTGAACAAACACAGACTTGGTGACTACAATCTAGCCACAGAGGAAGGAGAAGTCAAGAATTCCCGGTGACCAACACAGGAAAGGGCCTGCGGAGACCTGCAAAAGAAGGACTTATTAAGAATTGGATTAGCTGAATGAGCCGACGGGGGCACACAATTAAGACATCACTGGATCTGACAATTTGGAAACCACATGAACACACACACACACACACACACACACACACACACACACACACACACACACACTATGGGTGAAACATTAAACTATAAGTTGGGGTTCTATTATGATTTGAGCCCATAAAGAAGAAGAAAAAAGGAGAAGAAAAAAGGCCATACCGCACCACACACACACACACACACACACACACACACACACACACATTATAGGTTTCAAATTAAGATTTCAACAGTATTTTTTTTAAAACATCATATATAAACTTCTGAATTGCTTTGAATATCAAACCAATAATAGATATAATAATGATAACATTGTTGGCAATTCATTTAATAGTTGACAACTAATCTATTAATAGACTATTGTTGAAGCTCTACTTGAAGCATTTAACTTGTAGGAAAGGAATGGTATATATCATATATGGGCCTCACATGGATGGCACCATAGATATATAAATGTAGGAGACAATACCTTGATAGTAATGTGATAATTAATGACTGGTAATTAATTATACTTT
>CAEMYA010000223.1:608939-620520 GCA_903131615.1 Diplodus sargus | reverse complement strand
CCCGTTTTTGCAAACCATACAAAAAAAGTTGAAAAGATTTAAACAGAAGAACTAATTCTTTTTCCCTCTGATATGCGACGCGCCCGCCGTAGCCGTGAGGGTCCGGGAGTGGCAATGCGCGATGTGATCCTAGTGGAGCAGGTGGACGGAGATGGAGTTGGGGGAGGAGGAGGAAGGGGCACAACAGGAGCAGGCGGTGCGTTTGGAGACTTGAGAGGCAGCAGCAACATCGCCACCCGGTCAAGACGGGCATTAATACCTTGCCGCATCCCAGACAGTGTGGTCCGGTCTGACAATGCTGCCACGGCGTGTAATGGGTCTGGATCCTCTGCACCTTGGTGTCTGCGCTGCTCCGTCATCAGCTGGCCGTTGCGCACTGCTCCTGAGGTGCGATGTCATGGGGATGCCAGCCTTAGAAACAACTGTGGCAATTTCCTCCCACGCCCGTTTAACCAAAGGTAATTTGGATGGATTTCTCTCATCCCCATACAATGCTACTTCTCGGTCTTTTACAGCCCTGACGAGAACGTCGGTCTCCTCGGCTGTGAACCGCTCCTGGCGTGCGCCTGGCAAATTCGCCATTATAACACCAATCCGCCATGGAACAAGCGCGCCTGCTTTTAAAGGGAATGTGAGATGACGCTCTGATTGGTTTATTGCACATTACGCAAACCACACCTATGACTAATGTAGCTACTTCAGACCAACCCATTTTAGATTTGCGGCGGGCACAAGAGTCATTTATCCCGCCGGCATAATAGCAACAGCGCCTGAGATCTGACCACAAAGCTACTTGCGTTTTGCGTTTGATACTTGCGTTTCAGATCTTTAAGATAGAGCCCTAAGACTGACATTCTGCCACTGTCTGTATTTAAATGAATGTCATCGAGGACCTTGACAAGAGCGGTCTCAGTGCTGTGTTGTGGTCAAAATCCTGATTTGAAGACATCAAAACAGCCATTTATTATTAGGCTATTGTTCAGCTGTTGTAAAACATATTTTTCAATGATTTCACTTAACATTGGGAGGTTTGATATGGGCCTATGATTATTCATCACTGATCTGTCTAGATTGTTCTTCTTCAGGAGTCGTTTAATGACTGCAGTTTTCATGGTCTCAGAGAAAGAACATGCTGATGATCTGTATTAGATCTGGAGTCGTGCAGTCTGAAACTTTTTTTGAAAAATGTGAAGTCTCTCTTTATAAATGTTAAAATGGACCCGGAGATTTGATTTCGCCACATGCGCTCAGCTTTTCAACATTCAGTTTTTTCCATTTTGACCAGCATGGCATTTCTCCAAGGAGAGTTTTTTCTTACCAGAGACCACCTTCACTTTAATGGGTGCAATGGCACCAATGACATTTGTAATTTTAGAACTGAAATAACCTTCAAGGTCACTGTCAGAGAACCTGAGGAGGGGAAGTCTGGATGAGAAAGCCTGAATGAATATGTCACTGGTGGTTTCACTGATGCAGCATTTTGAGTTTGATCTTTTGAGTTCAAACGTTTTTAGTTTTGAGGGTTTTCAGTTTGAACATTTGTGTACACAGATATATCACTCTCAAAGAAAGCACAGTAATGATCAGAGAGAGCAACATCACATACCAGAACCTTAGAAATGTTCAGACCCTTGGAGATAACCAAGCCAATCATGTGGCTCCTGTGTGTGGGCTGCATCACATGATGAGCTAGTCCATCTGTCCTCAGGTTTGTCAGTGTTTGTGGATGTTTAAGTCACCTACAGTTAACACACAATCAAAGTCAGTGCAGATAAGAGACAGTACAATAAAATCATCAAATTAATCTGTACAGTATTTAGGTGGCTTTGGATGTTTTGAACAACAACACAAGTTTAACTGAAGAACCACATATTCAAAGGAAGTCAAATTTCCATAAAACATCTGCTTGCATTTCAGTAACTCATTTAAGAGAGTACTAACACTAACACACTCTGACTTATGAAAGGGAAGTTTGGAGGGCTTGATTCACTGTGAACAGCTGCACTGTTATCTTGATCCAACCAAGTTTCAGTTAAAAACATAAAATTAAGATTGTGTTTGATGATAAAATCGTGTATTAAAAAGATTTTTCTGCTGAAGATGATGTTTAATAAAGCTGAATTTAGTGTGTCAAAACCTGCTGTGCAATTTTCTGTGACAGTTTCTGGCAGACGAGGAATGGGAGCTTCATATATTAGATAGATTTAGACAGGTACATTGTGTTTCTCAGATGATTCACCATTGTACTATTACCTGGCAACACAGGAACAAAGGCTGGCTGGAGAGGGCAGAGAGTTGGGGGGGGGTTCACGGTGGTGGAGAGTGCAAGTTCTCTCATGTTGAGACTGGAGCGCACTCCTCTTTGGGGGATGAAGATGGCAGTGGAGAAGACGCCTCTTCCTAGCTCTGCTGTCTTCTATGTTCAAAGCTTATCTCAGGCAGTAGCAGTTCTGCTCCCAAGTGCTGTCTTATCAGTTGTTTTGGTTTGTCTCGCCTCTTGTCCTTGGCAGGCGGAACTGACAAACACCACAGTGTGGAGAGGTCTGACTTTGCTCAACAGATCAATAAAGTCTTGTTTAAATTCTTCAGATTGTTGCTCCACAACATCACAGGCCCCTTTGTGTGAAAGTAGGCATTTTGATGCTAGTTAGAAAAGATCTAACTTTTCTAACTAGCTATCAACATGAAGGATTGCATTTTTTAACATAGAAAAGATAAAAAAATGCAATCAGAGGCAGAAAGGTGTCTGCACACAAGCAGATACTGGTAGACTAATACCTCAAACATGGTAAAGTGATTGCATAAGTATTCAGCCCCTTTATTGTGAGTCACTTAATTCAACAGAGGTCCAGTCAATTAGTGCTGCTAGCACCTCAGCAGGACCCTCAGGTGGAGGCCATCCCATCCCTCAGAAAATTACTCCACAGCAAAAAAATGTAATGGATGGATATGTAACCAAGGTTATTTTCTGCAGTTTACGGAGTTACGAATGTTCTTTAAATGCATCACTTGAAAGTGAAGTTGCTAAGCAACATCGTACAGGGAGGGTCCTAAAAAACAACAACCCCGGATGACCACAGAGAGCATGCAGCTAAGACAGGTGAAGCAGGTTGAGTGGATTAGATGTGAAACAACTTCATGAATAATTTCCCAAAGTTGAAGTGGAAGTTAGAGGACTTGGTAGTGTTGCCAAGAGAGGGAAACTACTGAGTTGCTAGATTATTGTTGAGAGGATTCAGCGAGAGAAACTCCGGCGGGCGTTTTCTCCAATTAACGTGGATATCCTGGTGAGATAGCTTCCCGAGTTAGCTGACTAGCATCAAAATGCCGTTGTGAAACTGTTAAGTATCGTGTTACTTTTATTTCCGAGAGTCGTAAGATAAAAACCAGTCAGGATATTGTGTGTAAGTAAGCTATTGAATATGCTTTGGTTGATATTTTTGAGCATTTTAGCCGCCCACGTTGTCGGCTTAGTTGCGGCCTAGAAGCTAAGTGCTATATTCATAGCCGCTGCTGTAGCTCAGGTAAAGCTCACAAGGTTATTGTGTGTTTTGCAATGTTTAAAGCTGTTATGTATGCTCTGTAAAGAGTAAATGTGTATTTTTTTAAATCCAGAAGGTTGAGAGTTGTAAAAAAGATACTGAAGACAGTTCATTTCAAAAGAGTTACTGTAATTATATTGTACTGTATGCTATCATTTAATTTCCATGATGAAGTGAAGAGAGACATTTGAACTGAAAAGTAACTGCTCTGCACACTTTTGTGCAGGCTGGTTTTTTTTTTGAGAGACGATTCAACTGCGATCCAGACCTTTGCTGCTCGTGGGTGCTGCGGTTTCACCTGGATGCTGATGTATGCCGTTCCAAGGGGGGCTGTAGGAGACCTGGAATTTGAGAGGATTCTAATTCATTTGCACTTTTTTTTCTGAGATCTCAGTTTTTATTTATTTTTTTCCTCCGCAAACACTGACAATTGATACTGCCTTTTAAAGAGACACCGATGCTGTGAGGCAGCTTAAAAGAGGAACAATTAGTTGAAGGACATTCATTTTTTTCATTAAAGGACCTTAACTGGAACGATTTTAGAACTTAAGAGGCAAAGACCGGGAACTGAAAATACTGAGTTGTGCACTTTTTTTCTGAATGTGGAGAATTCAATCGAGTTGTTTAATTTCCAATGTTGTGTTGAGTTGGAAGTTGGGTTAAATTGAGGCATTTAAGTTAAGGTTAGGCTTTGCAGATAATGTATGTAAGGAAATAGACCTGAACATAATTTTTTGACACTATACATACATAAAAGTTTTCCTATTTTCATAATCCTGTGTGGTGTGTGTTGTGTGGGCTGGAGGTCTTATTGCTCTTCATAGAGTCTGCTACTGCCAATCTCCTTAAGAATCTAGTAGATGAAAGAAACCTGTAACCGAATCAACCCCTTAGTTGAGTTTAATACATTTTGATGAACCTTAAGCATTGATGTTAAGAGTGTGTGGGCCAGAATTGGTGCCATAGACTTTCTTTAGATAGATACCCTCTCTCTCTCAGGTTACAGGAGTTACAGATACAAAAACATTTCTGAGGCAATGAACATCTCCCGGAATTCAGTTAAATCCATCATTAAGAAATGGAAGGAATATTACACATGTGTACTTCTGCTAGAGCAGGCCATCCTCACAAACTGAGTGACCATGCATGAAGGACACTAATGAGGGAGGCCACCAAGACACCTATGACTATTCGCAAGGAGTTAAAAGCTTCAGCAGCTGAGATTGGGGTCTTCCCCAGTCAAAGCTTTATGGGAAAGGGGCAAAGAGAAAGACACTCTTAAAGAAAGCTCATTAAATCTCTACTAAAGTTTTCCTAAAGGCATGTGGGAGACTCTCAGGTCAACTGGAAGGAGGTTCTGCGCACATCGCCACAAACACTCCATCCCCACGTGAAGCATGGCGGTGGCAGCGTCATGCTGTGGGGATGCCTCTCAGCAGCAGGCCCTGTAAAGGTAAAGTTAAAGGTAGAGGGTAAAATGAGTGCAGCAAAATATAGGGAAATCCTGGAGGACAACCTGATTCAGTCTGCAAGAGAACTATGACTTGGGAGAAGATTTATTTTCCAGCAAGACAATGAGCCAAAACATAGAGAGAAAGCTATAGAGAAATGGTTTAAAGACAGCAAGGTGAATGTTCTGGAGATGCAGAGTCAAAGCCCAGACTTTAATCCATTAGAGAATGTGTGGCTGGACTTGAAAAGAGCTGTTTACGCCCGATCTCTGGGCAACCTGACCGAGCCAGAGCAGGTTTGCAGAGAAGACTGTAAAATTGCAGTGTCCATGTGTTCAATACTGATTGAGACCTATCCACACAGACTCAGTGCTGTGATTGAGGCCAAAGGTGTATCTACTCAACACTGACTTGAAGGGGGCAAATTACTCATTTTACATTTACATACTCTGAATAGACTCTGACATAACCTTGACATTTGACAGAACTTTCTCTTTGTCTTTTGTCTTTATCTTTATTCTCTTCTGTTTTGTATATTTGTTTTGATGACGTTTAAATTTCTGAAAGCAATAAAACTGGAAAGCAACTAAGGAAGTGAATACTTTTTATATGCACTGTTTATTTAAGATCTACCTCTATGGCCTTTTAATCATTAAGGTTTTAGCTATCAAGGAATTTACAAATTGGCAAACTTGATTGTTGAGTGCCCACACTCACACGCATGCTAAAACACACAGCCATTCAAGACCAATCTCTAAACCTGCAGTTTTGTTTAAGCCTGGGCTTTTTTCATCACACGTTGCCTGAATGTTGATCTTTTCAAATGCTCATTGATCACCGTGTTTAATCATGGTAATTGGAAAGTGGCAGCTGCTGGGTCCTAGCTCATGGGCAAGGCTGCAGCTTCACTCAAATGAAAGTGGGCTAAAAATGTGGCAGGTGTTCCGGCAATTAATTTGGCACAGCATTTTGCATCATGCAAAATTGTTAGGTCTCTTGACCTTAAAATGAAAAATTATAGGGGGGGATGAATGATGCATCATCTGTCAGAGTGCTGCTCTCTGTGTGGTTCACAGGACACAGCCGACTGTTACAGCTTGTTGAAATGTTGAACACCGTGCCAAACAATTAGATGCTTTTGGTGTTTTTATTCCACAAGGTGGTAGAGAAAAAAAAAGAGACTATTTTAAGTCATCTTTTTCTATCTTTACTTTTTGATGATGAAAGAAGAGGGGGATTCTACTACTACTTTACCCTTACAGATAAACATGTACAATTTTGCCTTTCATTCACACATGCATGACACACACACTCTGATGGCCTGACCACCAACTGCAAAATGTAAAATGTGCCAGTGCTTGCCTGGTATTTTTTTTTATTACAGTTAATTATGACAGTTTTATTCATATGGATATTCTAAATGTTTTAACAGGAGGGGCTGGTTTAATCTTGATCTGTAGCCTGACTTATATGACATTCCATTCCATGGCAAGAATGATTTTATTTTGCTCTTTTGGCTGCTTTATGAAGTCCTTCTGTAAAACACTTCAGCCTCTTTGTCATGCTTTGTGCAGAGCAGCCACAGTGCAGCACAAGTGTTATTGCTAGTTTCAGAATGACGCAGTTGTCATTTTCACGCCCAGCGCTCACGTAGTGTAAAAAACAAATGTACTTGCACCCCTGGGTGTGTTCAGGCGTGCTGATGGTGGATTGCTGTCTTGAGGCAGCAGAAAGCGACAGCGTCATAGACCGACAAACCTGTTGTTGCAGTTTTTTGTATATTCCCTGTAATTTGTTTTATTCCTATCTCAAAACTGCTCAGCACACATTTGTATTTAAAGCTTTGATCTTCTCTGAATTGCATGTCTGCTTTGCTGCTATGCTGGCACTCTATGATTGTGTTTCAATGGTTCCAGTGCTATTTCCCTACATCACAGGTCTGGGGAGGAAAACATCATATTTACAAGTGAGTAAAAGTGATTCTGGTGGTTCCATTCTATCTATTATTCTTCCAAAGTTATTTTCCACTGGATAATATTGTGCATAACAAAAGACTGGTTACCCTCTGGTCTTTTAGGCATCATGACTTCTATTTTCGAAATCTTTTGCCAACATTTTGTATTCATTTTTCATGTCAGTTCTAATCTTAGAATCAGAAAAGTTCTTTGCTGCGTATACAATGTATCGCAGCTTTTCAACGCATTCAACACGGCACCATTTTATTGTAATCTTAAGTTGTTGGAAGCTCAGTGAAGTTGATTCTCGAGGAGTTGTGCTTGGCAGTAAAATGACGAGTATCAAATTTATCTCTGTAAAAGGGGAAAAAAACTGATTTCAATCATTGCTCCAAACTGTTCACCTCTCCAGTGTCTGTAGGATCCAGGTGTATACGGAGTGTGCAGAGGCTTGTAAAATGTGTGCCTTAGCAGGTGAGCAATCCAACTGGAACAACAGGAGTGTAGTTACAGGTTCTTCTGGTTCTTGAGCTGTGAATGGAAGTCAGCTGGCCACAAATTCTGCATTTTTTTGTGTTGCTGTTGCCCACCAACCCCAGTGTTCTGGAAGTAATCCTCACACTACCAGTCTGAAACGATGTCAAGACAGACAAAAGTCCTCTGCCCACTCTGGCTGGGCAATTTGTGGCTGAAGTGTCGAGAGTTCATCCAGGCATCAATAAACCACAAAGAAACGTATTATAATGATGAATATGGAATATCTGAGCCTCCCACTGCTGCTGACTGCCTATTTCCACAACTACAAAAAACAGAAGGTACTCCAACCATAAGAAGATGTCCCAAATAGGGGAGCAAATGTCAAAAAGGCTTTATTGTATAGAGACTGAATAATTAAATAAATGCAAAGCATGAATAAAGCAAACATGTTTCGACCACTTGGCCTTAACCAGGGCTCTAAACAACACACGTGTGGCCAATGATGCACGCAACATGCAGAAAACAGACGCCCAATAATGCCTTAAAGCAGGGGATCCCAAACTTTTCCATGCCAAGGCCCCCCAAACAGCGTTAGCTTCTGGCTGAGGACCTCCACAGACAATGCTACAAAATATGTAAAGAAACATCAACTTTTAAAATGTATTTTCTTACTTTTATTCACTATTCAATAATTAATACATTTGTTTAGCATAAGAAAATTAACGGGCATCTTTTCAGCACTGTATATTCCCACTGAATAATACACTTTTCAACAGACTGTTGACAGATAAGAACAGAACAAAATAAATTAAACCTCTCTTGTGTGTGCGTGTGTGTGTGTGTGTGTGTGTGTGTGTGTGTGTGTCTGTGTCTGTGTCTGGGAGTGACAGAGAGAGATTACACTAGTGTGAGGGATGGGCTTGGTGGCTCCTACACAGTGTGTCAAGCCTAGGCTTAATGTCTGTCAGTGCCATACGCATGTCTTTCCGGTCATTGCTGCGGCTCCATCTGAACCCCCACACAACGGATCCAGTCCAATCCATTAGACTCAATGTAATCGTCCAAAACTTGAAAAAAATGTCTTTCCCAGTGTCTTTTCTTGGAAGTGCTTTGCCATATAGTATTTCCACAAATCTTTCCTAGGAAATAAATGTAATGTACACAAGCAGTTGGGCCTCGTTGGATCAATCTGTGCTCTCATCCAGCTGAAGTGTGAAGTATTCGCTAGCTCTCACCTGCTCTAAAAGCTGAGCAGATACGTCCTGGGCCATGTCACCAATCCGTCGGCTCACGGTGTTATCAGAGAGTGGGACCGCGTCGTTTTTTTCGGTTGCATCTTCACCAAGCAATTCTCGGACAATGTTTTGGTAGCTGGTAGCATCAAATCCTCTCCAATTGTGTGAGGTTTTTTAACACGAGCAATGTGGTAGAAAGCTAAAAATGATGCCTTCAGGGCCTGCTCGGTCACGGTAGCTTGTTGTGTGAGAGGAGCAGATTGCCTGACCAAATGCTCTTCTTTACGTCTGAAAAATTCTACTGTTTTATCAGCCTCTGCCGGATTTTTTTGTATCAAGTGAAGCTGAAGTTTTGAAGGTTTTAAACACTTGTTTGAGAGGGTCTCCAGACAGAGGACGCATTTTTGGGTTAGGGTTAGTTACCCTAGGTTTACTTAATGTATGCTGCCTCATATTTTTGGATTTTAGTTGGCCACGAGTTCTTCGTTTTTGTTTTTTTTTGCCGCAGAGTCCTCCACGGCAGGGCTGTTAGTCTGCTCCATCGGTGTATTTGTTGTCAAAAACCTGTCCATTTTGCGCTAGCTAGCTAGACACAAGCTTGAGGAGCAGAGCAGCTTGATAACAACCGCCAGGTCTGCACAGATTATAACACGTCGTCATGCTGAATTTGCAACTGAACTTGAGAAGCCTAAGATTATGGCAGTTTATGTGTTGTACAGTTCAGGACAAATGGTTATTAAAAAAAAAAAAAAAGAAAAAAAAAAACTCTTCCACTTCAACATCTTCCAAAGCTTCTCTCAGTTAAAAAAAGCACCATCTCTGAGCACCATCTTGTTTAATTGTGATAAGGAGCCACACAGGCTAAGCTTTTTATTAGTTGTGTTCCGCCCCCAGTTTGAAGTTGGGATAGAGTGCAAGAAAACATAAAGTGGTTTCCTGCAAGACAGGGGGTAAAATGTGCGGGAATGTGGGAGCAGATGGGTGTCGGTGCTTGAAATTCCACACAATGTTGCAACCTTGTACGGGAATTGTAGACACACAACCCTAACCCCACTAACCCTAACATACACAAACATGCGCACACACACACACACACACACACACACACACACACACACTGACAGCATGACCAGGTAGAAGTTGGACAATGTGAAGGTACACAGCAGCTACTGTTTCCACAATTCTTACCCTTGGGTCCAGTGGACCTGGACAGCACATATGTTATATAAATGTGTAAGGGTAAAAAATCTGGCTCTTTAATATGTTGTTTACAGATAATGAGCCAAGGCCAATGAGTCTGAAGTTGAAAAAATAAAATATGATTAATCACATAATTTTTCTTTTAGGGTCCCACAGAACCAAACAAGACACAAGGGTTAAAGGCCCCATTTGCAAGACAAGTTGAATTTTGAGTCTCATTCCCAACTTGTCAAATACCGACACACCAAGATCGTAGGTCGTGTCCACCACCATCCCAAAGAAAAACAAGGTGGGAAGGAGATTCACAATCAGCTTTTCTTATAAATAAGACCTATAAACACCAAAAGAAACATATCAGCATATAAGGCTTATTACTTTTTGTTGTTTAATGAACAAATATTTATATGGAAAATCTGTTCTGGGAGAAAATATCAGCTGTTAGGTAGTGATATTTATCAATAAAAAATGTTGCGTATAAAATAATGAAAGTATCCGAATTATCATTTATTCTACTTTTTTCCCGAGTGTTTTCAGGCTTACCTTGATAATGCTAACCTCGTTTTGAAAGTAGCAACATTAGGGACATCGCTAATCCCTTGAAGATTTACCGAGAACACACCTCAAAGACTGTGGGTGTGGACACTGAGATTGGGCCTATGAATCTAAAAAAGCTTTCCTTTGGTTAGGTTCCTATATTCTAGCTCCTCCCCTGACCAAAGTTTTGATGTGCTCAATGCCCTCTACACAGTGGCGTAAGTATCGGCGGTGCAACCGGTGCAGCTGCCGTCAGGGCCCATGAGGAAGAAAACAAAACAAAACAAAAAACCAGCTGTCCAGAATTGCCACAGGCCCCTGTTTTTTGCGAATGAAATAGCTGGGGGCGTGTCGGTAAGGTAACGCTCCTGGGCCTCTGTAGCCTCTCATAGGGCCATTGGGCCAGGTATTCTTTATACAGACAAGCCACTGGGCCAATCATCACCTCTCTGCTGTGTCTGCAGCTGAGCACTGTGGGCCGAGCAGATGCATGTCTCTCTCCCCGGGCCGGGAGAGTTATCATAGTTACCAAGGCAAGGCACAGCAGAACATATAAATAAATAAATAAAAATAATATGGACTGGCCATCCACCCCTGCAATAGCAGTTCTCTTGAGTGGCTGTGCGTGTGTGTCCAGGCATGTGTGTCCAGGCGTGTGTGTGTGTGTGTCTGTGTGTGTGCGTGCGTGCGTGCGTGCAGTGCACACGAGTGTGCGCTTGTGTTTAGGGCGGGGGTGGGAGGCACAAAAAAAAATATTTGCACCGGGGCCTATCACCATGATGTTACGCTACTGCCTCTACACACAATGAGGTATGATTCGCATTGTGAAATTAACTAAGTGTCCTGCCACTGGGCAATCATGATTCCTAATTTATAATAATAATGGCATATTAATGCACTGCATTGTGAGCCCCTAAGGCGTTTTTTTTTTTTTTTTTTTTTGGATGGCCTATATTACAAAAATCAATTCACATATGGACAGGACAACCTGTACCATCAAAAGTAGTGTTACAGTTAATGCAGTAAGTGAAATCTCCTTGTTTATAACTTTTGTTGGTGTGAACAAATCCTTTAATGTGCACTACATCACAGTGAGGGCAATGCATAAGCTACATTTTATTTGTTTCCATTTTTTTCATCTACATCAAATTACAAGCAACCAGTCATAACTGTTCCTTGTCTATTCC
>CAEMYA010000223.1:595315-608124 GCA_903131615.1 Diplodus sargus | reverse complement strand
TGGTAATACCGTCAAATTCTGACTTTATTATTAATTTTTTAGTTCATTAGATATGGTAAGGCAGCAGCTATATATATAGAGGAGTGATGTAAACGAAGAAGATAATACCTAAAAAAGGCAAGATGTTCAAACAGTTTTAAACTTAAAAATAAAAAATAAATAAATACATAAACTTTATTAAACAAAATTTAAAAAAGCATTAGCAAAAAGAGCTAACTAGAAATAAAACTGGAGCCCATCTTGCAATGAGATCTCCAGCAGCAACGCTGTCAACGTATTGACATGCCAACACATGTATACTCAGTAGTCAATGCAGCATTATATAATAGTGTTTGCTACTCACTGGTCAAACCACGCCCATGCACTTCCACAACTCTAATTAAAAAAACTGAATCAAAGTCATATAATGTAAATTGAAAAAACAATGATTGTCCAGCTTACAATGGAAGTGTTTTTGGGTGATAGTCTGAATGGATTCAGAGGCACCCTGATGATAATAATGATTAAAATCCTTAATGAAATCAGGAATAAACCAACATGTTTCAAGTCAAAGAGTCCATATCAAGGCAAGGCTGATGAAGTGCATGAATGGATTTAGGGCATGCATTGATTTACACATTTTTTCTAATTTTTTTTTCCTACAATTTAAACCATCCCTTTGCAGAAAACATCTCAATGTGTTTGAGCTCTTACCGCAGATAGGTGTCCACATGGGTGACTGGATCATTGAACAGGTTGTGCCGGAGCAAGTCAGCATCATCCCATAGGTGACATCTGGTTGGGTCGGGAGGCAGACAGAGCCAAGACTGGGCCAGCTGGGCAATGACGCATACCTGATCCCAATTAACCTTGTCCTATGTCTATCTCCCCATGTACGGAGAGGTGTATCGAACCACAAGAGAAAGGATTATGTTTGATTAAACCAAGGGATCATCTTTATATGCTTTGCCTGCTTTACAGATTATTCAACCTCACACTGAGAAGGAAGGAAGGGTTGCTGCATTGTACAAACTATTGGGGAGAATCAGTTGAAAACTCGCTTGGCATGTTGATCTCACACGAACAGACATTACTTCTAATTGTGATGATGATTCATCATGTGATGATGATTCATCATGATTCATAAATTTGGTAATTTTGTCATTCAAGTCAGCTGTCTTTTCAAATTCTTCACGCTGGATGCTCCAATCACTGCACCCATGAATGCTTAACACCACATTACTAGCATTCAAGCAGGATTTACCATTTTAAGAGTTATTTTAAGAGTAAGATGAGATAGCCTTTTGATGCAGTTCCACTATCAGTGATGAGGATCAAAATCATCAGTCCTCATATATCCAGTGGTTTATTTGAAGCTCAAATCAGCTTTCAGCATCCAAAGTTTTAGGCATTTGTTAGAATGAAATTTCCTAGAGAGATGGTAACACAAAGACCGGATTTCTTCCCTTAACACTTGCATCAAAAGCACATTAGGAAGGAATGTCTTCAACAAAAGAAAAAAGTCTTCATGTGGGCACCTGTAACAACCTCCATTCTTGGCTTTAGGCTTTGTATCAGACTTAGTGAGGTCTAACACTGATGTTGGGTGGTATGGTCTGGCTTGGAGTCAGTGTTCTAATTCTGGATGGACTTGTGTTAAATTCTTCCACATCAGGTTCAGAGAAACCTTTAAGGGCCATGTACAACGTAAGGTTTGAGACCAGGGCATTGCTTTAAAGTTGTCAACATTTAGAGCACTGAGCTACAATGATGTCCCAAATGGCTAGATTTTTAGTTATGCTAGGCACTGTCAATCCACCACTTTTGCCCGGATTGAAATATCTAAGGAACTATGACTGGATTGACATAAAATTTTGTTCAGATATTAGTGGTGCCTGGATGTTGAACCCTATCGAATATCGCTTATTTCCTTGATCAGCAGCTCTGAGTTTTTGTTTACCTCAGGACAATAATGGTCCCCAGAGGATGAATGATCATTGTAATCTTTAATTTTTAATGATCTTTTGACTATACATCGTGTGGCACACAATGAGGTTCCGTGGTTTTCGGTAAGTATCTTGGTAAGTACTTGCATCTTTAGAATGAATTCAATGATCCTCTTACCCTTCATCTATTGTCATGATCAAGTCAGAATTAAAATTTGCACAATTACATACGTAAATACCTGCAAAACTGATGACATTTTGTTAAGCCTCATCTATATTTGTTTTAATATACATTATTGCAGATTTGCAAATGTTCGCATACTAAAAAGTTAAACTCAAATTGAAATATAAAATAATTGTATATAAAATTAATATTTATAAAAACCCAGATCACAGCATATCAAATAAATACATAAGTTGCTTCATTCTGGTGACCCCTTTACTTTTATGGTAGCACTACCGTAAGGTTCAGGTTTGTGGATTTGAAAACTGCCTTGAAATATTTCTACAATTTATCTGTAAGTGTTAGTATAATAACATGCCAAAATTACATTTTATAATCAAAGTCAGGAACAAAGACCACAATCAGAATGCATCCCATTTTCACACAAAAGTAATTAAGCAAACCAGATCTGGTGATCCATAACCTGTGACGGACTGGTACTGGAAAACGTTCAACTATGAACCAGGAACTCTGAGTCCTTCAGATTACTCATTTGTTTAAGGAAGACACCTTATGAGCGACCTTAATTGCACTCAGCAATCCACCCAGTACTCTTATTTTTATTGACAACTGGCCTTCCAGTAGCTTGCAAAATAGTATTTTTTCTTTTGTGATCAAGGCCTGCCCTCCTTTCCAGAAGCCTCAATCAAGCTTGGGGCACTCAAATGACTTTGCCTCTCCCCCAGCCCACATTCACCGCATCAACACCCACACCCTCCTGGAGCCTTATACATGTCTAAGTGAACAGTCACCTGCTCGAAGAATGCAACCAGTCCACATCCCTTTCCACTGTTCTGACAAGAAAAGCAAAACTTTTGAAGCAGTTGAAGAACTCACATTAAAACACCACTCTCCTTCTCCAGAAACGCCAGCAGCACCATGTCTACTGCAATGTCGATAAAATGCAGTGCAACTGATTCCTGACAAAGCCCAGCCTTCGACATCAGCCCTCTGACCCCTAGATTCCACCAGAACTGTTGCGGACGCGATATGGTCAACGCAATAGTCAAAACTTATGTTTCCACCAACTGTGCCACGGCATGTCTCAGCAGTGTCCCAGAAGTGCCTCTGCACCGCAGTCATGTCAAGCCAAACAGAGCAGATTGCACCGGGCAGGAAGTGACACACAGGAACAGCATAGTGCATCTGCTCAATTTATAATGAAACTGTACTGTTTCAGGATCATGCTTCATTTCACTACATCGGCATTACATCATGGACAGATTTAATTATGTTGCTTGCTCACCCATGGTAAAGAGCATACCAATCAGAGAAATCTCCCACAGCATGCTACACTTCTGTAATGCTCTCGTGGGGTATGCAGTTGTGTGTGGGACAGAGCAAAATAGCGTTGCACGCGTAATGTGATAGAAACATGCCCAATGGTAACAAGGGCTGAGAGGGCCATGTTGTGTCAACTCTGTACAAGTGATCTCTGTTTCAGACCAACAGTATGTCATTCTTCCCCCTATTTTACCTCAGCCTTGAACAGACAACCAAACAAAACACACATGTTGTTGGTGAACTACGATGTTTAAGCATTTAGCTCAAAGCCCTGCTGTACCAATACAGTCTAGAAGGACTAGAATAGCTGTCAACTCTTAGGGAACAAAGATGGACCACACAGGAACGCAGACCTCTTGAGCTATGCAAGATCAGATTCAAAACATTGTAGCTTTCTGGGGTGTGTGACCTGAAAAATAATGACTTAAAGAAAGCGCAAGCTGCAGTATGAGTGTTGCAACTACTGACGCTATTGCATGAAACAATCAGAGAAAGCTGACCCAGTCTTTTTCCTCTTCAAGCACGAATGGCTTACCAAGTTCAGCGAAGAACCATATTCAAGGGCGTAATCCTGACGTCTTTGTTGAGGAATGCTATAGAAAACGTATATATATTTCAGTCATGGGAACGCACCAGACAGCATATCACCAACAGGCGGGCTGAGATTTGTTTCCTCAACCTGTGTGAAAGAGCACACATTGTGTATTATCACGAGGCTCGTGCAATTGTGCCTATGTAACCTGGCATCTTCTTTTCCCCTCCGATTACTTCACGGACCATGTTTGTGCCATTAGTCTTGATTCATTATGCCTGACATGATTTATGTGTTCTATTCATTCCGCACTTTATTCCACAAAGAGGGCAGACCTAATGCTACTTAATGCTTTATGTTAATTCGAGATTGATAGGTGAGTAAATGGTGCTTATTTCGAGAGGACAGCATGCTGGGATGCCAGCCTGGGATGCCAGCACGAAATTAAATTGAGATAGTTTTGGAAACATCTCACAAATGGAGAGGTTATGGAAATTAATATAATCACCTTTGTGTTGAGATGCTTGGAAATTATGATGACACAAAATACATAGGAGCAGGGGCGCTGACAACCTGCCTTTGCTTTGTAGACTCCTACCAAATAAACCACTGCATATGTCTGTGACAACACAGTTAAAAGTATATGGCCCCCCATTTGTTTTTTCCTCATTGAATAACACCACAGCACAGCAGAGAATGTCTTGTTTAATGTCTTCAGCTATATTACTGCGGCAGTGTTTTAGTATCCGTATCAGAGAAACTGAATGAGTAATAGAAACATGACATCTCATTAGAAAGTTAGGGCTTTGTTCTAAGTGCCACTACTCTGCTCTTGGTTTACTGCCTGCTGACTCACTGTAGAAATGAGTTTGGAGTTCCTTACTCCCACGTGTCTTCGATCTTGTCTGAGTACATAAGGGTGGTGTTTACTGAATAATCTTTTTTAAAGGGTAAATATAATATTTCTGATAAATGGAGCCGCCGCTAAGAAATAAGCTCGTCTGGGAGGTGGAAGTTTGGTACCGTAAAATTGACATAAAATCAGTCACCCAGTCAGTTGAATTTGCCTTTTCTAAACCCCGTTACTACTGTTCTCAATACCTGAGACATCTTCCACTTTAAAAAATCAGGCCAATTCACCCTCATCCATGTCAAGCAAGCTTTGGAGTGCAGTGGACCAGAGGGACAGTATGACTTTCTTGTGGCAAAACCCTCTTTCTGCCTCCATTGTTAGTCTTTCTTTCACCTTTTTATTTAGCTTTTTGTCTTAGCTCTTTCTCAGAACAGTTAGCCACTATCTTAACTAAACCAAGAAACTGTTGTGCCTAAACATAAATCCACCACGACCATTTGACAATGGTTACAACTGTCCAAAAGTCACAATGTCATAAAATGTGAACTGTTTTAAGCAAGCGATATTTTGAAAGTCTAATCGGACATAGCTTATTACATTTTATTGCTAACTTAACTGCAGAGTCCTCCACCTGCAAAACCGACTTCAGAGGGTTAGGTAGAGTGTCATAGTTTGACGCTCAAAGTCACTGACCAAGCTGCTGTATTTGATGAGTTGGAAGTGAGGATGTTGTATGCCTAATATGCCTATGAAATGCTAATGTTACTCAGCCCTCTGTATATTGTAACAGATGTTCTTGTCTCTTCAGTCTTCCGCTTAGACTCTAACTGTTATTGCTTCAGTCGCACAGCATTTATTCAGCAGCATTTTTTCGACGTTCCTTCTTTCCCCATGTGACTGCATTGATGGTAGATGCCTAATAGTTCTGTTTGTGCCTTCGATATAGCCAGATGTTATCTGCAGGAAACCGGTTGCCTGCAGATGCCTCCAATCGTGGAAGCAGTCACTACCCCAGTCAATCACACCCCTGTCTGCACACACACAGCAGACATATATCAGTCAATCTCTGTTCTCGCAAACACTGAGGTAAAATACACAGCAGATCGAAAACCCCAGTCCTAACAGCCAGCCTGATGAGAAACCATTTAAACTGTTAAATGGAATCTCTAGCCAAAAAACTCTTGGGAGGTTAAGTCTCAGGCAATGTTTGAATTCCCACATGCAGCTATTGCACATATCTCTCCCAGCTTCTGTTTGCATATCATCAAAGAGTTTCCCTCTGACGGAAAATGCAGGGACACATTCTCCCCGTATTGCTTTTTGATTTGGCAATCAAACACTGCTATTTCTCCACAAACCACCAAACCTTTGATGGTCTTACTCATGCGATTAGTCCTGAAAAAAAACACTAACTGCTTTATGACTCTCTTGTTCTGGTTACCTGTGTCCTCTGTTTACTTTGATGGCTGGATTGATTAATGTCAAACTGTAGCAGTTGAACGTGGGCACATAATTGAAACAAAGCAGTGAATATCATAAGAACTATTGTTTGACACTAAATGGGGTTGGTAACGGCACAAATCAACTGTTGCAACAACTAGACATAAATAAGTCTTCTGCAAGTTCAGTTCTCAGTGACTGTTAGCATATGTATGGACTTAGTCATATTTAATGGTTTGATTTATTTCCTCAGAGGACTTTCTTTGACAGTGCAGGGAATAAGGTGAGGCTTATAAAGAACTATGTTAATATGCTGTTCATAGAGAGTTTCTTCAGATATAATACCTGTGCAGTGCTTGTTCAAAACATGAGAATTGATTGGTCTGTGGTATTGTTCTTTGCAGCTTTCAAGAAAAGCTCAATAACACAACATTACACCTGGCGATGTGGTTCCTTGGGTATTGAGCAATACGAGTCAAGCTGGGCTCACTCTCAGTTCAGGGCCAATTAAGTCCCGATTGGTTCAGCACAGATTATCTGGCAATGTGAGGAGTTTACAGGCCCAGTCATGAGCCTCCTGAACTGTTCACACACTCATTAGGGCCACCCAATAATATCAAACATATGCAGTTTAAAATCTGGAAGTTTACATCAGTACTTTCCAAACTGGAACACAGCATCAAATGACAGTGGCCGTCTCAGCAACAGTGAGCATTCCAGCCCTCAAGGCTAACTAACGAGGTTAGCTAGCTACTGTTTACTATACCACATTTCAAACAATGTCTCTTGTATGTACTGTGCTGTGTGGGATCCAGTCATTTAGCAATGACCAGCTGTTTGTTCCAGTCCTTTTAGATAAAACGTGCTGTGAGGCTCATCAGTGGTTCAGTAGCCAGTGTCCAGCAGCCAGTTGTGAGGGCCAAGCGTGGTGCCTCTTCTGGTGTGATCACAGTCTTCTGCCTTGTCACAACCTCAGCGCATGTTTCATCAAGCATTTCCATGCAGTAGAATTTATCATCCTTTAGATTTTCAGCAAGTCCTATAAGCCGCTGAAAACCAACATCTGAGACAGCTGTGAATGGCTGGTTAGCTGGAGCTATTGTCTCTACAATTGCCTTGTCCATCTTACTGGTTCCTGGGCTGAAGCTGTACATTTTCCCTGTTGGTGAATTAGCCGAGGGACTGCGACCTGTGTTCGAAACCTTTTTTGATTGGCAGACATTTTTTTTTCCAAGGCCTCAGAATGGGCCTCTGGATGACAGTAATTAAAGTGAGTCCACGAGGTGGAAGTGTTTTTTGTTCTGGCTTATGATGATCCTATACTTCTAACTTTATCGCACACTCCAAATTAGGGCTGACCATTTGGGCAAAAAATTGCAACTGACAATACAATCGCGCTTAAAAAAAAAATGTTTTAATTATTCACCATGTAATAGATTTAACACATGTGCTGGAGCATTACCACATTGATATACCATCAAAATATTAACTGATCTTTATTCCAGAGGAGAACGTAAAGATAGGAATATTTTTTTTTTCAATTGCCGTGGAACATTTAACAATCAAACACACAATTATGACTAAAGATGTGACTTAAGTAGCTGGTATGCACAAGAATTTGCAAGCCCGTTTGCTCAGCGTTGCAAAGTTAACACTGTGCAAACTGTTAAATGGAATCTTTAACTCTTGTGAGTTTGAGTCTCAGGCAATGTTTGAATTCTTACATCCACAAGGCCAGGGGATCTTCCTCTCAATCGATGGTAGCTTCGAACTGCAGAGCAGGCGGAGGACTGCCTAAAGACCTCTTTCCCCTCTTCTCAGTGGATGGCTGTGTGTCTGTAGCACTTTGAGGCACAGCATCAGTGGTGCTGACACAAGCCCTCTCTTCCTGCAAAACGCAGACATGAGAGCTGTGCAATTTGAGCAGCCGGGCGTTTTATGTAGATTTTATTGCCATTCTATGTAATCAAAACACAATGACTAGTATTGCGTGTGGCATCTTGTATTCGCTACGCTGCACTTGAGACAAGGCCTTTCCTCTGCTCTAATCCCATCTTAATCATCCTCTGCCATAAGCCCCATATTGTCGTACACTCCGTAATCAACCAGATTTAACTCTCAAACAGTGCAGTCGCGTTCTTCCGACTGTGCGAGAAACGGCTAAAAAAAGTTGGTTGGCCAACTTTGTAAAAAAACTGTTGCCACATTTGCTGTCGCATCATCTTTCACAGGATTTTCAAACGCTCACCAAAAAAAACAAAACATTAATGACAACATTAAATGTGTATTTTGCATTTTTCAGACCTTACTTGTAGAGTACTTTTCTAGCAAGAGCACAGAGTGCTTCATGAAAGGCAATGCAATCATGAATAATGACTAAAACAAATCAATCATAAAGCAGGTTCTTCTTCTTCTTCGTCTTATTATTAGTCTTATCATTATTATTATTATTATTATTATTATTATTATTATTATTATTACATATTAATAACACTTGTGATAATAATCATAATGCTCACATGTGCACTGCAAGATGCAGCCTGTGGCCGAAACACTGGAGCCCAGTCCTACAGATTTGATGACATTTGATGCATATTGCTTTTGTTTTGTTTTTTCACTACAACACTTTACCATAGCAAGTTGTTGCACCACGCTGTTCTCTATTTTGTTTATGTCTGCTCCCCCATAAGATCACATTGTGGATCTGGTGTAGGTCCTGCTTTAGTCTGCAGGGCCATGAAGCCGGAAAATTAAAAAAACAAAAAACAATGTTAAGCAAGTTTATTCCACAAGGAGGAGTTCCTCTTATTTTCTTAATATTTTGTGGTGTTTTCAAATGTTTTGCCAACCTGGGAATGACAGTGATTAGTTAATTGTCTTTTGTGTCCAAACTGTCCAAAAATCGCTTGCATCTTCTGAGTTGCCAAACAACAACCAAGTATGTTTAACACCCTCCAGGCTATTCTTATGTTTTCACCAAAAAAAATAAACAAATAACTTAATAAACTGAAAAAAGTCTCAAATATCTATAATATTAAATTCCCCTATTCTTGCTGACTCAGCTCACAGACTCTTGGTGTACTGGTGCACAGATAATTGACTTATTTCCCTATGCATTACCTGTCCTCCTCAATTTGGTTGACAAAGACTAATTTCATTTCAGTGACACTGCGAAGATGATGATCACTGACCTGGAAAAAAAAAATAAAAATATTCAGACGTTCACTTCCTCTTTGCAGTTAAAGATAGACTTTGGCCGTCAGGATTTAAGGTGGACACGTTGCGTGAGCCCGTGCTGCGTGAAGAACCCAGAGCTTGTGTCCTTAAATAATCAGAAGTAGCAGCTATTATACTGTAGTGCTGCTGACAGCGGGTTATTTAGCCAGGTATCAGAGAGGCCCGGAGAGACTGCAACTTAACACACTGTGATTGATCACACATACACACACAGGAATCCAAACACTTGCTTATATGCAGCGCTGTGCTGATTGATGGTTGTGCAGATGAATAATTAGTCCTGTTTTGAACAGTATTGGCAGGTGTGTGTGCCCGGATCGATAAACAATAGCTGCGAGCTTAAGAGGAGCGGCGGATTGTCTTCGCTATGTCCTATCTTCGTTTTTCTCCACGCAGCTGTCGGCACATCTGTTTTTAAAGCATCTTTTTGTCGTCTTTCTGTGCACATCTCTTTGCCAGTCTCTTTGTTTTCTATTTTCTCCTGTAAGTAAAGGCAAGCTGAGGAGTACGCTCTTGTCCAGCCATCTCAAACGGATCCCAGCCGCTCTCATGTTTGGACGTTGTGTTTCTCCCGTGTGGAGTTGAGCTCTTTTTCCATGATCTTTTCATGTAAAAGTCTCTGGTGCTCTTCGACAATTAACATTTCCCTCTGTTTATAATGTAATACATGCACATGCACTTGTTGTTGTTCCTCCTGTCCTTCCCTGTCTCCATCTCAGTTTCCACATTCCAGCCACAGTTATGGATGGTCAGAAAATGTCTGCACAGGAAACTCAACCGTATACCAGATTTTAGCTGGGCACTGTTCTGATATGAAATGTCAGCTGTAAGAGAAGAGAATATATGTTCTCTGTCGCTGGTTCAATATGTGAACCATAGCGGACGTGAGCCTGACTTTAACGGCAACACCTCCAGAAATGTGCCAGAACAATCCTCCTCCTCCTCCCACCCCGGCTACATCTACACTGACCTCCATCACACATTTGCTCTGGAGCATCTCACCATCTCTTACCTCAGTGACAGCCATGACGTGTGGCCTTCTGACCCAGTTCCCCTTTTAGGAGGTGTTACGTTATGTCAGCGCAACTTTATGTGTCTTCCGTAACCGTTTTCATTTGCACTGGACAATTCTTTTCAGTCTTCTTTACTTCTTATTTTTAGTGTTGAGTTGCATATTGTTGCATTGCATATCTGCAAGCTACCTCACGTCTTCACCTTCTAGTCTCAAGTCCCATGTTACTGTGGTTTGAGTCAGCGCAAGTCAGGTCGTGAAACAATCCGATGATCTCCTACGACGTCTTGGAAAAGTTTAGTTTTCAACATTGAAACTGCTGCAGCCTGGTCACGATGTGTTATGGCAATCAGTTACAAGCCTCCAACAACGTAGTAATACCGTTCATACTGTATGTGTCTGTAATCTGTAATTCATATTTATGCTGCATTTTTCCTGTACAACTGACCCTGTGTACACACTGTACACTGTTTATTCTGTACGTAATGTTTACTATAAGCATAACAAGCCCATGTTGTACATTTACATTTATACCTGCAGTTGAACTGAATTGAATTGAACTGTTTCGCTACTGTCAGTTTCTCGCCGCACGCAAAATGCACCTTGCTGTTATTTTTATTGATTTGTCTGGTTGTATATGTACATCACTGCTTTTTGGCACTTAATGCGAGATGCTTGTTACATTTTCCTGCCTCAGTGCTCTGTGCAATGACAGTACAGTTGGGTTTTACGAAAGGACTCAGACGCAGGACACATGGATGCAGGTAGGTTGAAAAACAAGCTTTAATAATAAGTGGGACTCCCGATATTCAACATACAAGCAACAGAAAAAAAAAGCATGCAGACAAACTAAGGAGTAATACAAAAAAACAAGAACACATCAGGAACACAGGAGACACAGGACCAATCCAAGGACAAGGAAGAGACAAACTGACAAAGTGTCAGTGAGAAACAAAGGCTCAAATACACTGGAATGATGGAACACAGGTGAGCAGGGAAATAGAAAAGACAGGAAGTGGAAGATTAAACAGAACATAACTGAACTAAAACCTGAGACCACAATGTGTCAAAACTAATTGAATCTAGAATGAATCACAGTGAAGAGTGGGAGTGGGCAAGTTTACAGCTCAGCAGAAAAAAGGGATTACATTTTACATTTTTACATTTCTGTAAAAATGGATTAGTGACCAGAAATTCAGAGAACTTCAACTACTACTACCTACGCTGCAACATGCCGGTCACACGCACATGATCGGGCACCTCCTTTGTCATTATTAAATACATTTTGTATGATATTTCATGTTATCTATCACATGCTTCTACCCAATTCCCACATTTCTATTAATTATTTTATTTACACATAAATGTACATACATAGCATGCATTACATTATTTAACAATACACATCTGACTTGTAGAGAATGGGCAGGCAGTGGTCTGCTTATTATTGTGTAACGTGTAACTTCCCCAACACTTTAATATATATATATATATTTATGTATGTAGAGACAGAGAGAGAGAGAGAGAGAGAGAGAGAGAGAGAGAGAGGGGGAGGGAGGGAGAAAGAGATGAGAAGCCAGTGTGTAGATTTTCACAACATCTGGTTATGAAAACTACATACTGCACCCTGAGGATTTTACATCCATCCATCGATCAATCAATCAATCAATCAATCATGTCAAGTAAATAAAAATCTGATTCTATAGTCTTATTCAAGTACATTGTTCATTATTTCAATTTGTATTGTAGGAAAGCATGACTAGACAGATATTGTCAGTTGAGGAGCAAAGGAGAAGAAATACAGAGTACCAATGAAAGAGAAGAGAAAAATTAAACAGTGACCTAGAGAGCAAACATGCTATGCAAGAGAAGGAAAGACAAAGGTGAAATAAGAGAGTTAAAGACTAAAAAGTAATACAAATAGATGAGATGGGAGACAGGGCATAGGGAACTGGAGAAAGTATTGGAGAGAGGCACAGAAAAGGTCCAGACAGAAAAGATCCCATGAAGATGCAGTGCTGGAGGCACACACCCCTCCAGATATTCCACAAGATCAGAATATTAGGTTTAAGTTAGACAAAAATGATCTTAAGTAAGCTAATTGAACCTGATTCTAAGCTACAGATTTTGTGTTGCAGTATTGTTGTTAGGGAATGTCAATTTAAGATCACACCCATTATGAAGTAAGCAGTGCAGGGCAATCACACACCCAACACACCCAACCACACGCACATGCACACACACACACACACGCCACTTTAAAAAAGAAAATCATGATGAAGACCAAGTGAATGACTACTGCC
>CAEMYA010000223.1:566145-595039 GCA_903131615.1 Diplodus sargus | reverse complement strand
GAGAGCAGGAAGTGGTGTAGGGGAGGTAGTTGAAAACAGAGGAGGAGGAGGGCCCCTGGTCTCCCTAATTGTTTTTTTTTGATAGTTGGAAACGGTGTATGTGCAATATGTTTATTATAATTTGCTTTACAGTAAGTTCAATACTCTAATGACAAGAAGTGGTTTTAGTAGAAGTGTTTAAAAAGCACATTGTTCAAAAATCAGCAGAGTTTTTTGTCAACACCGTCGGACCTTCGTCAACATCACCGTCAGATATGTGTTTTTGTTATTTTTTGGGGGAAAAAAAATAAAATCTTCCTTCAGTTTATGTTGTTTTTGTAATAAAGGACCATCTGATCTACATTCTTGTATGTCTTATTTATTTAAGGAATTTCTTTTTTACAATATCGAAATTAAAAACAAAATTTGAAAATGCAAATATTTAGAAATCTGGGTTTTCGGAATAGTGTAAAATCACAATTTAAGTTTATATATTGTATTCTATTACATATCAGAGTAACTAAACACTATTACAGCATACTTCAGAATTTTAGATTCTTGTTGGATTGGAAGATTTAAAATTGTATACTTTTTAGTGTGTCCGACAGAGTTGACACAAATCCAGTTCTGAAGGGAAACATGTTTATTTGTTAAAAATGTGTTTTTATTTAGAACCTGTTCCTTTACATGGTTAAATAGCTAAGACCTTTCTCTGCAGAAACAAATAACTCTAATTAATATAGTGTGCATGTTTAAAAAAAATACGGAGATTTCATCACAAAGCCCAAAATTAAGCTCTGGAGATATAAAAAAAAAGAAAACATGATCGCATCACAGAGGTCTTGGTGTTACCAGAGACATACACCTGTACTGACATACTGAACACATTATGACAGGGGAACTGGGTCAGAGGGCCACATGACGAGGCAGGTAGTGGCATGGCTGTCACTGAGGTAAGAGAAGGTGAGACACTCCGGAGCAAATGTGTGGGAGGTCAATGTAGGTGGGGGAAGGAGGAGGGGGCGAGGATTGTTCTGGCACATTCAGGAGGTGTTGCAGCTAAAGTCAGGCTCCCATCCACTATGGACGATGTTCATATATAGATTCAGTGACAGAGCTCATACATTCTCTTCGCCTACAGCTGACATCCTACATCAGAACAGGGCCCAGTTAAAGTCTGTCTTAGGACTGAAGTTGAGTTTTCTATGCTTACACATTTTCTCACCGTCACAATTGAGATGGAGACAGTGAGAAAAAAAACCAAACAGACAGGAAAAACCAAAAAATACAAAAAAACAAAAACCTGATGAATTGTGTAATATGTTTAACCCTTGTGCGGTCTTAACATCCTGTATACTTCCCTGACTGCCATCGCTGAACCCCTAAAACAAAGATGCTTAATGAATTTTGAATCACAAATCTATGTTGCGTTCAGAAACAGCTATTCACAGCGCAGAAAAGACCAATCATTTTAATTACAGCACACCTGTTGGAATTCTTTATTTTTTTCACAGCCGTGTGTTCGCAACAGGTAATTATATAGTAACGGCTACAGAGCGGTCACGGGTCCGCAGGTCAACCTTCTGATGGACGATGCCACAGGTGTGTGGATGTGAGTCCTGTGCGGGGTGGTGGAAGGGAGATGCTGCACGTGCACGGCAAAGTTTCAGTTCAATCAGTGGCACACATTCCCTCACTTTGTCATTCTGTGTGTGTGTGTGTGTGTGTGTGTGTGTGTGTTGAGTGTGTGAGAGATTTTATAGCTGCAAGGTCGCTCTGGAGGCGTACAGATGTCATAGAAATATAAAAAATGACGATAATGTTTTTGATGTTTTCTTAGGAAAAGTTTACTGATTCCATGATGAAAAGGATCACTGAGTGGGTTTTCTCCACCAGTAGACATGGTGATTTATTTATTTTTTATTTTTTGTTTTGGTTCCTTGAGGTATTCTGCCACACCAGCATCGGCATTTTAACTCACTTCCTGACGCAACCTGGGATTCTTAATTGCCTCACTGGTTTGTCGGGTTCATCACACATGCTCGCACGCACAGACACACAGAAATATACACACACACACACACACACACACACAGTCTGTACAAGAAACACAACATAAATAAATAAATAAATAAATGAAATCCACAGTACAAAGACTGATAAGGACCGTTTGTGAGGGCACACACTGAAGACTCAGACTTGTCACTTAGCTTGATTAGCGGGTGGATTCAAAATTTACAAATCAACTCCAGACTGGGTTTTCTAAAGGTGGGTAACTGAGCGAAAATCAGATCGTCCTGTAGCCCGTCACACTGACACACATCCAACTAGATGCGTTGATAGGCACGAGCAGTGTGACGTGTGCATGTGGTGCTTATAAGCACGACCCGACACAGAGTTAGGCAAAGTAAAAGTCTTTACTTTAAACAGGTTCGGAACACACTATAATCGCTAGGAGCAAAAGGCTGGGACGCTACGTACAGAGACTGGCAACGGACAGGGGAAACACAGGGACTATAAATACACACACACAGAGGGAACAGGTGAAAGTAATCAGGGCAGGGGAAGACAGTCAGGAGGGAGGATGAAAACACATGGGCAGGGAGAGGGGATCTGAAACGAGAGGAGAGGTAAAATAAGACAAGGAGAAAACTGTAGCGTGGAGAGAGTCATAGCAGTGCTGCCACCGGAACAGACTGTGTTTTACTCATTATTAGTAGTGTTCCTAGAAACAACAGATACATTCACATTTTTACATTTGTATAAGTTGTATTTGTATGCTACGGTACATAGAAGTCGCGGTTTTGGTACGAGTTTCGTACAGAGGGAGAACTGTAAGAAAAATATCCCCGATCCAGAGGGCTAGGTTTATTTTCATTTCTTTTCAATCGACAGCGGTTGAGTTCACTAACAAGACCACGCTAAGTTTTACTGTTTAAAGTAGTTTATTTAAATTGTTGGGAACATTTGGAGAGGACAGTAAAGAGGGGTTGGGGTAGTAGGATGAGGGAAAGGGGTCGAGGTACCTGGACCTGGGTGGCAGGTCTGTAAGAGGAGTGGCGTGGTCCAGTTGAACCTGAACCTTAGTTATAACTATTATTATTATTCATAAGGGGGTTATGAATGTATCTTATTAGGTAAGCACAGCACATAGCAAACATCTCCAGCTGTGTTTGAGGCAACCAAAACAGTTTTTTTAAGCCAAACCATTATGTTTTCCTAACCCTAACCACCTAGCGTTTGTGCCTAACCCAAATATTAGCACAACATTGTAATAAGATAAACATTTAAAATCAACCTAAACAAATGTGAGGTTTTCCTTTATCTGTGGTTTTACAAACACCATATTTCACCTACATTTGTTCTGTCAGTTGGGTTGGTTTTCCTTGAGTAGACATGCAGGTGATCAGAGCGCAGATCACACATATCACTGCAAGAATGCAGAAGCTATAGCTGGTGTGTTATTGACTGTTGCATGGACAGAACACGGATGCCAACAGTGTCCGGCAGTTATGTGAATCTTTGACTCTGAATCAACATGTTGGACAAAAACAAAGTACAGTAGCTGCTTCAACACTTCCCTACTCTGCTGCCCTCCCAGGTTCTGCTAATGCTAATGCACTCAAACAGCTCTTTGTGATTGATCAGATTTCTTGATCACTTATCGATCCGCACACACTCCCTGCCAACACTTCACCCATTATTCGTTTGCATTTCAAGCCATCAATTAGTGCAGTACTGCATATTGGCACAACAGCATCCGTGAGCCCTTTGTGTGTGTGTATGTGTATGTGCATCCAATCAATCACGGTAAGTTGCAGTCTCTCTGGACCTCTCTAATACCTGGCTAAATAACTGCTGTCAACAGCACTACATATTGAGAGCTGCTGCTTTTGGAGTGCAGAGCCCATGAGGTTGTGATTCTCCAAGTCGGAGACTGAATACTGAATTCGGGTCTCATGACGGGATGAAAAAGTAAAAAGTCAGTCTTCACAGCCTCAGGTCATTCCAGCATTGTCTTTATAACGTCTTGGTCGCAGTTATTAGAATGTATTATTTTAATTTTTTAATGTTGTTCTTTTTGAATGCTGTACTAGAATGAACGGATGACTCAAGATACATCCTATAACGAACCAAAAGTAAAACCAATTGAAAATGTAAAGCATTTGTAAAACTGCAGTTAAAGCAACATTGTGTAGAAATTAAGGTTGTTTGCGATATGCACACCCAACTGCTTCCAGATCTACACAGCCCACAAATACAAATTCCAAGCTTCTGTAACAATGTGTCAGACATAATATAACATGGCATGCTAACTGCAAACAAAACTCTGCATGTCATAAAACTGTTACGTCCTAAAAGCTGCTGCCTTGAAGTGAACGTGAAAGCTCAGGCATTTTTTGGCAAAGTTTGCCCAAGCATTTCACACAACTCAGAACATTAACAGCACAGCCAGCTAACTTAACGTGAACCACATACAATAACACCTGGCTGTAACATGCTACCAGTAAAACCTCTGTTGACCTGGCTTATGAACAAAAACTAGTCAGTTGACAACTTTGTTACCACAGCCAAATGTCAAGCAAGTGCAACAACATGAGACATTTCACCCAGGAAGCTAACTATCCAGGCCTACACCTGAAAACATTCACTGCGGCAATCCAAAGTTGCTCTGTTAGCAATCTCCGGTGGTAGTCAGAGCAGAGTCAGCGAGCAGAGCTAACTTGTAGCTAAAGTATGGCAGTAGTTACAGATTCCTTTCAGGAAACAATGTAAATCATACAGAGTTGAAGCAGAGAAGCTGCAGGACATCAGAGGGGAATAACCAGGAAATACACTTTCCCATAAAATATGATCCAGTTTCACCACAATCACTGATAGTTGGTACTGTTTGTGATGTAGCGCTGTAAAGCATTACTGTGATGCTCACCGCTGTGAGAGTGGCAGAGACAGAGATACCATTCACCCTATTACAAGAGACTGTCGAATGATTTTGAAGCTCGAATTTTGAAGTAAACACGATGGGGATATGGAGGGAAGACAACATTTGCTGCTAATGGGGCTGAGAGCGGATTTTGTCTATGGGCAAGTGACAGATGTATATATGCAAGAGTTTATGTGTTACCCATCTTACCTTACTCTTTGTATTTGGTTGATTATTTGATTGGTTTCCACAACGTGTCTTCTTGTGACATAGATCTCTCATGGGGCCACGTCAGCCATCTTGGCTTCCACTGTCTGACACAAACACACACACACCACATGCTTGTTTGTTTGTTTGCAGCTTGAGTGGTTTGAATGTTTAGTTTTGCTGCTGTAGTTGAATAATGGAATAATGGATTATCATTGATTGAAGTATTATTGTTTACGATTTTGCTAATATTAATCAGCGGTGGGGGACTCGAGTCACATGACTTGACTCGAGTCGGACTCGAGTCGCAAATTTGAGGACTTGAGACTTACTTGACTAACACCGATGAAAAACTCGACTTGACTTTGACTTGGCATTAATAACTTGAGACTTGACTTAGACTTGACACAGATGACTCGAAAGTCTTGGCTTTTCTTTCTTTCTTTTTTTTTTGCGCACATTGAGAGTTTTGTTTTTGATACTTTTCCCTCTGCCACTGTATGACGCGCTGCGTGCCAGAGTGGCACTTTGGCCGACAGGATCAGAGGAGGAGAGGCAGCATGGAGGGAGCTCCGAAGATCATCACATTTGGTTTCAAAGAGTATTTCATGCCTGGGTGATTTTGGCCGGCGTCTTGGTTAAAGCACATGTGTGTGTTTCAGATATAGCGTCTTCAGTGTGCACAGACATCTAATCTTATTCTTGTATTTATGGGTTTGAAAAACAATTCTAAAATTGATCAACTATGCACATACATAATATTAGTGACAAACCACCCAATGGCGATTCTGGGAGGTGGCCTGGGGTGGCCGGGGCCACCCCTGAAAACTCATTGGCCACCCCTGTGGCCACCCCAGATCTGATAGGTAGTTGGTCAAGTTCGTCAACACAAGAAACAAGAGAAATGCTGTCAATCATTGATGACAGTTGATAAGCTGATTTAGGGCCAGTTTTACATTTTTAACCAACACAGTATAGGTCGTACTGAGGCTGTGAGAGCTGAATCCTGCTCAGTGGACGTTTGGCCATGCAGGTCTGGTAGGTGAGCCATGAGCACACTGCATCTGCTGCTGCTGGTCCGGTCCGGTCCGGTCATTAATCAAACAGGAGGACGGTCACGTCAACTGCTGGATAAAAATGCTGAAATCTGTCTATTGAGAGGTAATTTAATGTTCAGTTATAGTTCCCTCTGAATGTGTAGGAAAACTGTATCTAGCACTAAGTAGCAGCTAAAAGACGAACTACACTGCGCTAGCTAGCTTAGCAGCCTGCAAACCAACCTGCATATAATGTTAGCGTTTTTAAAAAAAATATTGTTATTTGCATACCGCCATGAAATATGAATGGCTGTTTTCTGGACTGAAGACTGAGGGTGTTTTTTGCAGAGGTGTGTGTTGAGTAGAGCTAATGTTATTTTTTGACCAGCCAGTGTGTGAAATATAGTGTGACAGTCTAGATTCAAGTAACGTTAGCTATAACACAAGAACAAGCTGTGATTTATTTAATTAAAACAGTTGTAAAAGCAGAAGAACAATAATAAAATGTGCATAATACATAAAGACACACACACGTATGTATGTATGTATGTACATATGTATGAATGCGTGAGTGTAAAAAAGTGTATATATATATGTGTGTGTGTGTGTGTGTGTGTGTGTGTGTGTGTGTTAGTGTGTGTGTGTGTGGCAGAACCTCCAACCTATTGATGGCTCAGATTTCACAGATAATCTGTGTATTCCCACAGCTGACCTGCCACACCCAGAGGATCAGGAGATAGTGAGAGATGAGTGTGATTCAACAGTAACTGGAGCTAAGCTGCTAAGCATGGTATGTCAAGTTCTGTTTTGTCCAGATGTGTCATTCATGAACAGCAACCTGAAGTTGTCGTGTACTCTCATACATGATTTCCTTTAAAAAGGATGGTCCAATTTTGCACAAAGTGTATGCTATTTATTTGCTAATACACAGCAAACCCCACACTTAAACATAGACAGTCTATTCTTTAGATCTCAACTGCGGTCAGCCGCGTACGTGGCATTAAACTTCGCTATGCCATGGCCACCCCACACTAGCTTTGTGTCCCATCTTGGCCACCCCAGGAAAAATGTCCTGGATATGCCACTCAAACCACCCTCTTCTGTTTACTGTGTATACAGATATGAAGAATACATTCATACAAACTTCTTGTGACTTGTTTGACCTTAGCCATGACTCGACTTGACTTGCTTGATTTTCATAAATAGTAACTTTGGGCTTGCTTGAGACTTGAAGGTTAAGACTTGTGACTTGCTTATGACTTGCATGTATATGACTTACTCCCACCTCTGATATTAATACATTCTATCATATTGTACAGAGCAGTTTTCTGTGATTATTCGTGCATATGTTTGTGATAGAAGCTGGCTGTGATTGTCAGTGCTCAAATTCAGTTCCTTCACCGTTCCTTTGATTATTGATAATTTATAAACATTTACATTTTAAGTGAACAGCCTTCTCTTGACTCTTTTCCAGTCAGGTTGTTGGTCTGTTATTCCAAGGTGGTGCTCCATAATATTGATTTATATTCATATATGTTTTTATTTAAATTTGAATAATTACAATAAGGAATAACATAGTAAATAAACAGTTACTGTAGCCTCTGATTGAGTGAACCGCGAATTAAAAGCCAGTAAGGCCTGGCTCAGTGAAACAAGCGCAAGTAAAACGTTTCCAAATTCAAACAATACACAGACTTTGCTGATTTTTGAGTTCATATCACAGGTGACAGCTTTTTAATTATTTTTATACTGCTTCCAAAGCACCCTGATATTACATTCATTTTCATCTCTGTTCCTTCCTGGTGGTTCAAAGGCTGAATGATTCCCATTATCAATAGGAATTAGTAATGACAATTTATACAGCCATTGATGCACTAGAGCACAGAGCACTTTGAGCCGCTACTTACAGGAGAGGCTGAGCAGAAAACATAAAGTTTCACTAATCAATATGGAAATGTGCATTTGCATTGAATTAGGCTAATATCCACAGGTTGGTGCCCCATCTTGAAAAAAATGAGCAGTCTAACTTTGACAGCTCAGACTTTTGAGATGTTTTCAGCCAAATACTGCAGTGAGAAATTCTGTTTTATTTCCTCAGGGATAGCAGCTCATTAAAATAATTCATAGCACTTTTATCAAGAGCTCAAAACCTGCCAAATGTTTGTTATTAAAAGTCTTTTTTAAAATAAAATCACCATCAACATGACACCCACTGTAAGAACTTAATTGATGGGATGAAAATGTTGTCTGTGATGATTTTCCCCTACATTAATACTTTGACCTTTTGACTCCTACATGATACAATATCCATAAAGGCTCATGAAACATCAAACCATCTTCAACCACAAATTTAAGGGGTCAAAAATAAAAAAAATTGAGGACATTTTTAGTTTTTTAGGTCACTTCATCCTCCGTCTTACGAATCAATCAGTGCATTCGTAGTGCTGAGCATGTTCACTGAGTGTGAATTCCGGGTTTGGCAGTGGTTGAAGCAGCTCTCATGAGTCAGGGATGGAGGACTCATGCTGGCAGAGACATATGGTTGGACTCCCTGGCCAAATCCTGCAGCTCTGTTAACATAAGTAGGAGATTTCAAGTGCCACTATGTTATACAGAGGACAGGTTTACATACCTCTTCTACTCCAACCTTGATTCTAAAACAATTTGTGTTTATTCCGCCAGCAAAGACAAATTTTGTCTGCTGTAAGGAGTGGGTTGGGCTGTGTGGTACACCTCACCATCAGTTAAACCCCAACACCATCGCCAAAGACAGCTATGTTTGTTCAAAGGTAACATTACAATTTCAAGTCACATTATGTTGATGCCTCGATCTTCATGGACACATCACAGTGTACATAGTGACATCTTTGGTTCGCTAATGTTAGCAAAATGCTACCTTACTAGCTAGCGAACATTTAATGGTTCGCTAACGTTGAATCAAGAGGAGTTAGCCTAATGTCAAATCACCATCATCATCCAGGTGTGCTTCCTCCTTATTTCTGTGGTAATGCTAAAAATAATTGGAAAAGGACAGACAGCATACTTTAGCAACAAACCTAAGACAACAGAAACGATCAAGGCTTCTCTCGTTTTGATTAAGATCGTCCTCAGTTTGCGCCGTAGTGCTGTGTTCATCAAACGTAACATGACAATTGTTCTACTGTTCATAATCTTTCAACAATCATCAATATATTTAATTTGCATATTCCTCCTGAACTTCCTGAAGCCATATTGCCTGACTCCCCGAAATCTAACAAACACTGCAACATCCAGGCTAAACAGGACCAGCGTCGCCATGTTTCTTATTATCAAGCCTGTCCGACCTAGCAGCAGTAACTAAGGGGGTCGGACTTTGGATCAATCGATGAACCTGTTTACCTGTGGAAATTCCAAAGACCTGTATTTGAGCATTCTATGATATTCCCCATTCTTTTGTTGCCCCTGCCCCAAACCTGTTTGGAATGTGTTGCAATGAATCTTTAAAGCCTAATTACCACTGTGGTTCTCCACAGTACAATGGAGGACAGAACAATAGCAGACTGTGAGTTGAGTCAAGTAACACTTGAGTTAAGATATTCATTCAATACAATGATGGAGTGGTAAAACCTTTTTCCAAACTCTATTCATAATATAAATCAGACTCCAAGTTAAATGGAAACCACCTTTTCAAGGTGATTTTGAATATGTTTTCTGATTCATCATCTGGTTCATATATTCAAGTCTATGAACAGATCCAAAAATGGTCTATAAATGTGTAATCTATACATATGAAACACTTTCCATGAATAGAGAACAGACCTACAAACCCTGCAATTCTAAAACCACTTGCAAATACACAAAGTCCATCAATTAAAAAAGTAAAAAAACTTTGAAAAACATAAATGTACAAATGAATGAAAGGCATTTGCATTATCTCCTGATGATAACAACTATCAAACAGGCATTTATGAATCCAGTTTTAGTTTGTGAATTGAAAATGCATTTGTAGATTTTAACTTGATCCTTGTAGATTGAGCCCAGTATCACCCCAAACCATGTAATTAGTTAAAAGTCCAAATGTTCACCCTCTGTGGAGGACAGCCGTACAAGTGATAAAAGTCCTGAAAGACAGGAGTAGACTAGACTACAATAATATCACTGGGATAGCCCAAACATATTTCTGTATCATGATGTGGTGGAAGATTTTTTTCGTGGTGATATGATTTTAGTAAGGTTTTGATAAATTATTGTTTGACAATACGTTTTAAGTTTTTGTTTTTTTCAGGCGGCAAATAGTACAAGACATCTATAATCCAATGAACTTTGGGTCAATAAATCAGTTAAATCAGTTCAAGTATGCACCCCGAGCGAACTCTCTGGAAGTCTGCAGAAAGTCTATTAAAAGCAGATGAACAGATGCCAAGGCAATGCTACCGGCATATAACCCTGTCTCGTGAAAAGTAAACAGTGAAAGTTGTCTGACCATGAACCATGTCATGTAGGCCAATATGTTCTCACTCACAATGTGTCAAATAGAGCAACTTGGTCAGTGGCCCCCTTTTAAGTTTTAGGCTGTCGTTACCCCTCTAGCATCAATTCTTCGAGCACTCATGTAGAGCAGTAGTATAAAGAATGAGTCTGGGCATGGATGGGATGATGAATGGGTCAAACACTTTGCTCTGGAGACCAGGGTTTGTTTACTGTTTGTGACCAATAATTAAGAGTGATTCATTTTTAACTTATGTTACACAATGAAGTTAACGTATGCAAATGACGTAACTTATATTACATGAGAGACATAAGTTAGTTACTTAGCAACTTCAAGCAGTTTTGTTAACTTAAACCTAATCAAGTAGTTTTGGTACCTAAACCTAACCAAATGAATACATATATTAATACATATATTAATTAATACATATATGCACATACATGAGATGCATGACTGTTTACCATCAGTTATCTTTGACATTCATTCACTATATGTTGAAATGCCTGCTAATGTTTAATTTTGTTTTGTTCATTTGTCTGATAAACTTGGTGTGTAATTTATTAATTTTCAAGCCAGAATTATAAATATGTGCGTTCCAGAGAGGAAGACCGGGAGGGATTTGATGAACTGAATTTGATCAAACGGCAAACATATGACTATTTCATTGTGGCAAAGTTATTTAAGCTGATTTAACCCTGTCAGACTGGTATAACGTTATATACGAGCTGGAATGAGTGGATGAGTGCAACACTGACTTATTTACAGCGTTTTATAGCCCTGGTGTCCTGGAGCGGTGATATATATATATTCTACTTTTGACATCAGCCAACAGTGAAAAACTGTGAGGCTGTAATATCGCATGTTCATAAATAAATAAAAAAAAGAACTGCACTATATAATTATGACATTAAAGGCCTGTGACATTTTTAAGGCTCCTGTATTAATGCGGCTTCTGGTGTGATACGCCATGCAACAGTGACATTTCAAAAGAAGGCCTCATGTTACCACAAGTTGGCTTTTTTTCCAGGCACGCAGAGCCCAACAAACTACTTCAACTTTTGAGCAAGTCAGCCTCCACCACAGAAAAAGTGAGGTAATCAAGCGCAAAACAGGCAACACGGGCTTCATCTCCAATCCCCCTCTGTGATAAAATAATGAGGTCGGCAGCAGTTGATCTGAAGCGCCGGCCATCATGAAAGAGGAAAAACAATACCCGCAGAAGCCCCCCGACGCCCGGAGCCAGAACAGATCAAATGTCTGGCACAGAGATTACATGCGCTGCAGTCATATCTATTAATGAGGGTGACTAAATAATTGAACTGAAAAAAAATATTAAAGATAAAATAAAATGATAAATTATGAAGGCGACATCTGGACACTGTTTTTGGAGGGGGACCCTCTGTTCTCTCCCAGAGACGCCATGTCACTTTGTCTTCCCAATAATGATGAATTTTTGAATGTCACTGTTGTCGGCGGCGTCTCGGGGACCGAGGCTGGGACGACCCGGCGGCTGACAAGAATATAGGAATCGTTTCCTCCTCTCCTTCTCATTTTTCAGTATTTCTCCCCCTCCTCTTGTGCTCACTCTCATTTCGCCGTCTCGTTGCCCCGACTTGTTCTTCTCGCTTGTTTCTTGCTCCCTTTCAACTCTTCCCTCTGATTTTTTTTTTTTACTCTTTTCCGTCGCTCTCCCTACTTTCCACCTCTTTCATCACTGGGTTTTAATTGGGGGTGCTTCCTTCTCTTTACTTCTTCTTGCTGCAAAGTGCGCTCCAATTCCCAGGCCAAGCGCGTGTTGACTCGGAAACAAGGATGCCGGCTGTTAGAAACAAGAATGCTCATATGCAGCCCACAATTGTGAGGGCTGGATAGGAGCAGACAATGTGAATCGCACAAAACAAGAGGGGAAGAATGCCGGAGCCATGTTCAGCCTTCTGGTTACTTTATTAACGTTTACTCCAAAACAATCCATTACAGAGCAGAAGTGCGGGGCTCTCTTTTCCATAATATTCCACTAATGAAGCATAATGTTTGCTGACGAACCGAGGCGTACACCCTCACCCCGTATCAGCCTCGCCGACTGTCTGAAGGCCCTCTGTTGCTGATTTCTGTTTTCCCCACTCAGTTCGAGTGATTGCCGGCACATTCTGCACGACAATGGTATAATTTCCTATCCGCGCTTAATTTGCTGCACTGGAAATTCAACTGATTGGGTTTTGATTGTTTGTGAACATGCAGGGCTAAAGTTTTTTTTTCCAGCGGTGGAAATTGATGCTGTCATTTTGGCAACATTGTTATTGTACAAATAGGCCTGATGGGGTATTCATGCCCAGCTCTTCATGAGAAAATCTGAGGTTTTCACATGCAAAGCATAAAACGGCCCGTATTGTTTTTTATGTCACCGGATTATGGGCTGAAATATGTGACACTAGAAACTGAATTTGAATGATCAATATTTGAATTTGAATGGCTAAACTTGAATAATTGCATTAAAAAAAATGAATTTGAATATTATAATTTGAAACTGAATTTATTAGTTTGGAAATTTAAACTCTATATATGTTTTCACATTCAGTTCTCACAATTCAAATTCAGCTCTCAAAATTCAATTTCAGTTTACTGTGACTGACATCCAGGTAGTTGAGGAAGAGCAATTGAGCGTAGATAACTAGGACTCCTCTTCGTCCAATCAGCACTTACGTAATTTAACTTGACTGACTGGTTGCTGGATGGTTGCCAGGCACCCGCCACGAAACAGAGGAAGAAGTGGAGACGGGGTGACCATTAGGCTGTTAATTAAGTGTATGGCTCTTGTATGCATCTCATGTGGATTTCCAACAGTCCAAGACTATCCAAGCTATTTCCAAAACTGTCCAAGGGTCATCTACTAGGTCATGATATAGCAGGAAATGAAGTCTGAATAGACAAAGTGGTTCAAAATGAAGGTTAGAAATCTATCAATATCTGCCTGCAACTACAGGAATTTACAGTAAACCTACTTGAACTTATTTCACATGTTCAACTGCACTAGACCCACACAAAGGAAGTGGAAATTGCATCGTTAGGTGAAAAACAATACGAAAGGATCTATCATGTTAAATCAAGTTTATTTAACACATAATTTGTTTCACACATAACACACACATAATCTTTTCATGTACATATCAAGGAAAATATCAACACTTAAAGAGAAAATATAACACATAACGAGTTATTATATAAATTACACAAAAGACAAAGAAAATATGGCAAGTTTTACCTATTTCGGCCATAAGCGGTCATATTGACCACACATCATTTCTCACGGTTTGCTTCTTTCATTGTCTCTACCTATGTTAGCGGTCTCCAGCTGGGCTTCTTTGTGAATTCACTTGTTAGTTAATTATTATATAGTTGTATTATATCGCCTGGTTGGCACCATGGGCAAACAACAACGGGACTCCTGTTACGGGTCTTCCCCCTCCACGAAACAGCAAGCGGGGCTGTTCAACACGAATGCAACTCTGTACTTTGACTGTGTACCAGGGAAAGCGAGGAAGAATGTCTGCATCCTGAGCACCGTGCACACAGGTGTGGGCACCTTTAGTGGGGCGAAGGCAAAACCAGTCTGTGATGTACTATAACAACACCAAGAACGGCGTGGACATCCCAGACCAGATGGCGAGAGCGTACTCCATCACAGGTGGTACGAAAAATGGCCAGCGGCGGTCTTCAGTAACATCCTCGACCTGGCTGGGATAGGGGAGGGGGAAAGCGGCCGCGGCAGTCGGAACAAGGTGGGCAGCAGCGGAAGCAAACACCGCAGCAGCAGCAGACACAGAACCGGAGGTAGTGCCTGTCCGAAAGAGCTGCAAACGGAACAAAACGTTGGATACTTGAAATGCCACAAGCCCGTGTGTGGTCACCGTGCGAGGAGAGCGGAGGTAGCTGCGTAGAGTGTGACCAGTGACTATGTCCTAGTTATCTGTGCTCGATTGCTCTTCCTCAACTACCCGGATGTCAGTCACAGTAAACTGAAATTGAATGTTGAGAACTGAATTTGAATTTTGAGAATCGAATGTGAAAACATATATAGAGTTGAATTTTCCAAACTAATAAATTCAATTTCAAATTATGATATTCAGATTCACTTTTTCCATGCAATGATTCAAATTAAACAATAATTATGTGATTCAAATTCAGTTTTTGTTATTGGCAGTGCTGTTGAATTTGCCCAAAAAGCGGCATGAAACTCCAACAAATGTTTTCTTTAACGTTATTTTTATAATTTGAAATACACTAAGAGACACACATGCAAAGTTCACCTTTAACTTTTTACAAAGTAAGAACTCTGTTTTTATTGTTTTCACATGACACATCACAGCAATAATTCATGCATTGCAAGACAGTCTAATGACAATATGGATGCCCATACCTCTATCTATTCACCCCACATTTTTTTAATATCTTGCAACTCAAGCCTCTTTCCTCCAGTAACCCCAAACCCTATTTATCACTTTGTCTTTCCTTGTATCAGGTCTAATAATGGCAAAAGGTAGATATTGTAATGGTATTTTAGAGTTTGTAATTTTCTTGATGACGGTAAAGAAAGCTGATGACTCCTCTCGCACATGGGGTGTGTACTAATTTTGCATCCGATAAATGTTTTCTTTATCTTATGACACTGACGTGGATGTAGAAGGAGCAACGCTGCCAGAGCGCAGTATTACAGAGGCCAGGCCTACCAGATTACTGTACAAAAAGACTTAATTTGAGCCTCATTAGAAAAACAACCACATACGTGTAGGTCAGAAAATGAAAGCAGCTTAATACAACCCACATGTATATTTTGTCAGCAATTATTACAGTATCAAAGGATGAAGTGAGGAGAAGTAGTATAAAGAGTGGAAAGTCCGAATCGGGAGGAGGACAGGGATGGACGTTCCGCTGAAACAAGCACAGGACTTTCATTCAGGAGATCACTGTTTGGTGAGTTATGTTGACTTACTAACACATAAATGTGAGGTTATATCACATACATGAGGTGACGAAAATACATTTTTAACAAAAGTTACTGAACTAGCAAACTGAATTTAACCCGAGCCATGATGTTTTCCTAACCCTAACCAAGTAGTTTTGTTTCCTAAACCTAACCAAACGTATGGTCTTGCTGTTTGACCATCGAGCTGTGCAGCCTTCTAGGTATCAGGCTGTGTTGTCAGATTTATAGCTTCTACAAAAACACAACTTTTGAACGTCATAGATTTGGGTGAAACATTTCATAGTTTTTCAGTCCACTGTCTTTTGCCTGCTCTTTCTCAACTCTGGATGCACATTCAGCACTACTAGCTACTGTAAATGCCAGTCATCTGCCTGTTCCAATAGGAGACACCTGAGCTACGCTGAGGCAAACAGCGCTCCGCTTCATGGACATTTCACAGCTGCACTGATCTAAACAATAGATTAAGTAGCTGCGTGTGATGTGACAGCTGACGTTTGAAGTGATGAACCGACAGACAGGTTCCCCTCAGCTCTAAAGGGCTGTTTCAGCATCTCTTAGCTCCTCGATTTGTTTTTTTCCACATACTTCTCTCATCGTCATTATCAGTCACAGCTGTTTTCAGTGAAAAAGCTGTGAAAAACATGATCTACATTATTTGAAGTAGGTTGACAATCTGTATGCTAAGATAAATGAGTACACCAAAGCAACAGAATGTAAATCCCTCGTGATTCTGTTTCAAGATATCGGAATTCATAAAAGCTTCAGGCACAGCTCACATTACATATCACTGAGAGTAGTCTTCAGACACTCTCTTACAATACAATCTTACAGCCTTTTCACATTAATCCATGTTGTCCAAGAGGACGTTCAGATCTCCCTGTCTACTCTTGCTGGCCCTTGTGCTGGCCTCCTCTGTCAGGGGGCTGATGTTTAATCCATGACAGCGCCAGGCTTGTCAAAATATATATATATATATATATATATTCTTTTTTTTAAGGCAGCACAAACTGAAAGATATTGAATTAACAATGGAATTTCATCATTTTATATCAGCAACATCGCTCTAAATGATTGCAATCTGTGTATGGGTCAGTCCAGACCCACAGGATGAAATATTGCACAACTACTGATGTTGACTGGATTGCTATGAAATGTGGTACAAAAATCGATGTCCCAACATGTTTTACATGTCCAATACTTTTTACTTCACCAATATTACTCTATATTTGGGAAACCTTCCCATCAGCCTCAGCTGCACTTAAGCTCCAATCAGCAACTGTTAGTACACTTACACCCTAAGATGTTAAATTTGGAGAGAAATTATTAAGTGTTGCTTTTACTTTGGCTCTTTGCTTGAGAATTAAAAGTCCGGTGTGTAAGAATTACGATAATATATGGGCAGAAATGGAATATAGTATTCATAATTATGTTCTCATTAGCTGAAACTTTGATTGAAAAATGTATGTGTTTTGATTGTCGTTTATTTACCCTTTTTGTCAACCGAAGGAGCGGTCCTGTTTCTACTTTTGCCCAGAACAGATAAACCAAACGCTTTAGAGAGGACCTTTCACGTTTTTGCATTTTAACCTCTTAGAACACCGCTCACGGTACAGCGTGTGGTCTATCAACGGTAGCATCGCGTTCGTAGAATGTTTGAAAACGAACCCTTTAATATATATATTCATGTCATTCACCGGAAGAAAGCTTAGATCGCCACGATTCATTCAAGACCACTCACGAATGATATGGTTGCTCACAGCCATAATAGTATAAGGGGCTAGCTCGGCTAGCTACTGAGCTAACCTATGCCTACCGCATAGCGCTTACATACCTTCCACGTCGTCCCGTTACCGACAACAACCATCTTATGACACAGGACTTTTTTGTACAGCTCGCCAAGTATCCATGCTTCTGTAAGGTGAAATCCATTTTCTTCTAAAAAAAACTACTTTCGTCAATATGTCCATGTATGTAAGTCCACTATGAACCTTGCTGGAAAAGATGTCAACAAACTCATCCGCGCGTCCTCGTCTCCTCATCTCGCACTTCCGTATTTACAAACATCTCTCACGTGATTCATGACCGTGAAGGTCTCCTGAATCGATTGACACCACTCATGAGCCAATCGGTGCCTAGGAGGTGGGACAAAACAGGCTTGTAAGCCAATGACGCCAAATTATGGAAATCTCACGTTGACTGGGGCGGGATCGTTTTGATTGAAAGCAGTACGAGCCAATGGAAATTTCCAGTGAAATGAGGTAGATATCCTTTTAGCCAATAGTCTGAGGTTTCCAACGGTGTGTCACATTACACTCTCAAATTTATATTTGGTAAACATTGTCCACGCGTCCCCAGCGTGCGTAAAAGTGAGAACGGTCACTACTTTCAAAATAAAAGCCCCCCGCTAAGAGCCCAATTCTAAACTCCAATAGGGTGCAATGTAAAGCTCTTATTTTGAAGACAAATTCGTTGTCACTGTTTACAGCCCATCTTGGAGCTTCATGTCACGTCCCGCCTACCCAGAGACTTTTGGAAAACGAGGAATATTACGCCTCCATTTTAGAAAGAAAATGTAAAAGTAAACTCAATTCAATCAATTCAATTCAATTTGTGTGTGTGTGTGTGTGTGAGAGAGAGATATAGAGAGAGAGGTGGGGGGCATTTCACATGCACAGATGTACTTGTGCATGATTGTTGTGTGGTTTTGTGTGGATGATAAGCTAATGATGTCTTGCAATTTGATGTTTTAGACCAAGATCACTTGTCCTTGATAAAACCCGGTTGGGAGCCAGGAGCCAATTATGCTTATTTTATTATTTTCCAGATTGACTGACAATCCAAACCCACATAGTAGCAAGGAGCCCCAATGTGTCAGCTTTCATTAGATACCAAGATTTTGTTTGTAGGCAAAGGGGTTGTGAAGTTACAGGTGTTTGATTCTGGTTATACAGCTTTGGTAACCAAGTGTCCATTTGGAGTCTCTAAATAGGACCTAGGAAAAACGCATGGACATATATGTTGAAATATCATTCTAAAAATGTCATTGTTTGGTCTTTTGACTTCAAATTTGGACTGCAGGTAGCCAAGACCTGTGTCTGTCTCCTAGTATGAGCGGGGAAACAACCCCATCATTCCAACCTCTGCAGCACAGGGTCAGTAAGTCACAGAATCATACAGACACTTGGACAATATTACTGAGAGTATTACCTTTCCAATGATACCAGATACATGTCTGAGTCTCAAACTATGTGGGATCTATGCTGCTTACAACTTGGGCATGCCGTTTTGGCTAAATCGATACAAATAGAGGGGGGTGCGTTATGAGGTTAAGTGGCCTCTCCAAACGCAGCAAAATGACAGACTGGCCCTACACTTCTGAATGTGATGCCTTAGGTACCTCTATTGTCACATTGTGAAGTGCCCCTCTAGTACGGTACTATAAAGAGTGAGAAAAGCCAGAGTTGGCAGTGGTCAGGGTGCATGGGTCACACACTGGACTTTCCTTCAAAGAACGGTGTCTTCAAGAAACTGAAACAAGCACCTAGAGTAACTAGACATTGCATATTACTTATTATTGCTAGCTAGAACGTGGAGCCATATTATGCAAAAGTGATGCCATTGGGGTAGGTAGAGTGTCATAGTTTTAATATATATATATATATTTATTTAATATATACATATTTATATACATATTTATTTAATATAGACTAAAATGGTACTGACTAGGCTACCGTATGAGCTGGGAGTGAGAATGTAGTACTGCAGGTGTTTTGCCGGACTGTTGAGCTGAGCCGGGAGGCAAAGCTCCTGATTTATCTGTCCATCTATGTTTTCAACCCTCACCTATGGTCATGAGCTGTGGGGTAGTGGCCGGAAGGATCAAGCAGCAGAATGAGTTTCCTTTGCAGGGTGGGTGGGCTCAGCCTTAGAAACAGCTTGAGGAGATAGAGCCACTGCTCCTTCACATCAAAAGGAACCAGCTGAGTAGGTTTGGGTATCTAAGGATGCCTCCAGGATGCCACCCCCCTTATATTATCTGATGCCTGGGAACCATGGACATACTCATACTCATAGTAACCATGCAGCTCTTCTAGACTTTGTAGATGTTATTGGACCAAATGGATCAAACTATGACCTGCTTTCACCACATTAGCTTATAGCAAAAAGTATTTTTGCGTCGCGTGACGATGTAATTACACGGTTTGAAAACTACAAAAACTGTCTTTAGAGCCTTGCGCTCCTCCTGTGGGCTTGCTAGAAATGCCTCAGGATCTCCCAGGAAGCTGGAAAACATCGCTAGGGAGAAGGACGTCTGGAATAACCTCCTTGGCCTGCTGCCACAGCAACAAGACCCCGGTTAAGTGGAAGACAACGGATGGATGGATAAATGCAATTGGCAACCTTGACGCTAGATGCCACTAGATCCTACACATTGGACCCTTAAAAAACTATGCAGGGCAGCTCCTGGGTGTGACTCAAGAGCAATTAGTGAATCAGGGTGAAATGCTAAAATAACCTTTCTTCCAACAGATGCATTTCAGCATGGGGCAAATTAAAGGCACGCTCTGACATTTTTGAAAAAGAGGCATGATGAGCAGCCTCTGTTTCAGACACACACACAGATGAAATATGTATTGATCTCCTCATCTGATTGTGGGTTAGACAGCAAATAAACATATTTCCCAAAATGTCAGTGTACCATTAATATCTGATTCGATTTTGAAGGATGAATGCTTCATAACTGCTCTTGCTGTTGTATGTGGCGAAGTGTTTGTTACAATGCTGTATGCTCTTTGCATCCATTCATTGTTACATACTGTACATGATATGCTTACATTGCACTTGATTAATTGCCATTACCCAGAGCACAGTGTGATAACATCCTTTTTCCCAATATAATGAATCCACGGTGCGTGTCTAACAAGAGCTGTAAGAAATTATCATCACACACACAGCGGGCAGAACGCCGTACAAGCAGTACTTACCACTTGCTTCACACACTCTCAAACACACCAACACACAGGCGCAGTGGGAAGTGTCCCATCTGCGGGCCACCAGATAGTGCTCGTAACACTTCAAATCTCTCCTGTAAACACACTTGCGCATAGTAGATCACGCTTGTATCTCCCGCACACAGCCGGCACACAAGATAATCCACGTACTAATTACAAAATCATAAAGGTCACCAGCAGACTGCCCACTCGAACAGATAGCATGGGAATTGGATGCCTGAGTATTAAATTATTACAGTTCACAGTGCACCATTAGCGGGAGGGGGCTCATGGGAAGTGGATGGGCACATCATTACTGTTATAATAACGTAATTACAAAGGTCAGATGGAAGTTATTTTTCATTGTCATTCGCCCGCATCAAATAATAACACACATGCTACGTGCCATGAAAGATGTATTTGGAGCACCCATAACTCCATGTTTCTGCTGAATATCTGCTTATATTGCATAAGACTGTAAGCATTTACATAGTATTCTCACCAGAACTTCCTGCTGATTAATACACCAAAGTTTCCATTGAATTATCTCCACACTAATCATCCTAAGCACAAAATATTCAGGGGATATGAGACCCAGTGAGCAGCAGCAACATGATTTACAACTATTTCTTCCCCCAAAACTATTTACTTCCAATTTGTTCAGAGGCTGGGGGTTTGTTTACATATTGGGAAACACACTCTGTGCTTTGAACCGAGCTTTACTGTGTGTGAAAAAAAAAAAAAAAAAATGTTTCGGTCTTTAACATTCTTGATTACATTGCCTCGGCCCTGGTTCTGTAATGCATGCAAAATACTGTTTATGGGAAACCGCATGAGGAACGACTTCCAGAAGCGTGTTTGAAAGAGGGCTATTAACTCTGAAGCTAGTATACCCCAAACAGCTGCTGAAAAAAATACTGCAGCCAAAGTCAGCTTCGAACCAGATGTTTCACTTTTTACAGTTAAACGTAGTGTTGGCTTTTTGTAAGAAAGAAAAACGAGTTACACCTGGGCTAGTAAAATGGCTAGTAAATTTCAATACCGCTGTCAGTTTAGAGGATAGGGTTCCCAGAGCAGTTGAGGAATATATTTTAGAAAATGGAAACTAAATTTGATTTAACAAAACTTAGTCTTACCATGTTTGTTCGACCGTGACTGAGAACTTAAAGAAGTTTCCAATGTTTTCCAGCAACAGAACTGTAAACATCTTTATCTACCAGAATGAAAGTAAAACGTAGTCAACCACTGACGTTAGCAATAAAGCAAAATACAGCGGATTAATAAATCATGGTGGAAACCAATCGAGCAGCGTTGTTTACACGTTTGAGTAAGTCTTATGGGTTCCCTGAATATCAACATCTGATCACCTGTTTTTAAGTTGTTCTGTTCGCAAGATCATGCAAATTGTAACACCTAAAATATGACAGCAGGACATCTGAAAACCCAGCCTGTATGTTTTGATGCTGTAATGCAGCAGTAGTAAGAACAGTCCAAGCTGCAGGGTAGTGAGAATGGATGGACGGGTCATACACCAGAATTTCCTTGCAACCGGGGTTGCATCCCATGTTGTCAAACAGTGCCCATCTGACCACATCAATAACAGTCAAAAAGTCATAATATGTCATAATATGTCATAATATGTTAAATGTTGTCAGCAAGATTTATTTTGAAAATTGAACATAATTGTTGCCAACTGGAACTCTGGGCCCTTCACGTGAGGGAGCATCGTTGTTTGCAGGTTAAAGCTGCAGTGTAGAGTTTTGAGAAAAAAGTGAATAGGTCCCTCCTTCCTTCTCTCTGCTGCTGCAGCCCTGCCTTCAAAGCCCCTCCCCACAGAGGAGCCTGCTGTGCACAAGCAGGCTTGTAACCACGGTAACAGAGGAAGCCAGATAACCAAGATGTTGCATTAAATTAACAACAACATAAGATTGTTCTATTTTTGACCAATACAACTAAATCACAATGATGAGTGCCCGATGCAGTTCACTGTATATATCTTGAGTAACAAACAATATTCCTCACATTGCGGTATACAGAGTTACCAGCTAATCATTACCCGCCGCAACATTTTTTTCTCTGAAGCTTTAGTAATGTTATTTTCACTAAACCAATTCAACCACAATTCAGCATCCTAAACACAAACTAACCTTATTATAACTCCCCGGTCCCTTGAAAGACATTTTTGCTTACCATTAGCTATAAACACAAAGCTAAACACCGGAGATAGCATACAAGCTATTTAGCCATTTAGCAACAGGTAGGTTGACTGCAACATTGTCCGGCCGTATGTGCTATTGTGAGTATTACTTTAACACCCGCCACCATAGACTTGTGGTTGAAACATAGAATGAAATATATAGAAAGCAGCAGTCCTTACTTGTCCAGCAGAAAAGCAGCTAACTCTGTGTCGCTCTTGAATCCTTATAAATCCCGCAGCTCCCTCCACCTCTGAAATGATGCTCCGATATTTATCCTAGTTTTCTCTCTGGCTCGGTCCAGTTCTTTGTTTTAACACAGCTTTTTTTTGTCAGTCTTCTTATTTCTTCTCTTTGACGTGGGCAATGGTGGGGCATTTTTCGTCTCTGCTGTTGTTGTCTGTTCTCCGACGTTGTTTACAGTTTGGGCATGAAAGTGACCAGGTAAGAGCAGACACTGTGCGAGGGAGGGGCACTGCCCAGAACGTGCTACATGAGGGAGTGGGGCTCTCAGCAGCATATTTATGAGAATGATTGACACTTATCAGACACTCCCCTTGGCTCTGATTGGTTGGGAGCGTTGGAAATTAAGGCCACTGGATGGACCCACTGACAGTGGATTTTTACACAGCTGTATCTTATTCTACTGTCAGATAATAATGACAATTTTAGCAAATATAACCAAAAAATAGTTACAGACTACAGCTTTAAGGCCACTGACCAAGCCGCTGTATTTGACGAGTTGGGAGTGAGAACGTGTTGAAAAATCGGACGCTTCATAGCTTTTCTAACCAGAAAAACTAACTAGAAGATAAACTTTTAATTGACTCTCTATCTTATATATAATTTTATCTTTTTTAAAGTGACTGTGTTATGGGGATATGGAAAAGTGCTGTTAGCAAACTATTAAAACAAAGCCAGCACATCGCTGCTGCGGTGATGGGTGGTTTATTAAACTGTTAAATTAAGTAAAACCAGTATAGCTGGTAAAGATAGCCATGGTTCTGAGTGGTGATATCATATCGCCATCCTTGATGTGAGGATGACAATTTGTTACAGTCCTTGCTAATCTCCGTTAAGACCGATTTCACTACAGAGGCGAGTGGCTTGCTTGTTGAGTCCTTTACAGGATTTCACAATTGACACCTCACTGAAAATTACTTGTGGTTGTGGCACATGCTGGACAGCCTTTTTGAGCCCACTGATGGAAGATGCTAAGCAGTAAGACAGTAGCACTTCTTACCTAAGAGGCTGTTCACTTGGCTGAGTGATCTAATCACAAATGGACAGGTTTACGCCTGTCAGTTCACCCCTTGGCATTAGCATACTTGTTGAAATGTGACTTGAGGGACTCTTGTGATTGAATGTAACTTCACTGCTCGAAACGAAAAAAAAAAAAAAAACACAAGTCAATGGTACAAACAGATATTATATTTTTTTTCACACAAATAAAGAAATATATTGATGTTCAATGTTTGCCGACTTAAAAAGAAGGCCCGAATATTTAAGAATGTGTTGTGCATTTCTCATAACTTAATAATACACACGGCTGAGCAGTTCACTCAAGGGAGTCTGGGTCTTTCTCGACAGGTGTAAAAGTAGAAAATAAATGTTGTCACTAAATCAGCTTTGTTCTGAATGTACAACCTCTCCATGCACACCACTGCATTCACTGTAAGCGGTTTGTGAAAGTGGTTTATTCCTGCATGTTTTAAAAGTAAATATGGAGGGGGATTGGGAGGCTTTGCATGGCTCAAAGAGACATTTTTCCTTTTCACTACTACGCCAAGTAGTCTATTGTAAAAACTCAAATACAATGGCAGGGACACACAAAAGCCTTGAAATCTGATTGAGAAAGCAGAGGATGATCATACAAAATTGAGCTACAGCTAACAAATAACATACAAAAACAGAAAACAAACACACAAAAAAAAACAGATGGATATTTGAAAATGATTTAAAAATGAAATTTTAGGCATTATGTTTGATGAAAAACACAAATATACTTTTGAATAATGGTGCATTGTTTTGATTGGTGTGGTGTGCTATCTGGTACTGAAATCAAACAAAACTGAATATGTTCCACCACTAAAGAAAAATAGTCCCATGCTCAAGCAATGACAGAGACAATTGAGGCCCTAAAGTGAGTTAGGTTAGGTTAGGGTTAAAGGTGTTGCATGTACTGATGATCCCAAACCCATTATGAACAATGGTTGGGTGACACATTACAAAGTAAGGTATTAGCGCACTCAGATTACTTTTTTATCGAAATCAATAATGTAACTCAGTAAGTACGTTATTTAGTTTCATCGTATTTCCCTGTTCCTTTTGTTTCCACAATAACTGAAAATAGAAAATCCCTGATGTGTTCACATTGTTTCTGTGTTCCTCCTACTTAGTATGCAGCCACCTTCAGATGTGTCAGCGCGATTCCGTTGTGCCAATATGTGGGCATAGCTCAGCTAGCACATGATGTACAAGCCTATCTTAATCAGAAAAATACCCACATAGGTCAAAAATAAAAGCAGCTTATTACAACCCATCTTTTCATGTGTTAGGCGGCGACCTCTAGTGGTGTAGTATTCTTTACAGCTGCAAAGGAGGAGGTGAGGATGAAGTTGTTTGTGGCCAGCGTGAAACCAGAAGTTAATGGTGAGTTCTTTCAACTTAACAGGTCGTGAAATAGCGTCACGTACAGATAGAGTACAGTAAGGTAACACTCCCAACCGCAGCAGGCAGCTGTTCTCAGCAGGTTGTGCAGAGTGGGTTCAACTTTGCACAACCTGCTCACACAGACACAGTGAGAAACTAGCTGGTGAACATGGTGGAGCATTTAGCAGCAGTGAGCCAGATGTTGTTCCCAAGCTTGGGTAGACCAAGACAAATTCAACAAGTGATTCAATATTGGACTTGCACACACACACACACACACACACACACTCACACACACACACACATACATACACACTCAAAATCCATATGACCATCTTACAATTTTAGTAATGTTTGCAAATTGTAACGTTGAATTACTAGAGCAAAAAAAATGTGTTTAATTTCAACCAAAGTCAAAGTTTAGATGTTTTTGACTGGGCACAATTGAATATACCGTGCATTGAGAATTAATGTGACAAAGCTAAGAGGTTTTAGATCATGAATTATTTTTAATGAACAGATTCTCTGAGGCCCCACATACAGTGCTGTGAACATAGGGCTCAAGGCAGTTCTGCCAGAAATGTCCATGCAGCGTTTTTCTGGACTTGTTCAAATGTTAAATCATCGGTTCACGGTGTCAATTTAGAGGCAGACAAACTCTAGAGCAATGGTCTAACACACACAGATCCTCTGTGACAGCGCACTGAGAGGGTGACAGTTTGGCAGACCGCTGCCTTTACTGCCACCGTACGACTTCTCCAGAGTCAGCTGTGAAGACTTATCACTGTGCGGATGGGTAATGATGGCCCTGCCAATTTTCTTAATTGGACACAAAAAAGAAGTAAGGCAGCGTGAAGAAATGAGGAGGGAAAGGAATTAAGTCTTTGTCACTGTTGGACTGAAGCAATTATCACCACTTCATAACATCTGAGAGTGTGTGTGTGTTTGGGGGTACGGGAGGTACCGCAGAGGGAGAAATTAGCTCTGCGGCTGGATGTTAAATTGCGAAGAGGGCTCTGAAAGTTTTAAGACGTATAAAGGTGTCATTAATGGTCCTCATAAGTACTGTATGTGTGTGCACAGTTCTTGTTTTCATTAAACAGTTGCAAATGGATCAACACTACTATAAATGTGCCAAACTGTTGCTGCTCGGCCAGATGCCAAGTGTGTGAATGTGAAACAGTAAAGTACCCTTTGAAAAGGGTAGGAAAAGACCATAATCTCTGACGGATGGTGCCAGGTTTATGTCTAAAAGGGCATATGTGTCTTCTTTGTGAAGGAGCCACTTCTACCGTGTGTGTGTGTGTGTGTGTGTGTGTGTGTGTGTGTGTCTGTGTGTGTGTGTGTGTGTGTGTTGTTTTCTGCTTTGACCAAACATACAGCCAGTGCTGGGGATATTGCTCTGGTTAGGCTTTGTCACAAAAATCTAAGGGTAAGGAAAACATCATTCCTGGCTTAAAATACCAGATTTGTTGACCCAGCTAGAAATCGTCCTGAGGCCCTTCTAAGAATATCCGGTGGTGTGACACTTAGAAATGTTGGGACACCAACATGGTGTCTTCACAATAGTATTCAGTGGTTTCAAAATTACAAATGTTAAAACAGAGAGGGATGAACGGTCACTGGTTTGGCGTGAATGATGAAAATTTATGATGAAAATAGCAAGTTAGCCTCACGGTAACATGCCCACGAACTGTATGAACTTAAACAAGCTAGCAGTTCTCACCTTTCATTTTCAAGGATTCATGCATGTTTAGGGCTCTAGGGCTCGCCTTCCCTGTGTAAAACTATCCCACCGGCATTTTGCAGGGGCTTTGAGTCAGCCACATGAAGGTGATTGTCTTAAAGAGATACAGTCAAGCCAGAATGCCCAATAGCAGAATACAATTGGTGCAGCCAGCCTTTCTCCAGCAGAGGCAGATTTTCAAGGGAAATTATTCCTGTTGAGGTAAAGAGTTACTAATCCTCTGAAGAAATCCAAACTCGGCGTGCTGAATCAGGCCCTCCAAATGTGTATGACTTACAATACGATAGAACAGTGGTTTATGACAGTTGTTAATCACTCTGTCCCCCAAAAAATAACCCCCTGATGTTTGGGTTGATCCTGCCTTCCCCAGGGCAGTGACCCTTTGAAGTTTTATCAGACAGTAAGTGTCATCCTATATACCATCCTGTTAACAGAACACCTTAGGCGAAGAGCATTGCACCTCATGTGACCTTTGACCTGTTCTAACACTGAGACCTCCCCACACCTCCTCTCACATCCATTGATTTCTAAATCTGAAATCTGAAACTGAGCACTGTGCGAAGAGTTGGGAGCTGCAGCATCATTGTTTATTGAAAGGTGTTTCCATCAGATGTTATTTCATATTCTCTAGCAAAAAATATATCCGTTGTTCAATACGTGGTCAAGTCAATCTGAAGAAAGCCAATTGACTTGACTACACTGTATCACCATTGTCATCAAATCAGAAGATTTTATAAGTGGAGCTCCTCACTGGTGACAGAGAGCACTGTTGTCAGTTCAGCTGTGATACACAGTGTATCACCTCCTGATGAAAAGCTTAATGAAAGATGACAATAGTTATGGAAATAATCATTTTATGATAACTCTTGCAGATAAGTGGCTGCTGGGATTTTTCCCTGATTGCACGGGCCTCGTTTTGTACTGAAGACAGCCAGAAGCAGCATCAAACATGATGATGTTTTAATAGTGTGTGTTCAGCTTGGGGAAAAAAAAAAAAGGGAGAAAAACTCAGTTAGTCAGTGAGTATGGAGGAGACGATGTGAATCAGCAAAAATGATTCATTATTTCAACCTCTACCGTACCTTGAGGTAAAGAGCAAAGGGAACACAAACTTGGTCAGTGTGAGGTGCAAGATGAAATAGTGAATAGCTACGTTTGTCACCGTCCAAGGGTTCAGTTTTTCTCCTTCTGTATGCCACGGTTGCACAATAAGATGCAAGTGTAAGGCCATTGTTGTTTTTCTTTCTTTTTTTTGGGGGGGGTGAGTTAATAGCCTGTACTCAAACATCCTCCTGACTTAGCCAGCAAATAGTCCTAGCTTAGCTTAAAGGTGCATTTTGTAAGATCTGGACACGGTTTTAATTTAAAACACTAAAATAAATGAAGTAGCTCAAACTACAGGGTGTGAGGAAGTAACAGTTATGGTTTTGTATCAAAGACACCAATGCATTGTATTGCAGAGATATCCACTGCTAAGCAGCTTGTAATACATCGTCGGCCACGATAGGTGATAGGAGCCTCTGTGGCCTCTAGTCTGCTGCAGGAGAGGATGAAGATGTTGAGCTGGCCCGGGGGAATAGCAACTGCACTGAAGTTACAGCCTCAGCTTGTTATATAGTAAACACAAAGATGCAGAAGCACCAGAAAAAAAAACAAAAAAACACTTTTATCAGTTCCCAGAAAGAACCCATGCCCACGGCAGCAAAAAAAAAA
>CAEMYA010000223.1:535723-548681 GCA_903131615.1 Diplodus sargus | reverse complement strand
AACCTCCGCTCCAGGTCACCTGAGTGCTCAGAAAAAGGAAAAGTGACTTCAGTATTTGACAGTTTGGCTGCAGCCAAATTGTTGCCAAAAATGAGACACCTCGCTAAAGGGAAACTGCAGTTCAAGATCCTTCAAGCGAATCTGTGTTTCAGCCTCAAGTTGTTGTAATAGCAATTTGGAGTCAAGCTCCTTTTCTTTTATCGCCAGGCGATGCATTTCAAGCTCTATCTCCTTCAGACGGAGCTGTACCTTTGGGTCTTCCATTCCCACAGATGAAGTCATTTTGCCAACACCAGTGTCACAGCACACACAAAAAGCTAGATGGGCAGCAGAAGCACAAAAAAAAATAAATAAATAAAAAAAATCAGTGGCATCCACAACCATGTTTACAAAGACACACACACACACAAAAGTAGGCAACGTGATGTAACGGCAAACAATACAAAGTATCAAAGCAACCCTCCCATGTCAAGCAACCCTTAATGGGAGAGGAAAAACAATTATGATACAGTTCACCAATGCAAGTAACTGTGCCAAAAACATGCACAGCTACACGCTGAGGCAAAAACCAAGAAGCCTTCAGCGCTCCACCACACTTCCAAAAGCCTGCAAACCACTCATGCGTCAAACCGCCTTTGGACGAGCCCCCAAATATGTTAGGGCCTCGATTATGATACCCGATAACCTAGACACTGTGCTCAAAGGGGTCGGAGGAAGAAACATATTAAGGACACCACACTCAATGCAAACAATTAAACAAGCTTTATTAAGCAGTTCCCAAAAGAAAATCTAAGAGCAAACAAAAGAGGGCTGAAGATACCGGCCAAAGAGGACAAAATAACACACAGCCAGCACACGTAACAATGCAGCATAGTTTTTTTTTGTTTTTTTTTTTACTGTAACAATATACAGTAAATTATTCTGTTGTTTTGTATGTAGACCACTGTTTGTGCAACTTTGTGTTGGTTGGGATGTACACTGTGCGCTGTGTACATTTGTTTTTGTGGGAAAAATAAATATATTTGTTACCGTGTATTTGTGTGTTCTGAGTATAAAGTATCTCAAATATTTTACAACACACTTATGTATGTACTGTCTGTAGTAAGTGTAACACTGAACAAAAAAGGCCTAGGTCATTTTGATGAATGGAGAATAAGTGTTTTCCATTCATCATAGTGTTTTATATTGAGCACATCAGTGTTCAACTGGTTCTTATAAATGTCTATTCATATGATGGTTTGTGTATGTCATTTGAAAGCAAAATACCATTTTGAAAAGAAATAACAATATTTTGAATGTCAAAATTTCATTTTGCAGGAGAATTGAGGGGTTTTGCCTATTGTGTGTGTGTTTTTTGATTTGTGTGTAGAGTTCTGAGAGTGTGAGGCATGCTTTTAGAAAATGTGTGTAAACAATGGAGGAAAGCTGTTAATGTAGAAATCAAAAACAAATAGATTTTTGGTTGGCTGATACAGGTCTGGTAAACTTAAATTATGGTGAAGCGGTTATGGATGGTTTCAAAACACGGTGCCATTCTGGCTGTGGGTTGCTATTGGCAAGATTTAAGAAAAACAAAACAAAAGCAACCTAAAACAAGATGCTGTCGTTATTCTAGACCGGTGTAACCTAGTCTAAAAATAAAAAAAATAATCTAAGTAATTTAAAGCAAAACTCTCCACTCTGCATGGCGTCATGCCACACCATATCCTTTCTATTGAAAATAATGCAAAGAATAGACAGCCCCGTCCCTCCTGGATATCCAGCCTTTGACTGAGACAGCAGGAGAATGAAGAGAGGAATCGTGAGGAGTGGCGAGAATGCAGAGAGGTCGGAAAGAAAGAAAATCAAGTTTGTGAGAAGGCAAAAACAAATGGTGGGGGTTAGATTGGAGGGTCTGCTGCATGTTGGGAAGCCAGAGAAGATGGATAGAGCCACTGGAGGATAGAATTGCAGTGAGGCAGCTCAGGGCGAGTCAGCGGTGGAGTAGCAGTCTCATTTTTGTTGCATTTAAGAACAATGAAAACACTGGAAAAGCTAACATTTGAATGACGTATAAAAAGGACACTTTGTGGACTCATGGAATAAGAAAAAATCGTGGATAAGTCAGAAGAGCAGTCAATGCTACCATATAAACACACACACACACACACACACACACACACACACACACACACACACACAACACACACTGACACAGCACAACTTCTTATCATCTACCTCTGTTTTTTTTTGTTTTTTTTATCTTAACTCATCCCAAATTGAAAAATATTATATTATTAAAACAGACCGTTCTCCCAACGCATCAAATCACACAGCCTGGTTAACGATCATACGCCCTCCAGCATCACTTCTTAAGGCCATAGTGCAGTCGCAAAGGAGTGAGAAAAGTTGAAGTGAAGGGCTCTTGGGTGGGTCATTCACAGGACTTTCCCTCAGAAGACTATGGTTCATATGATGTTTGAGACCCAAAGCCTAGACTGACTTATTTTAAATTCATGTAACTTAAGGGAGATACGCTTAAGTTGCACGAGTAATGCAACATCATTCATGTCACAAAACCAAACCGCAACCATTATGTGTCATACTATGTGAACTAAAGCTTTTTTTTTTTAAAGCGTATTACATATTATGTCTAACCTGGCCGTGGAGCCCTTCACATGCAAAACTGACAATAGAGGGGTAGGTGGAGCATCATAGTTTGAAGCTGAAGTTCGCTGACCAAGTTACTGTATTTTGACAAGTGGGGAGTGATAACGCTTTAATCTTTTTATGATATCGCACCGGCAATAGCCCTGGCCTGAGGCATTAAGTCATCGAGTTGTTCATCTGACTATCCGTCCATCTGATGGTCCAGTTCTTGTGAACTGATTAGATTTTGATGGTCAAAGGTCACTGTGACCTCACAAAACACGTTTGGGCCACAACTAAAGAATTCATGCACCAATTATGATGACATTTCAAGCAGAATGATGAAGTAATCACATTATATATCAAAAGGCCAGAGGTCAACTTCACTGTGACGTCATCACCTTCTTCAAATACACTCTGCTGGTCATTTCTCCACATTGTGACTCAGTAACGGCAGGGGACACTGCAAGGGTATTTCACATTTGGTTGGATCCTTATAAGTTGGTGACACTGATCATGGGCGTCCGTCCTGTGTGTGAAGCATGGACATTTAAGAAATTGTAACTTCTTCGTGGTCTATCAGAATCAGTTCATTTTAAAATTTGAATGTATTTTGCTCATTGGCTTAGCTGATATTGATCTTCAGGTGACTGTCCCTGTACCATGTGCGAAATCTCACGTCAGTATAGCGATAACTTCTATTTCAACAAGATCTACACTTACTACTTTTAATAAAACTCCTTCAAAGTCTTCAATTCACGACAGTAAATGAGTTTGGACAGACGTGCATGTAAAATGAAACTTGGTGATAAGAGTCGCGCAACCATGAGGCAGCAATTCCAGTTATTTCTACGACAGACAAAGAAGCCGCACTAACTGTCATGGTACCCGAGTACATTGGCGATGAAGGAAAATCATTCATATATTAATGACTTTATATCCTATTTAGTGTGATTTTCCCTTGCAAAAAAATTCAATGCATACTAAAACTGTTCAGATCAGCTGGGATATCTTCTTTCATTAATAGTTATACCATATCCATGTAATTTAAATCTGCAAAGCAAATGATGAAAACGTGCGAGTGAGTCATCTCAGACCTACTCCCGCTTTCATCACACATGCCACGGTACAGTCCTGCCCGTTACCGATCACCATCCGTAACACAGCGATGCAGACTGGAGTCAAATGTCATATACGTGTACATATTATTGGCCAGTGAAGCAGATTCTGATCCTGCCCCGGAATCCCTCGGCGATAAGATTCATTGTGAAATTCTCAAAAATGGCAAAAAAGGTTGCAGTTTGCAATATCGGTATGAATATTGAATCATAGGGCTGTATTATATATAAACTCGCTCCTGGTGTCAACACCACTGAGAATCTGCACTCCAGTCAACAGCTAAATTGGCGTTGTTTTTTTCTGTTTTTTTGCCATTTCAGCTCATTAGTGTGCCAGTCAGTATTGTTGAGTAACTGGAGTTGAGTCAGGATGTTGCAACCGATCCCCTGATATGAACAGTGGGCAGCAACTCCCAGCGTGCCAAAACGTGATATAATGGAGGGACCGAAGTAAATATCTCGCCGCTCCATGTCCGGCTCTCTTCACCAGCCAGAGACTCCTGTTTTCCTTAACTGTAAAAGTCAGTGAAGCCCAATCAGTGGGCAGCCAATAGAAAGCAATCGGACTGGAAACATCATCATCTGGCATCTGCCTTGCACAACCCAGGACAGGAGAGTGGGTGGTTAAAACCGCCCAGAACATCACTGGTACAATCCACGGAGCATCACTGATATTGGTGAGTGATAAGTGCGACGGAGCACTGAAGGACAACACCCATTCCAGCCACAGCCTGCTCCCCCAGCTGCCATCTGACAAAAGATACAGAAGTACACCCTGCCGTCTTGCCAGACTACAGCGCAGCTACTTTCCTCTGTGAGACTCCTGAACACATTGTCAGCCAGGGGCGGACTGGCCATCTGGACGTTCTGGAGAATACCAGACCAGGCCGGTGCAGCAGGACGGCCGCCGGCTTCTGCACAGCCGTCACAGTTTTTTTTTGTTTTCTCTTGCTTATAACCGACTGTTGTTCCATGTCCAGACCGATAGGTGGCATCCAGGGACGGACTGGCCATTGGGGAATGTGGGCAAATGCCACTGCGGCCACCTGGTGATGCAGCCGCTCGTGGGCAGACTGACCAATCACAGAGCGGCCCCAAGCTCATTTCTACCAGTCGTTTCAAGAATCAATAAGGTTCCTATGCCAACGGCAATCCAAATTTCTCCTAATTCTTTTCACTGCAGAACTTTCTAAGCTAAGCTGTATTTATAGGCCACATACGTGTGTCTATATCACAGTCATGGTTACCTTCTACAGTCGCAAACTTTTACATCACTCTGCATTCCTTTGTAGCGAAATGTCTTATTCAGATATTCAAAAATGTGCATGGTTTGAAATAAAACAAATCGACCTGCATTTTTTTTATTTGAATAGCTGTTTGCAAAAGTTAAAATGAAGCAATGCCTTCTGTGAATTTCAAGACTGAATCGAGCAGAGTGTCTGAGTGTGGTTGTTGGAAGTTGGAGGTTGACTGAGTTTAAGCTAGCAAAAAAATGAATCGAGGCACTAAGCGACACAAGGGGAGAGCGGAGAGAAAGAGAGAAATCTCAGAGAGCATATAGATAGATATGGATGACTGCGTGACGGTAAGACACTTTTTTATTACGTGCGTCAAAATGTGCGCGCGCGTGCGCACCCCCCCTCCGTAGGCCGCTGTTGGGTGAAAATGCCAGGGCCATTTTGTGTTCCCAGTCCGTCACTGTTGTCAGCACTCCACTATATAAAATAAGAGCATCCACTTTCTATTGCCCCTCTGTTAAATGGGTGGGAACTCGGCACTGGAACATTGCCTTCTTGAGTTTCCTTCAAGCCTTTTCCGAGCTTTTTTTTCTTTTCTTTTTACCTTTGTGTTGATACTCAGGAACTTTAAACTGTTCACCTGCTCTATACCAGCACCACTTACGTAGACATCTCTGTACCATTAAGTGAAGTGCTCTTACATAAGTAAAGGATCACTTTCACAGAATAAATGCGATTTCACATCAGACTGTTTGCTGTGTACCATTTTGTTGCTGCCAAGCTGTATGATAGGTTAACTGCGAGTAGAGGTCATAGCACATATGTCCCCCACTGTAATATCCACAGGTACCTGCACCACTTGACCTCAGTGACACAAAAAGGAATAGAAGTGCACAAGAAACATTGAACCAATGAAAAGAGGAATCATATATTCATAAACATATATATATGAGAAACTGTGACAGAGAAAGAAACCTGGAGACAGGTGGGGGAGAGTGTACAGAAAGAGACAGACAGAGAGCAGAAGGATGATGGGGGCTCGCTGTGTTTCAAGGTTGGTTTCATTCACTGGCTTTGTTCACGACCAGATGGATTGATAGTCCACACTGTTTTTCTGTGTGTGTGTGTGTGTGTGTGTGTGTGTGTACCTTTAATGCGCCTGGCTGCATGTTTGCTTGCGTGTGTGCTTGCTCGCTTGCTTATTTGGGAAGGTGAGGAATGTGCGTGCTTGTGTGTGCGTGCGTGTGTGTGTGTGTGTGTGTGTTTTCGGGCCATGATCAGGCAGTAACTGTTTGGTAGTGAGTCCTGGTGGGGCCATAACTCTAGAAACTGGCCTCCCAACAAAACAATAATCATTTATATACAATACTCCATGTGTGCCCGGCTGTGTGTGCGAGTGTGTTTATGCCCGTGTGTCCCAGTCAGGGAACTGTTGGTGTCTATGTGTCTGAATTATACACTGTATTTTATTGTGTGTGTGTGTGTGTGTGTGTGTGTGTGTGTGTGTGTGTATGTGCATGTAGTTGTATCTCACATCATCATTTACCCACTGTCTTCTTTCTTTGGTATTTAAATCTTCTTCTTTGTGTGTGTATATGTGCAATTATATAGCATCTGCCCTTCTCCAAAGGCCACAGTGCTGGAGCATCTCTCTTTGAAATGGAAGCAAGTGATTTGCTCTCGTGTAATCTGAAAAAAAAAAAAAAAAAACTTTCTTTGGTCTAGCAGGGAAAATGTCAGATCATTGAGAAGCCAGCTTTGTAATAAATCTGGTGGGTTTTAAGAACAAGCCTTAAAGCTTGAAAACGTGGAATGTGCTGAAGTGCACGTAGCCATCTACTGTACGCTGTGTCCTTAAGGTTGTGACATTTTGAAGCCAGAATGTCACAACCCCGCACTGATCCAGAGTGAGGAGACTTAGAGGGGATGAGACTGTGCATGAAACGGCTTTGTTCATCCATAAATGGGAACGTCTGTGTCCTGGCCATGGCCCGTGCCCCAATGAGAATGATTAGCCGTAATTTTTCTTGTAAGGTCTTCGTCCGCCCAGCTCTGTAACCTTGAAATATGAAATGTCAAATGAAATGTTTGTTCTTTAGAAAAAAAAAAAAAAAATCGCTGTATATCAGAGGAACTTTTTTATTTGGTTCACCATCAAACAGGGGCTGCTCTGATTAAGTCCTTTACCCAGATGAAGTGCGCTCTAAGCTTTGCGGGCTTCCGCTTCAGTCAAAATTAACAACCTTTTTAAAGCAGACTGCATGACAGTATGCTGCATGAAAAAAGATTAAGGCCGCTCATCATTTAGAGTGAGAGAGGCAAAATCCCATTCGAATGGAGTGAAAGTGGAGGGAATAACAGATGCAGCGAAACAAAGAACCGAATAGGATTAAGCAAAAGACAGAGTTCCATTGTAGTTATATCCTCCTCTCTTTGCATTTAAGTGACTTTTTTGTTTGTTTGCAATGCTGCATTTATAGACTGCTCATTTCTAATCACACCAATGTTGTAGACAAGGCTTTAACCATAGCTTAAAATACTGTTGGCTCTTTAAGTTTCAACAATTTCGGGAAATATGCCAGCCTCTTCTCACTCCTAAAGCATCAAATAGACCAGTCTGGTCAGTGGCGCTGTAGTTATCCCGCTAGGATCCTCAAGTGCAGTAGTATCCAAGAGAAAACATAGTTGGAGGGTGGTTGGATGGGTCGAAAACCCAGACTTTCCCGAGGAACAAGCACCAACCAGGCATCAAAGGTGATTTGTTTTTTAGTTAATTAAGTAAGGGCAAGTTAATGTATTTGAATGACTTATCATACCTGAGTGATTTACATGTGTCATTATTTTACATGGTGCAAGGTATGTAGTGCAAGTTACAAGACCTTGTTGACTTGTTCCCAAGTAGTTTTAGAGCCTAAACCTAACCAATTATTGGTTGTGCCTGAGCCTAACCAAACCTGACCATTTGCAATGCAACATAATGCAATAACAGTCCAAAAGTAATCAAGCAAAGAGACTGCTGAGTAAGGGTATATCCACAGACTGGAAGTGTATTTATTTGTGATTATATGTCAAATTTATTTTGATTAAGGGTACTGTTGTACTCTCAAATCAGGTATAATAGACACTTTCAGTTAATAAATATGTACATTTATGTTTGCCCCCTATTTTTTTTTTTTTTACTGTGATTGATAGGTGTAGTGCACTGGTATTTGTAACATTGTGTCTCTGTTTATTATCAATATATATTTCCTATTTATAACACTTCTTGCAACATGATGCAACTTGAAGAGCTTCTCTGTTGCTAATGGACCCTCAGAGGTGTTTTGGAGAGTTTAGAGATTTTAAATCAAAGATGTTGAGGCAATTATCATCCTGTCAGACAGACCTCTGGAGAGAGTTCAGTCCAGCCCAGTGCTTGAAGTGAAACACTGGTGTGAAGAACCCGCATTTTTACTCTTTGGCGTACCATGACTTTCTCTTGCGTACCGGCACTTATCACAAGCTGATGGTACTCTTTTTCTGTTCTCTCTGCATCAGGTTCTCGCAGTGATTTATATTGCCCTATATACACGACATTATCAGAGGGCACTATGTGATGCCTAACTTCCAGTTCTCACCTGCCTGCTTCTCTCTGTCAGAGCTTAAAGTGACACACCAACAGTTGACCTTTCCAGGGATGCACTTCAAACCTGCTGCTGCTCCAAGGTGTATGGATATTCCTAGTCAGAAAAATGTGAGGTTTTCCAATTTCCATTCTGACAAACATTATGTGTATGCATGAAAACAGCTCTGAGTGACAGCAACAATGTGGCTGAAAACATCCAGGTCACTGACAGGACTCCAGAATGTCATGAAACTAACGTTGATTAAGTGTTGTTTGGATGTGGAAAATTTCTCAGCAGCTCTTACACCCAATTTCCACCGGGCCCATCATGGCAGCAATGTGGTCACCGGAGTTGATGACAGCTGTTCTAGACGGTGCTCGCCATTCCACCGGCTGCTCCATGGCGTGTTTCAGCGACCACATGAAGTGGCTCTTCCACTTTGCTCCGATGAAGCCACACTGAGTCTATTTCTGACGGAAGCAGACCGCAGCTGCATCAATATACACAGACTAGAGCCAGACAGGAACTCAGACAGCAGAACAGCATCGTGCACCGGGTCAGTTTTCAAAATAAAACACTCTGTGCCGACTTGGTTTCAACAAAGTTGGAAAGATTAATAATAAACGCTTAGCCCAGACAAACAACTAAAACTTTTAACTATGTAGCCTACTCAATCACAGAAATTATGAAATAAACACACTTTGAACGAGTCAACAACTCAAGCAACGCATGATGCACTGCTTCTGAAACACTCCCAGTGGGCTATGAAGTCATGGGGAACACGAAACAGTGTTGGACACTCCAGGTTACAAAGACATTCCTAGAGGAATCGAGGGATTAAACAAACACTTTGAGAGGCACTTAAAAAGGTACCTAAAACTCAACAACAACTCAGTGACTTTGTCTAACCTTAATAACTTTGAATTGGAATTGACTTACCTTGGCTCCCACTGCCCCCAGGCACATCTACACACTCTCCAGAGATCTCAAGACACAGACTGGCAATAATGAGGTTTTTTATGGCCCTCTATGGCTGCAGGTATCAGCTTTAAATCAGCACCAGGTTAATTCCCTCTCATCCTCTACGCAGTTGGAAGCACTTCTATTGACTTGTTGCTTTCAATGCTTCCGAAGGTTGAACAACACACGGTACATGTTGGATCATGTTTGTGGTCAGTGCCAAAGTCAACCATTTGTTTCCAGTAGAAGCCATGTGATCAATTTAGCACTGACTAAATATCGAGAGCAGACTTTATCAACATATTAGGATAGGATAAGATATTGATTTGCAGCAGCTAAATCTGGCAGCTTATGAAGATTTTTGGAAAGCAAATTGTGCATATTGATGGTCTAGCATTTTTCTGGTACACATTACTATGTGCTGAGACTCACTGTTGCATCTGACTGACACAACACGTACGTTAACCAAAGTGGTATTCAGAGTGACTCAGAAGTCACCCCCTGCCGGCTTGAAAGGTGGCTGTAAAAGCTTTGTTTGCTCCTTCACAGAGAGCAGCAGCTGTAGTCAGCTTGTTCTCATGGCTTTTATAATGGAGTCAAACAGTGACATGTTTTCACAGGGAAGAAAAGTAGCGAGATGTCTACAGAAAGTTTGTAAACAGCTTTCATGTTGTCATATTCATGCCAAAACTGATGTCAGATATTTGGTGTTATTAAAATTTGTTTCCATTGTTTTTTGAGGACACATTACTGTACAGCTGCAGTTCTGCTTCCATTGCAATTACCAAGCCGTAAAGCACGATTAGAGTCTATAGAAAGATTTAGGAGGTGATAAGGCCCATAAAATGCATTTTAATGGATGCATGAGTTGAATGGATCTGAGAAAGATAAAAAATTATGTCTGGGCAGAGAGAAGCTCACACTGCAACACCAGGGTTGTAGAACGGAATCTGCAGAGCCTTCCTGTGCACAACCCATGCTAACGATGTCTCCAGTCAGGATGCTGCTATTGCTTCTTTGTAAAAGGTGACCAGAGTTTTGACTCTGGAGCTCTTCTTAAGTTTTCTTCAGCCTTTTCTGGACTTTTCTGAACAAAGGTGATGATGTGCGATGACCATTGATTCTCAGAACCTGAAGCAAATCACTTGCTCCAACTCAGCTCCACTGATGTATACAGGGTTGTGTGTGTCTTGACCTCCTTCTTTCTAAAATCAAAAATTATCTCCTTGGTTCTGCTGATGTTGAGCTATAGATTGTTCTATGTGCACCTCTCCGTGTGAACCCTCATTGTTGTTCTGTAATGCGGCTGATAGCGGTGGTGTTGTCTGCATATACAACAATAGAGTTCTCCCGATGTAACTTATTGAACGTCGCTCCTTGGGGACATTGTTCACTAGGGCCTGAAAGACAGCAGGGGTGTTGGTCAGGTCCAAAGACATCCCCAGATGCTCACATCAGTACAAGCAGCAGTCTTCTGCTTAGACTGCTTGTCCACACTAATAAAACTAAAAAGTGCAATAAATATACTGTAAAAAGCCCTGCAATAAAATAATCAGAACCCTTGTTAAACAGTAACGCTTCATTTTACAGGTCATCAAATTCTGTGACAAGTAGGTTGGGGAAAAAAAAAAAAATGTTTGAGATCCTTGAGTCAGCCAGTGTTAGCCATAGGTGGAAATAAAGCTGCAACAACTCAGTTCAATTTAGAGCCTGCTGAGGGGAAGACAAAAACTAGTTGGATATTAAAACATCATGATCTGCAGAAGTGAAGCAGATAAAATATATTAAAGAAATTACCAGCTATTTACTTGTCGGAAAAAGCAGAATATCAGGGGGCTGGTACGTAAACAGCAGGGGCAATGAGAGGATGGGGATTAGGTGTGTTATTCGGGTGATCTAAGATATGATATGAAAAAAAGGGGTTTGCTGCAGGGCAGGATCGACTTGCAGACTATGGAATGTGTGGCGATGTGAGCCTGGTATAACATTATGAATAGGAATCTCCTTGAACATGTCAAGCCTGCATGAGATATACAGTATTTGTCATGTAGATACCGCTAGAGGGTGATGTAAAAAGGCTTCTCCCAGCTGAAATAATGTGTCTTTTATCCAATGTGCACCGAACGCAGCCTGAAGAGCTCTGGAGTCATGTAACTCAAACTAGTTAGAATTCCATATCTATGACCTCTATAGACACATTTCCAGTCAGATGAAAAATTGGATGTAAGTTGGCCTCACTGCAGAAAGAGTGTTATCGCTGTATGCTGAACGGATGTGTTTCAAACTTTTATGGAGTTGGCTGTGTGTTTGCGTTGTGCTTCAAATCAACCAACGCCAAAAAGCTTCCCGACGTAGTAAGTGATGCAGTTCTGAACAAAATCAATCATCTTGATGGCAGCTAGTGGGGAAAATAAGGCCCGGGAAAGAAAAAAGAAAATAAGCAAAATTATCCTGAAGGGAACTTTTTCTGACTAGGAACTTGTGGAGGGAAATTGGAGGAGATAAAAGGAAATTGTAGTTGAACAGGCAATGAGAAGAAAAGAACAGAATACAAAAAGAGCCATCTGTAGTACATCTATGACATAATTAAACAAACACAACCGAATAGAGACCGAGTAGAATAGAAAAGAGCTTACACACAGCAGCAGGTAGAAAACCTGTAGAAAAAGTGGAAATCAAAAGTGGGGCAGAGGTTACTAGCCTGAAGGAGAGAAATTGTCAGGACAACAAATCACCTTCATCAGCCATGTGCGTGTGTGTCAGAAAGAGTACAGGTGATAGAGTTCTGACTGCATTTATGGATTTATACAGAGTTGAAGTCAGGGCACCTGAGCTGGCAGGTGAGGCTGAAGATAGGTAAGGCCACCTGATCTGCATGTAACTGTAGCAAATTTGGGGAAGGCTTACCCCTTGATTCCACTGAGCACGTCTTTGTTACCTGGCATGTGCATCACTGTTTTGTTCCATCCTCCCCGTGATTTCATATCCCACTGGGACCATTTCAGAAGCGGGGCGTCAAGCCTGGCTGCTGTTGTTGACTTGCTCCGACTGTGTTCATTTAATCATTTCTTCTTAATTTTTGTAATTCTACTGTGGTTGAGTAGGCTATGCAGTTAAACTGTTTAGTTGGCCGCAAGGTTTTCAGTCATGTTTATTCCAAGGGACCTATAACTATATATTTAAATCTTTAATTGAGTTTTAAAATGCAGACAGTGCAACGTACATTCATTTAATGACATCATATAACACCTCAGAGAACATCAGAAAACATAGGACATAAAAAAATATATAAATCCATAAATTTACAACACAAAGAAAAACAACAATACAAACGATAACAAAGTGTGTGTGTGTGTGTGTGTGGGGGGGGGGGATGGGGGGGGGCACAACCTACATCTGCTGGGCGCCA
>CAEMYA010000223.1:515743-535293 GCA_903131615.1 Diplodus sargus | reverse complement strand
GCGACGCGCAGGAGATGCAGCAGCTAACGTGAGTAGTTCAAAAACCTTCTTTGAATGGTACTATATAGTCTAGATATGAGGCCACGTTCCAGATGATCCCATTCTAAAAGCTCCTCAATCCAGCCACCTACTGGGCGAGATGGGAAGGAGGCAAAGTGTTTCTGGACTAGACAGCGTACTTGCAGATATCTAAAGAAGTGAGATACCAAGGGACCTATAACTGTTGGCCTGCTCCACCTCAGCTCCACTGATGTAGACCGGATGGCGTGTCTTTACCTCCTTTTTCTAAAATCATCTCCTGGTTTTGCTGACAATGAGCAAAAGATTGTTCTCTGTGCATCTCTCTCTGCAAGATTATTTATTTGAATTCTCATCGTTGTTTGTAATGTGGCCGATGATGGTGGTGTCATCTGCATACTTCAAAATAGAGCTCTCCTCACTTCTGGGAGTGCAGTCGTGGGTGTACAGTGTGAACAGGAGGGGGCTGAGCACACAGCCCTGGGGGGCTCCAATGTTGACTGCTAAGGTAGAGGAAGTGTGACTAGTCAGTACTCTCTGGGAAACTAAACACTCAGTAAATGGATATTGGACTTCCTCACGCGCAGAACCCAATCAACTTCACGGGTGAGATTGTTGCTGAACGGACGTCAACAAACAGTATCCTGATGTAGCCGTTCTTATTCTCCAGGTTTGTGAGGACATAATGGGATTCTCTGTGGGTCTGTTGGTTCTGAAAGCATGTGGATGAGAGCCAAAGGGTGGTTGTCATTAAAACTAGACACATCAGACATTTTAGGTACAGGAGCGATTATGGCTGTCTTGAGGCTGGAAAGAAAGGGTCTCTGAATCTGTGAGAGGTGTTAAAAATGTCAGTTGGCTGATCGGCATTCTTTTTTTTGTATGCAACCAGGTTTATTATCCAGGCCAGCGACCTTATATATAGTTTCATGCTCAGCAGGAGTTTTCTTTTTCATGTTAATGTTTCTTTTTTTATATCAATGTTTGGTTTTAATAACCTGTGATGTTGTTATTTTATGCTTTTATCCTATGTAAGGTTACCTTTGGGTGACTTGAAAGGCGCCATCTAACAAATAAAATGTATTATTATTATTATTTTTCGGTTGGGGAATGATCTTACTGTTTTTATGATCACCATGTCATCAAAACATTTGCCAGACAGGGCCCCGGATGCAGGCTGTGCACAGATGCCCCTGTGACAATCTAGCACATATCAGCGGGTTGTAAGATGGAGTGCCATAACCGAGTGGCTGGCATAGTGTACAGGAATGTCTGGAAGGAATCCCCTAGGTCAAAATGGGAAACACCTCCGAAGGTGGTGGAGACTGACCTAGCCAAGATCATGTCTGACTTCCAGATACAGACCAACACACTGGTGACGTCTAACGAACCGGACATAGGTATACTGGACAAACGGCAGAAGAAGGCAGTGGTGATAGATGTAGCAATCCCAAGTGACAGCAACATCTGGACGAAGGAACACAAGAAGCTTGAGAGAAACCAAGGGCTGGAAGAGGGAATATTATATATGTATATTTATTTAATATAATATTTATGAAAGTCTGCCTGCTCTCGCTCTTGAGGTGTGGCTGTGTGTGTCTTCCTTCCTCCTCTTGTCTGTGTTTGTGCGCTGCTGTTTATATATTCCTCTGCCATGTCCATGAGTCTGTACATTATTCTGTTATTCAGCATGTGTGTGTGTGTGTGTGTGTGTGTGTGTGTGTGTGTGTGTGTGTGTGTGTGTGTTGGGGGTGGTTAATGCCAACTCCCCAGTTGAGCCAGCAGCTAACAATCTAGGTTAAAGATCCCTGGCTCGGTGGATCGATCCTTCCCTCAGCCTCTATTGGCCTGCCTTTAATACTTAATGAGAAACAGTGTTTGATGAATGGGAGCCACCCTGCTCCCTGTGCGATTTATTAACACTCCTTTACATTCCTATATAGGGCTTTGAGGGGGACACACACCTTCACTGGCCCTCTGCACAATATCTGGGGGATTGTGTAAGTTTAACTGGCAGTGGAGGCCTCTTCTTGCGGTCGACGGTCTCCTTTTCTAAGACTACAAAAAAGGAAGATATATTCTCCAAACTATGAAATCTAGCTTATGCTTCCTTGGCATTTTAAAATGATATGTATCAGACATCCACAACAACATGTTAACCCGAAAATATATATAATAATATTATGATGATGGAGCTCTTAGCTGTATCAAAACCTTTCAGCAGCTTCGATTTGAAATCCACTCGGGTCCATTTTTGTTACACTAACATGGTTTTATTTTGCTAGTAGTCCAGAGGTGAACTTGTTTGTTTGTAGCCTATATAATACTGTAACATTTCAAGCTAGGCATGCCTCAACAGACAACCATCACTAGACAACCTCCTGAATTGTACAAGTTGATTACCTCTTGTGTCTACCACTTTGACAAAACCTATGTAGAACATTTGGCCTTGCTCATTTATGCGAGATATTGATGGTAATAATTGAATGAAATCGTTGATGGAGAGATCCAGATAAATGATTGTGATTGAGTATTATTAGAGGAAGATGATGTTTTAGCTGAGCTGTGCCTCTGCACTCTGCACTGAAGCCTTGGAAACTTGAAGTGAAAGCCAGGGGAGGCGTGTGGGTCCCATGCAGATCCTTGCAACATAGGTTAGTTGCAGCTCGCTGGCGAACCTTAGCTTTCATGTTTGCTAACACAAACCTAATTGAGTGGTTTGACATTTTAATAGGCTAGCTTGCCAAAGTACTCTCCGCACTTATGTATTATAGCAGACGGTGTTGATTTTAGCCCAAATTAAAGAATATAACGATACAAAGCAAAGGTGTATAACTAATGATAGTTGTCTTTAGATTAGGGCCCCCTGGCACAACTAAAAGTGGCTCACCTTTGTCTCACTTGTCCAGGTAATGCTGTGTTCCAGACAACTTGAAACCCAAGAAAAACTACAATGGAACATTGTAAGTATAACGTATAATGGCGTCTGTTGAAGCTCCAGGGCAGAAAAAAACGACTGCAACTGTGGTCAGAAAGATTTCCAGTTCTAGTGACCCATCAGTCACAACAGACATCAATGAGCCTGTTCCACACTTGGGAACAAATTTGGAAAAGCTGCTTAAAGGTGAGATTAATGCTTTAGGAGGTCTCCAGTGATGAGGCCTAACTGGCTGTTTTAGGCAACTAAATGTCCACTGATGCAGAGCAACAAAAAGGCCTCCCTTAGCACTTCTGTGAACTCTCTGTGGATAAGACAGTCAGATATAGGGCTAGTAAAAGTTGAAATTAAATTAAATTAAGTATTCAAGATTGTTGACTACGTTTTGGTTGACAACACACACAAAAAGAGATTGCACCTGTATTAGTACCATGTTATGTTTACTTTAGGGTTATACTGCTCCCCATCACATACTGTGATCTCGAACACCCAGTCCTCTTTTTCAAGATTCTTTGCATGTGCTGTATCTTTGAAAAGCTATCAGAAGAATGATTGTGTTCAGTTTGATACAATAGAATGACAGTCTATTGTAAGAGCTGGCTACGCTTTCCAGCTCTTACAATAGACTGGTAGAAGCTGTAGTTTAATTAATCTGGTCATATATTATGAAATAGTATAACTTGACATGCATGGAATATATCCTGCAACTTTTATGTACTGGAATGAAATCAATTAATGAGAATATTCAGGTCTTTTAATGCTCCAATGTTATAACAGAGGGGTGCTAGTCGACAAAATTCATCATTATTTAATCAATCGTTATTTATTAATCAACAGTGATGCATATTATGTTGAGATGGTATCTACAGCATGTAGTGGAACATCTGACATCTTTCTAAAGGCTCATGTGACTCGATACATGCTTACAGTATGTATTCAGCAACACATGAAAACATAAACCTGATGACCACATGATTTTTGTCATTATGAATATTTAAATATTCAACTATTTTCTGAAAAATTGCATTCATATACAATGAAGAATACATATTGTATTGAATATATGTGCAAGCTGGTAATGCAAATGTAAATACCAAAAATAAAAGAAAATATTCACTGTTTCTTACAATATCCATCTTTGGAAAATAAAACATGATTAACATTTTCTGGTTGTGTTAGGGTGACCAAGTGCGCTTGGTAAAGGCTTGGGAAATGTGGTGTTCGTGGTTAAATCTGCACTTACACGTACGGACGATGATACAACAAGAAGGCTACTTCATTATGCTGTATATGGCTCAGAGTATTTACACAAGTTAAACGTTCAGATTGTACAGACCTTTGCTAAAGGGATTCTTTCTAACTTGGCTTCTTGGATTCAAATTGATTACACCTCTGATAAAAAAAGTCTCTAACATCATCATTAATTTAGCTACATGTCTGCTGCATGGAAATAGCCGATTGTTTCCCAGCACCAATATGTTTATCAGGTGATAATATGTATATATACATATATATATGTTTTTTTGTGGGTTTTTTTGGTTACCCTGCCAAAGGAAACAAAAATACTTCTTCAAATATTAACAGAAAGTCAATGGTAATTTATAACATGAAATGGATTGACCTCAATCTTTCCTAAAAACTTGTCTTTAAAATATTCTCCTCAAATTATGTCATAATCAGCATCCAGTTTTTTTAAGTGCCTCCTCCAGAAAAAAAATATTTGGCAAAGCTCATCTGTAGTCAATAGACAAATATTGTAGGACACAAGGATGGAATAGATTTTATTCATAGTCATATCGCGGGCATTTTCCTCCGACGTCACGCTCAGGGTAGGAACTCAAAAGTCCTGTTAGGCTACTGTGTCATGGTTTAAAGTCAATATAATCAATATAAATGTAGGAAACCTTACAAATCATTTTAATTTCACCACTTCCTGATTGGTCAGCAACTCAAAAGACAATGGAGAGTTAAAATCTAGAGGTACCTGGGACGAATTTCAAGGTAGAATAACATATTCGATAAAATATTTGGAATCCAAACACTTGCTAGCTTACAGTTTGATTGCATCTAGTGCATTCCATGCTTTAACATATGTGTCCAAGATGTGTGTATGTCATTTTGGATCAATCTATGTCTTTCCTACAGTATCATGCTTTATAAGTAATGTAAGCCAGGGGTAAATGGTTAAATTCTTATGTTAGCTGTTGCCTAACAAAAGTTAAGGAGTTATAAAACATGTTAGTTTAACTTTGAATATGGCCTGATGTTCCTTTGGATTTTCTCTAGCCATTATCTTTCCAGTCGCTAATCCGTCAGGAAGTGGTGAAATGATAATGACACTAGCAGTACATTAGATCACCCCACCCTGATTGTGACATCAGAAAAAAATGGCTGCTGTGCGAATACTCTTTAGCTGAACTAGTTTAATGCAAATCTGTTTTAATCAGTGTTAGAGGAAATGTGGAATTTCTTTTCTGCTACTGGCATTTGCCATATCAGTACATAATATAGTATGCTGTTTTGACAGCAGCATTCTGTGTATTTCTGATATTTCCATATCTGTCTCTCACTCTGGCGACCATGAGGAGTCATCCTGACCCGGTCCTTGGTCATTTGTCATTCTGCTGCTCTCTCTCTGTATTTCAGCAGACAACAGAATGAATCCCCTCAATAGAGTCCACTCTTCAGCAGATGCCCAGGCTGTCACGGTTCATTTTATCATAATTGGTAGTTCCACCTCAGGGGAAGAGGGAGACATAAAGGGGGTGAGGGCAGCAGAAGAGACAGACAGACTGGGGAGATGGGGAGGGTTAGACAGGAGAGGATGAGCAGGGGAAAGTGAAGGATGGATGGGCAGAGAAAGAAGAAGCGAGGGGGGGGGAGAAAAAGGACACAGAGAGGGAGAAAGGAGCCTTCAGCCAACCTTTTAACAGGGTTGGCCTTGCGTTTAGATGATCAGGTCTCAGAGCAGATGGTTTAAAGGCTCACTGTGGGTCTCATATTACGAGCAGAGTGTGGCACACCGAGGGTGGACACACTGGAAACACTCTGCCAGTTCACGCTGCCTTGAGATGTGAGATCCTGGGTGAAAAGGTTGGGTGCAGCTGTGACTGGAGTGATGTTACTGTCAAAATGTCTCTTCTGCAGTGATCTTTGAGCAATCTTTTGCCTCAGTAAACAACTACAGAAGGTCTTATACAAACCTGCAAACCATAACAAATGCTGTATGAATGTCTATTCAAGTCAATACAGTTGAAAAAAAAACAAAAAACAACCTGTCTCTGTCTGCTCATGTGCCTTAACAGTGTGTGTTTGTGTCACTACCTTCCCTTGCTAGCCAAGGATATCTTAAGAGTAAGGATGTCAGTTGTGATTAGTTTGCTTAAGACAAGCCAACGACCATCACCTTTCACAATTAACCATTAACTTACTGGTTAATTATTAAGAAAGAAAGCGACACGAGTGACATGAAATGCAAGAGGTGCTTTCCATTCAATCCATCATCACATTGACTACAATGAGCTCTGGCGCACTGAGTCAACCCCCAGCAAGGCCATCTGACATTTACCAGATGGAGCAGTCACTTGTCAAAGCTATTGTTAGCTTGTCTAATCTAGCTATCTCGACTTTTAGCTCATCAGGACACGTCATGATGTACCTGGGCTCAAGGTAGTGTTACCAAACTACAATGCCACCACTGTGTTGAAATGCCGGAGTTGTCCACGCAGAGAACAGGAAAAACACACAAGAAAAATGCAAGCATCCTCTTGCATTTTCATCATCATCCTCTGAATAAAACCCCACACTGAAGTAAAATACACTTTGTGCAACATGATGCAATTTATGGGACAATGTAACCGTAATTGTAATCTTTACATTGCATATGTGCAGTCATCACATTTGTACACATGTATTGTCTTCATGGCCACACGTATTGGGCAGCACCCTTACCCCTCAGTCTGGTGATACGGCAGAAGATAGTTCTATAACTTTTGCAATATGAAAACAGGGTGAACAGACTGTGACTGAATGGGTGTTGTCATCCTTTTATATCTGCGGACATCTCACTTCACTGATGACACTGATGCTCTGCAGTTGGGCACCATTTATGTTCTGGGCGGTTTAAATCACCCGCTGTAGAGCCTCATGCGGACCCTCATGGTGACACAGAAGCAAGGAAGTTCGATTTGGAAATAACAGTAGCATTAGCTGCTAAAACTACTTTACTGCCATGTAAATGTAAACACTGTCGTTCATGGGAAAATACAAAATCCACCACAACCAATGAGAGAGGCATCCCAGAGCAGCTGATGCTGCTGTCCAGCGATGGTGATCATCGTAGCCCTTGAGGCTACTGTTACCTAGCATACTACCATGAACAGAAACTTAAAACCTCAACACCAGTTCTCGCTGAAGAGCAGAAAACCCATTTTGACCAGGTCTTCCCTCTCATCCACACTGGTTCTGCTTTTCTTCCTCTGCAAAAAGTTACTGCAGCAAGTTGTTGAGCCACGCTATTTTCAAGCTAATTTTGTTTATGTCTTCTTCCCCATGAGATCGTGTGAGGCGGTGCATTGCTCCCTCTGGTACGATCTTATCTGTAGTGTGTGATCGGCCATTATTTTAAAAACCTGAAATATGCGCATGTTTAAAATTAGAGAGAAGACATGCTGTTTTTTTGTATCTTTCTGTGTGTGACACAACCCAATTTCAAAATCAGCTAGGATGTCATGTAGTGTGAGCCCAGCTTCAGTCGGCAGAACCATGACGTCAGAGGGCTGAAGCCACACCTCCACTGCCGCACAGAGCAGTGATCACTGTTCATTCAAAATGTAATAATAGTGAACGTTTCCTGCTTACAGATTGCACCAAATATGACACTGCACTTCCTGTCCAGTCCTCAGCAACAAACTTGTCAAGTGTGAAGTTAATCAGATTAAAGGTTCTCACAAAGGACATACAGAATGACAGACACTTAGATAACACTTTCGCTATGTTTAGATGGGAGATCTACTTTACCTGTTGGGTCAAAGACTTAAAAGAAATGACAGCTTAAGTTCAACCAAAAGGAGAGATGTCACTGTTGAGTAGATGTGCTTTATCAAAGACTCAAAGACTAGCAAAGTATCACAAGATATGAAAATGAACACACCCTGTTACGGCTCCCGCCTTCATCTGTCTGCAGTGTGCGTCTGTGTGTGTGTATATGTATATGTGTTTGTTTCTTTGCTACAGAGTGAGCGCTCCTGTCGCCCAAAGCTGGTGTTGCTCCCGCACCTCATTGGCTCCGCAGTCCTGGCGTGGCAGTGACGGATTGGCCAGCACCGGAGCGGGGGAAATTCAAAAGCCGATTCTGCTCAAGCGACGCTGGTGGATCGCTATTGCGGAGGTATCTACCCTACTGAGAGACTATCCTAAGAGACATCGTAGCGACTAACCCCCAATTTCCACTGGATACGTCTCCGCTGTGTTGCGTCTCCGCCACGCCAGCGGAGCAGATACGTTTCACTTTAGTCTATGAGTCAATCCCCACCAGGTCCGCTGCGCTACGTACCTGCTCCGTCCCAGCTCCGGCAGTCCGGAGCCCTCCGGCACAAATACGCAGGACTTCTATTTCTGGCGGATGCCGGAGCACGACGCAACAATTTAGCGGAATTTAGCAGGGAGCAGACAGGAAGTCAAGCGCCAAAATAACAAACAGCATCCCGTTACCTTTCAAAATAAAACACTCCGTGTTGACACCAGCACACAAATCTCAAAAAAAGAGACAAACACAAGCTCTTCTGCTGATCCCTCGGTCGGGAACACTCCGTGTTGTTGTTTTAATAACACAGACCTATAACTGCGGTCGGGAGTGATTATGTGATTATCGCGAGAACTTCTCGTCCTCCTGACGCCAGCTGTCTACCGTACTGCGCCGTGGCGCACTCAAACCGCAACCGGTGGGGATTGGCGGACGGCGGACGCCGGAGCAAAACCGGATCGGAGCTGCAACACAGCGGACACGTATCCAGTGGAAATTGGGGGTTAGAGTGTGATTGTGCGTCTGAGTGCGGGATTGGTTGTGAGTGTGTGTGTGCTCTGGGTAACCAGAGCAAGAGTGTCTGTGGTTAGAGAAGCAGTAGGGGTGAGCTGCCTTTTTCTTTGATTCTGTTTTCTCTTGTTTCTTATTAGGTTAGGGAGTTAGGTTTAGCACTTGTGTTTTTGTTTCATTTTCTTTTCTGTAGGGTTTAGATACATTTCGGACTCTAGAGGTTAGATTGGTTTTGTTTGTTATTTTAGGCCTGGGCTCACCCTGAACCAACGCTTCATCACTTGTATATATATCGCACCCACCACTGTACATATTGCACCTGTTGTTGTGTAAATAAATTGTTTGTTTCACATAACTTATACTGTGTTTGGGTGTCGGTTATTTATGTTAGGCTCGGCTCCCTAGACCGAGCGTAGCACACCCCAAACATCAGATGGGTCTGTCCAACGTGTTTAACTGTGCATATTTAAACACTACCTGAAATGACAACATAAATAAACTCAAATCAAGTTGTCTACCCAGAAGTGAGTGTCAGAGTGCAACACCACAATGATTTGGTTTATTGAATCCAAAATGAATCTAAAAACACAGCTAAATTGAATCATGCTTTGATTGCAGTTCAGTCCTATCATTGTAAATGCAACTGTACTATTTTTTCGTACCAGATCATCTACAGTGTATTCAGTCATTTACTGAAATTATCCGAGAGGGCTACACCCTTACTGCTGACAGATGGGACAAAAATAATCGGCTCTTGTAAATGTCTCAGCTTGATTTCACATGAGTGGAGTCCACACTTTGGAGGCCTCAAGCAAAGACAGACAGAGTCAGTGAGGTGAGTTAAAAGAGAGGGATGGGAGGGAGAGAAGAAATAGTCGGCAGCACGAAGACTGGCTGGAGAGAAATGGTCCAGTCCCACAGCAGATGGTTATAAAACCTCTTGGGTTGTCACATTATCAGCGAGAGCTGCAGCGGCTTTTCAAACCCGAAAGCATCTATTCACCCAAGTCTGCTTCACTGTTGGGTTTTATCACAGCAGCAGCCAGTTATATCAATCAAAAGCTCGTTTTTTATTACCCCTAGAAGAAATTTGAAACCTGGATTACCAATGAGGATTTCAAACATCAGTGAAAGTACTGAAAGTTGTGCAGGGGGGAAAGTTGGAAAGAAATTTGTCTTGTACAGCTTTTGTGGGAATATATATCATAATACTAGAGGCCTCAATTGAATAATTTGTCTAAGATCAATAACGGTAAAATGAATAGATTTGTCAGATTAGTTTCTTGAGCTACTCAGTAGAATTTAAGTTTGATCGAAGGGAGATGTCTGTAAAATGTGAATTGTAGCAATGATCTTCTTCAAAGGGTTTGTGTAATATGGATACATTTACATCTACAGACCGCCAAATAAAGTTACTAAGCAACAACCAGCTGCTAGCTAGGAAACAACAAATTATAATAGAAACTCTAAATTAAACAATCATTTAAATCAAAATTGATTTGGCAAAAACACACGCATGCATTGTTTTCTGTAAATCTGCTGTGCATGTGTGATTTGAATACCATGTGGGAATGGTGGACGCCACCAATAAAAAATACAAATACTAAGAACGTGTCTTAGAGAGGATATATTTTATGGTTACTGCAGAAAGAAATGCCATCCATAATCAGTGAAAATTACATGATTGATTTTCATCAAGGTAACCACTCATGCAGTGATTCTGTTTCCTGCTGTAATACGATTTACAGAAGGCACAACAAGGCTTACATTATTAGAATATTGACTGATAATCAAGGACTTGAATAGAACGTATTTTTGTTCAGTTGAGTGAGGAGCTCTTCATGTGCAACTTTGATGCTGGAAGCAGGTGAGGCATCATAGATGGAGGCTTAAGGTCACTGAAAAAGGGTTAGGTATTGTATTGCTGTATTTAATGAATAAATGAATGAATGCACATTTATTTTGACATTTTACAAAAAAATGGTTCAATTAGTCAGACAAGTAGACACAATTAAATGAAAAGCATGTTACAAAGTATATTCCATTAACAAGCATTGACATGCCCGGAAAGGAGCAGGAAGTATAATGGGCTAGGAGTGAGAACATGTTGACCAATTTTCACATCAGTATTTGTAGTGTTATTTCTTCTAATCTGATTGTTTATGGTTATGCAAAAAGAGTGAACTTGTTGATACATTGACATCATCATAATGGATCACTTTGGCCGGTCACAAAAGCTGTTATCACAGAATGTGTGGAAAGGGTTTTCTGTTCTGAGATGTCAGATCATGAGGCGGATTATGAATCGCTCCAGGTGCTTTGTGGTGCAGCAGTGACAGCTAAGGTTATTACGGTAGACTGAAACTAAAACCAAGGTGAAAAATGAGGCCCAGTGACAGCTCAATCGCTGCTTCATTCATGGATGTTTCCATCACTCTCCAAACAGCAGAGTCACTGCTATGCCCGAAAAAATAAATACATGAATAAATAGCCATAACATATCTGAGCATACTGTAAGAAAGTCTGTGGCTGAGCAGCCCTCAGCCTTTTTATTCTCTGATCAAGAACAAATGTCCAGTGTCATTTACAACAGTGAGATTTACTTGGCTATGTCAACTCAACATTTGTTGTCTGAAAAGAAAAAAACAAAAAACAAAACACTGGTTTCACAATCTTTGTTTCTCAGTGAAAAGAAAACAGCATCATGGTTCACAACCCAGCTGTCGTGCTTTGTACCAAAGAAAACCAAGAGGAACACAGAGAGGCAAAAGATCTGACATTTGTGAGTCCAGCTCTCTGTGGACACACTACTGCTCAGGAGACAGTGTACAAAAATAGATGGATTGACACTTCAGAGCAAATTCAAACGAGAGATTTTCTCTGCAACCTCCATAACCAACACCAGAAATGAATTCAGCTAAACTAAGAGAATGTCATGTGTCACTATTAGCTGTCAGCTATATAAATATGACAGATGTCTAGGTCTTTTTCTGTATGTGTATCCTTATGCATCACAGTGTTTGCAAATGGTTGACTATCTTCATTACAGTGCCCTTTCTACCCCCCAAAAATGAGATTTTCAGTAATATAAAGTTCATATTTCATATTGTTCATATTTTAAAGCGAAACTCTCGCCAAAAAGCAACCAAGGCTTTATCTGGGATTGAATATAAGTCAAATCTTCGTGTAAAAGCATAATTACGACGAATAAGGCACTTTTAAGATTTACCGTAGTCTCGGTTTTGGACATGTTCATTTTGAATGGGAGAGTTAGGGGCCTGACACGCTAGCATCAACATCGCTATTTTTAGAATGCTAAGAAGGCTCGACACAACATGAAACTTTGCTCGTAGCACCACCAGGGTTTCTACTCATGAACACGAGCATTGAGAACATTGTTTGTGTACACATGAAAAAGAAGGTTTTTGAACTACTCACGTTAGCTGCTGCATCTCCTGAGCGTTGCCGTCATGCCAGGCAAAAAGTGTCGATCCCCGAGTGCGACCTGACAGGCAGGAGAGTAATGGTGAACCGCTCCTCAAGCCTGCTTGTCAGGTCGCACTCAGGGATCGACATCTGCCGTGAAGAGTGCACACAGACTTCTTTTGTTTATAGTTAGTTTCTAATAGAGCAATTATTACACTTCTATTGTTAATAAATTATTTAAATTATTATTATTATTAAATTATTTCTTTTGAAATAAGAATTTAAAAAAAAGAAACAATGACTTATCATGGCATAAAACCAATCATCCTAGACCATACTGTAGTGATGTGTCGGTCGCGAACGAAGCGGCTCTTAGAGATGGCTCTTTGAAGTGAACGTCTTGAAAATGTATTTTTTGTAGCACTCTGTTCCATGTTGAGTATAATAATCCATATAAATAATAAACATTTTGTACATTAGTAATTCATTTTACACACCATGTTTCATTATTTTTGGTAATAAATTAATCAAAGCAACAAAAAAATCTGAGGGGCCACTTGGAAGCCAAAAGAGACGGCTCTTTTAAGTGAGACGAGCCATAAGAATCGGCTCTCCTAAAAGAGCCGGAATTCCCATCACTACCATACTGGTCTAAAAATAGCATAGCCAAAAAAAAGATTGAGAATCGAATCAAATCGTGACCTTAAACTAGAAAATCAAACTGAATCAAGGACTTGGGCAATTGGGACATGATCACCAGTCTCTTTTGGATCTTTGACATAATGTCAGAGATTTATGTGCATTTGAGCATAGTGGACAGAAAACTGTGCCACCACTATTGGCGGGGATCCCCACTCACCTGTGCCGGGCCTCCCCATCGCAGCGGCAAACGCAGCAGCTGGCTGGTGAAGCTGAAAGTCTGGCTGGCACGATCTTCATCCATTTCCTGGACAGGAATTGGATTAATTAATCCCTTTGTTGTGCCCCAGCGTTTAGTGGATCCCATTGACGCCTGCCTTGTACCTGTCACTGGCTCGTTTGAGGAACAGAATGCGCCGCACCTGCCCTCTTCGGCTTTCTCAGAGCGGTGTGAACCTCCAGCTTCTGAAGACGTTGCCACGGGCTCCCCGATCTGCCAAACCAAAGCCCCTCTCTCCTGCCAGGTTTGGCCTGGTGAACGCCAGATCTCTAGTGAACAAAACGTTTGTCCCGAGGGATTTCTTCAACTCCCGTGGCCTGGATTTCCTCTGTGTGACAGAGACTTGGATCGGTGCCGGTGAGTGCTGCCCTCTGATCGAACTTCTACCGGCTGGCTGTTCTTATTTAACTCCCCGCGGTCGTCGGGTCGCTGAAGAGGAACAGCGACTGTTTATAAAAATGATTTTAAATGTAAGCAGCGCGCTGTCATATCCTCATTTTCCAGTTTTGAAGCAAATTTATTTGAGGTGGCCAAATACAATAAAGACTTTGTAAATGACTTCTCTGATCTTCTGGCTGAAATTATGCCTAAGTATGACCGTGTCTTCCTTGTTGGGGATTTTAACATTCAACATTAACATTGTTGTCCTGATAAACCATTGGTAAATGACTTTTTAAGCCTTATTGACTCTTTTAATTTGGAGCAGTGTGTGTCTGGTCCCACACACGAACATGGACACGCATTAGACCTCGTCCTCTGTCATGGTTTGACTATGTCAAAGGTGAAAATCTATGACAATGTGTTTTCCGATCATGTGCCTGTATTGTTTGAAGCTACCTTCTCCTGTGCTGCACTTAAATCTGGCGCTCCTGCTCGTAGACGTTGGATTTTTAACTCACTTCTCTGCTGCCTTCAACCAGCTCTGTGTCCCCTCGAGCTTAACATCTGCAAACACGGAGGTGCTCAGTTCTTGGTTTCACTCCCTCTGCCGAACCATACTGGACTCTGTGGCTCCATTAAAAACTGTGCAGCCCATAGCTAAACCTGAGCCCTGGTTCAATGTGAGAACTCCCGCAGCTAGACAGTGCCGCAAAGCTGAACGCAGATGGAAGAAGGACAAGCTGCAGGTTTCTCACCAAATCCTGAAGGACTGTTGGCGCTGCTACCAGAGCACTGTCAAAGAGGCCAGAAGAGAGCACCTGTTATACCTTATCAGTGTTTCCTCTACATTTTTTTAGGAGTGGCGGCCCGCATGTCTCCACCTTCACAGCAGAGTCCTGCACTGGGTCGGATACTCTCGAGTAAGGTAAACTACAGATAACTATCTTGCTCAGTATCTACTCTTTGCACCTCGTCTGCACCTCGATGATGGACCACAGCGTGTTTTAAATCAGGTGACAGAATAACAACAGTCTCAGTAGGCTACAGATCAGTGGTCGCTGTTGCCGGTGTGTTTTTAAAATTAGCGGGTTTGATTCTTGTGTCGGACGTCTCGCTCGAGTGCTAGTGGAAAAGAAAAAAAACTGAGTGTCTCAGTCCGCTGGGCTTATAAATAATCAACACTGATGATCATTCAGGACATCTGCGCCGTAACGTGCGGGGCCCTGTGTCGCGGGTGGCGGGGGGTGACGGCGGCGACGACGACACAGCAGAACGATCCTGTGTAGGAGCTGTCCATGGTTACTTAACCAAAAGTCTCTTGAAGTAGGCTATCAAACAAAGACAACTATGGACTGAGGAAGTTTGAATAGGTGGTTAGATACAGAAGTTATCATGACGTGAACCGTAGCTTATGTTGCGGTAAAAAAAAAAAAAAGATGTTGATTTGGTGGGGGGGTGGGTGCCGCTCCGCCACTCCGCCACTCCTTAAAAAAATCCTAGAGGAAACACTGCTTATTGAGTCAAATTGTCACAAACCATGTGTGTTATTTAAAACCATTGAATCTGTTCTTGATCCCCCCTCAGCCTGCGTGCACAGAGGAATCCCCTGAAATGTGCAATAGCTTCCTGCATTTCTTCATTGATAAGGTTGCTACTGCAAGGGCTCTCATCGCTACTCCTGCATCTGACCCCTCTTACCCTGTTCCTTGCTCAGCTGTGTTTGATTTGTTTGAGCCTGTGTCTCTGATGGCTTTAGAAAATGTGGTTGGCCAGATTAAGCCATCAGGCTCTCCCTGTGCCACTGTCCTGCCTCACTTTTTTAATGAGGTTTTCCCTAGTAATTAACAGCAGTCTGTCTTCGGGTGTTGTCCCCCAAAGTGTTAAATGTGCTGTGGTGCAACCAATGCTTAAGAAACATGGCCTTGATCGTGGTATGCTAGCCAATTATAGACCTATCTCCAAGCAGCCTTTTATTTCAAAAACTTGGAAAAAGTTGTCCATGCTCAGTTAAAGTCGTTCCTGCATGAGCATGATGTCCTGGAGGTCTTCCAGCCTGATTTTAAAACACGACATAGTACGGAGTCAGCTTTATTAAGAGTTTTTTTAATGGCATGCTCCTTGCGGTTGACTCTGGAGACTACGTGATCCTTGTTCTGCTGGACCTAACTGCGGCATTTGATACTATGGACCACAATATTTTAGTGTCTTGGTTGCAGCACCTAGTGGGCATTTGTGTTTGCGCCCTGGATTGGTTTAGATCCTATCTTGCAGGAAGAACTATATGTGTAAGCCTTGGTGGCCTACTCTGCTCTGCTGTCATATGGGGTTCCACAGGGTTCAATTGTAGGGCCCCTGCTTTTCTCACTACATCTGCTTCCCCAGGGTTCTATCCTGAGAAAGCATGGTATCTCTTTTCATTGTTACGCTGACAACAGTCGGATTTATGTGCCGCTAAAGAAGAAAGATGCCTTCTGTCTGAAACCACTTCTGCTGTGTCTTGAAGACATTAAAGCCTGAATGTCACTGAACTTTTTAAAATTTAATGAAAAGAAAACAGAAGTGATGGTGTTTGGTCCGAGTGGCTCTTGTCCTCTACTGCCGGTCCCAAACTATGGAAAGATCTCCAACTGCACATCAGACAAGCCCTCTAACCGTCCATTTTTAAAACTCATCTTAAAACCCATTTTTATTGTTTGGTATTCAACCCAGCATGAGACTCTGCTCTTGTTTTATTGTTTTCATTGTTTTAACATTGTTATTGTTTTATTGTTTTTATATATTTTTTTTAATGTTTTTTGTTTTACGTATTATTACTTATTTGTGTAGAGCACTTTGTCCCAGCTGTGGCTGTTTAAAGTGTATTATAAATACAGTTGAGTTGAGTTTAGTTGAGCTTGTGAGGGCGGCTAGCAAAAGACCAGCGACTGCTTTAAAGGCGTCTGTGGCTGGAAAAACTGTGAGAACTGGGTGCTTCACCAGTCACAGACAAAGAGTGGCAAGGAGAAAGAAACTCTTAATAACAACTCTTAATAACAACAGGAATATGGACGATTCAGACAACAGCTAGAGTAAGGTGTTATATCTTGGACATCATTTGAAATAACAATGAATTGGCCAAAATTCCTTTAACTTTAAGTGGTATGCTCTGGTCCAAATGAAGTTGTGTCAGCAGCCTAATATTTTGACATTATCTGCTGAAACACTGAAACAAGTTGTCACCAGCAATGCAGTAAAGAGTGAATTTAATCAGTTTCCTCAGCCATTGTTATCCCATTCTCCTCCACTACTTTCAAGTCAGCTAGCTACTCTGAGTAATCTTTGACATGGCCAAAGTCCTCCTCTCTACACTGTAAAATGTGCTGCATGTGATCAGTGCTTGATATAACTTAGGTGTTCATGTTTAGCAGTGAGGAGAACAGAGCCAAGATGTAGTTCTGATTCACCACCTGAAATGCATCCTGGTCTACAACCAGACAGACATGTTGGGTTATCCAGTTCCAGCACGGCTGTTACAGAGAACATCTGGCATGGAAAAATCATCAGGGTCTACTTACATCAGGCCCTGCCAAAAATCTATTTAACTCGGGCACATAATACGCAAATCCTTCTGTTCTGTTCTCCATCTCAGCACCATTTGGGCTTAACATTTTTAAAAATTTCTTTAGAAAACCAGGCTGTAGAGTATGTTGTTTTCATGGGCCCTGTGGGGCAAGCTGAGAACAAATCTTATTCATTCACTGTATCACAGCCTTATATGACATGTTAGCAAAGTTTTGCATTCTTATCCAAGAGACACAAAGCAACATTAGTATTCATGTGGAGTCATTTGTCTCACTATCATGAATAATAGTCCAATATTAACTTTCCTTTTGACAGTGTTCAATTCAATACTGGCTTATTAGCTGCTACATGCTCAACAAAGTTCACAACGCTAGTCACAAACTTTAGCCTGTCAGTTGTTTGATGCAGTATGTATCATAATGTTTATTAGAGCTTTTCCTCTCTGAAAATAGCTGCCCACTGCTGCCTGAAACTGCGTTAATGAGCAGTGAGCTGAACCCTACAGAAAATGTTCTAAAACCAAAGAAATGAACTAAACTGACTAAAAAGCTCTGTGGAGCTGCAATGGAAGGGGATATTTCTCTACCAGATTAAATATTTTGTTAGATTGTCTGAAACACTCCCTTCCCCCAGCAATTAGCAACACTTTAGGCTGCGGGCAAACATACACACATGCAGGCGAATGCCAGGGCTGAATGTTGGTAGTGCAGGATGTGAGTATCCAGGTCATGTAACGTGGATACTCTTTAAGACACACCGGTTGTACCGGCCACGCCCTTGATTAGCGCTGTATAAAACACCTGCGCTGGCGTGGGACTTGTGCTTTTTTGATCTCCACATGGAAATGCGTGATTCAAAGACATAGACTATAAACTTTAGGAAGAATACAACTGTAGCCGCTTACCTGTCGCTGAAGTCGCAGTTAAGTAGTGGGAGACTTGTCGCAAGGCTTTCTCCCCAGTGGTTGTATTCCGTGTATCCATTTTGGGGTGATTAGTCCCCACAAGTAAGTACAGGTCGGGCATTCGGCGGTCCAGGCGGTTCACTGTACAACTTATTACACACGGTGGTGTGTTAACACGACCCAGGGAGATTGGGCTCCAGCTGGCGTTGACCTGTCTGTTCCCCTGTCTGGCACCGCTTTGGGAAGGCAGTAGCCAACCTGTTTGCCTCCAAGGAGACGGTGCATTGCCCAATGTTCTTCTCCCTGGGGAGGGACAACTCACCACTAGGGACAGATGCTCTGGCTCACCAGTGGCCCCAAGGCCTGCTGTATGCCTTTCCCCCTTTCAGCCTTCTCCACCCCCTCTTACGGAGGATCCGGCTCGAGAATGCAGCAGTGATCCCGGTGGCTCCAAATTGGCCCCACATGCCATGGTTCTCAGAGATTGCACCACTCCTGAATGGAACTCTTTGGGAGCTTCCTATGCGGAGAGACCTGTTGTTGCAGGCATGAGGCACCCTGTTTCACCCCTTCCCACAGGGCCTGCAACTATGGGCATGGCCCCTGAAGGGCAGAGTTCAGGGTCCTCGGCTTGCCAGATCCAGTCATCCAAACATTGGAGTCGGTAAGGGCACCTTCGACCCGTGTGGCATATGCCTCCTGTTGGGGCAAGTTCACCTCTTGGTGCGAAGTCCATCAAGTGGACCCCCTCGTCTCCACATCACAGCATATCCTGCAGTTCCTGCAAGAGCAACTGGACCAGGGGAAGTCCGCCGCCACCCTCAGAGGCATGGTAGCTGCAATTAAGACAAGTAGGGTACCATAGCCTGTCGGGATGCTGCTGTGCCCTCATGTCACAATTCATGAAGGGCGCCCAGCGACAAACAGTGCAAATTAAGTCACCAATGGTGCCTCCATGGGACTTAGAAAGAGTGCTGGGCACTGCATGAAAAGTGGGATTTTCGTCCCTGTAAACGCCCGAAAATCTCCCTAATTTTCGGGAGTTAACGACAATTTACAGCCTGCAAACGCCGCGTTCGCTGTGCCACAAATTGTCGGAAACGAACCATGGAGTCAGTGGAGCTCCCGGAGGTGCGAACGTCTCTAATTTGCATATGAATAGCAGCGAAACCACGCCTTGCCAGAGAATGTGTGGGCTGGCTTGAACATCCTCACTCAGTATTGTATGAAACCACTACTTTTAAACACGAAAAATCATTTGTGATTGGTTGGCAGATCTGTCACTATCGGTCACCCTGGGTCATTATAAATGTAAACCCCACCCCCATATATATATATATATGGGGGTGGGGTTTACATATATATATAT